>OZ026612.1:5769603-5944603 GCA_964020975.1 Hermodice carunculata | reverse complement strand
TGGTTATAACTTCAATACTTTTTGCCATATTTGTGTCAAGCTTGGCATGGATGTACCTTTGATAAGTGGCTACCTATTTTCTTTAATCCCAAGCTCACAGAGCCACAAGTGTGATGGATCTCTAGGTCAGCTGAGCATGAACTGTTCACACAGCCCTCTTTTTATAACATATGTTTTTACATATCGGTTTACGTTAGCGCTTCACTTGAAAAATTAGAAGCTAAAATTCCATTTTTGTCTAAGACCTGCAGAAGCTTCAAATCTTTTAAATCTTTGCGAAAAAAGTGGGAACTTGGGGAAAACGGTATTAGGCATTGGTTTCTATTACTAGCCATTTTGTTGTTTTAGCAGCATTTGTTTTTGGGGTTTGTTGCGTCTTTTTTTCCACTGTTATCGCTTATCATGCTAGTCAGACATTTACAAATTTTTTTGCGAAAGAAGTTTAATTACATTTATGTAATGTGGGCTACATTTATAAGTAGGCCTATCACCAAAGCAACATCAAATTCGCTCAATTCCGTAATACATGCTAGGGATGTTTGTATTAGAAATACAAACATGGTGCTGCCAGTTAACAGAATGATTTGTGCGGGGATTAATGGTTGCGAAAGAAGTCTTGCGCTAGTTCCTCGCTGATGACCCGATTTTGAAGGCCAATAAAACTTAAAACTCAAATTTTATGAATCTGTTTTGTTCCTTAGACAAAATATTCGTCCTTATGATTTAGAACTCTACAGTTTTTCAGTGAGTGGTACGGAACATGAATTCGCTCTTTAAATAACGGACTTGTTAGTGTTCAAACGGCACTTGGGCTGACAAATTCGGGTTTGTTTAGTTTCGCTTTGCATCAGATATCAAATCGCAGAGAGAATAAATCAGTACACTGTGCTATTCACCTCCCCAAATTGCCTATGGAACAAATTAAGCACGACATATTTCTGCTCACGAACTTGCTCTCCTTACCAGCTAATTCAAATGAGTTTTACCAGGTGTCTTCTTCCAAAAACACATGCCATTCAGATACATACCAACCTAATACAAAGGTCTGCACATGAAACAGGAAACAAGTATATATAGTAAAACTTTGATTAAAAATGTGGTCATTAAAACCGTGGGTGTGTAGAGTTACTCTCGAATTTGTGTATATTTGTTACAGGTATGGACTTGCGAATAAAAGAGATCATTGATTTGGCTATGAAAGCCAGGGAGGTGGCCCATTGTCCCTACAGTAACGTCAGAGTGGGGGCCGCTTTATTGTGTGAGGACGGTTCAACGTTTACAGGTAAAACATTATCTTTGATTTGCTGCATATTGTTACATTTCTTCATTCATATATTGACATGCACTTTCATTTCAATCTTAAAATCTTAAAATGTCTGTCCCGTTCGGCGCTTTAAAGTTAGAAGCAGAACAAACATTCGACATGACACATTTGTACAATATACTACACTCGTACTTATGAAGGATCAAGGTCAAATAGCCATACGTGTATATTTCTAAGAATGTTAAGATACCTCAACACTATACAACATGACTGTCTTCTCCGATAACTGGGCACACACTTTTTTCGACGGCGGGCTGGCATAATTGCATGGTATTGTAAGATTGATCACAGCTGCCGTGGAGGCTATTAAGCAGGCACATATTTTGTTTGGATATATGTGTGTGTATATATATATATACTCCTGCGAAAAAAGGGAGTACACTACTACATGTATTAGTGAGGGTAAGAGCATGATTGTGTTTGGTCTGTGCAGGGATGTGGAAAGAGACTTTCCACATCCCTGGTCTGTGATACCATTTGACTTTGCCTGCAAAACACCACCCCCACGGTACCCCCCGACTCGCTATGGCGTTCAGTGATGTGGGCGCCCGACGAGAGCACATCAGAAACATGCGATCGGAGGGCGGGGGGGGGGGGGTCCTATGGAGGCAACATTTGACTTCACCACTCTCATGGGATATCAAGGTGGTCCTGAATAGAAACTTTGGTTATTGCTTGATAGTGTGTTTCGTGGATTGGTCGTGATTGTGTGCTCTCCGCATTTCTGCATGTAGACTTCTACTCTTCTGGGCATACTGTGGACCCGTTTGCCGATCTGTGCCTGTTGTTGGTTGAAAGTTCCCCGTCTTCATGGAGGCGCTGTGACCACAGGTGTTTGAAAATATTTGGACTCTGCGAGTCTTAACGGTCCTTCTGTAGTATTTACCCAAGATCAGTGACTCTGTGTGCGTTGGAACTGATGACACGCCGTATAGGCACGAATAAAGTACACATTCCTTGCTTGAACATGGTCAAATCATATATGTGAGCGTTTCTTGTCTTTTATTCTGGATGATGAAAATATAATCAGTCTTTTTTTTTTCCTTTTTTTTGGCCACATAACCCACTATATCCTTGCCTAAACTTTCGCCGACACCGTGCAGTCGTGTATAGGAACTTTGTCAATCATACTTCGAGAGCTTCTTATGTTTTGGACTGGAAAGGCCGAAAACGGAAAAATGTATTTAATGGTTCCGCCGGTGCAACTATAACAAACATAGACTTGCACAAGTCCCTAGTGCATGTTCCTGTTCACATCCCACGGTCCCACCAAGAAGTGTGGTACATTTTCCACTCCACAAAGTTAACTGAATAATATTATGCCAGCTACCATTATACATTATACTGTTATCAAATACGGTAATTTTTTTTTAACTGGTCGACACGGCTGTCGTGTCCGTATCAACGGTAGCAGCTACAGTCTTCAGTCCTATTCCGTTTTAATCCCATTATCATTGTGATAAGTTTGTGTGGCAAGTGATCTTTTATGAATGCGTGGCTATTTTAGCCATTGACCGCTCAAGCGAGACAAAGCTGAGCATCTCCCTACGACTACCGGCACCAGGATAATAACAACAACAACAACAATAATAATAATAATAATAATAATAATAATAATAATAATAATAATAATAATAATAATAATAATAATAATAATAATAATAATAATAACAGCAACAACAACAACAACAACTTTCTAAGCCCCCAGACTTACAACAACAACAACAACAACAACAACAACAACAGCAGCAACAACAACAACTTTCTAAGCCCCCAGACTTGGGGAAAGTAAAAATGTACATCAGGATAAAATTACAAACAAGACGCTATCAATTCAAATAAAATTACACATACAGACTAAAATCCATGACCAGACATCGTAACTGCTATTATTGTGGATCAGTATAATAGGCCAATCTCTCAATCCGAGCATACCAAGAAAGAAGTAAGAAAGACAGAGTTGCAACCGTTTGACCCTGGTCACACAAGGGTTCCACAGCACCGAGAGACCTTCGTCGATCGGCGCAATTGGCAGACAGGCGACCAGAACCAGACAGGTCAAACAGAAGTTAAAGCAGAAGTACACCTGGAGCGAGTAAGTGACACACTGAACACTGTGTGTCACTTACTCGCTCCAGGTGTAAATCCGACTTTAATAATTCAGTGCTCTAGTGACATTTTACTAAATATTCTCTTGAAAGGTAGTGAGGACTTGCCAGACACTGATAATGTATTCATCTTTGAGGCTGTTCAGACATTCTTATCAGAATCTAGACGTTTCATCTACTAATTTAGTATATGATCTAATTATAAGTCTCCACTATCTGGCATCAATTGTATTATTCGTGTACAAGCCGTGAATTTAGTCTTCTGTTCTCGTCCAGTGTGTATTGTATATATTCCTGTGCGTCCTTTTATGTACTGGAGAGCCTCCAGATTAGTCTTTGTGTACTATTAGGCAATCCAGAGAAAATAAATATGTTTATACTAAGTACATATTATGGTAGATTGGGTTAAAAGGCTCGGGTTAAGAGCCGTACCAATGTATGCTGTATAAACCATCGTTTTACATAATTTTCACCAAGTAGCAGATAACGTAGCGAATCAATAGCACCATCAGAGCTTATCTCAGTGGGAGGAGCATAACGGGTTGTTGACATACCAAATATGACACTAAGAGACGTCATTTTGTATCGAATAATCCTACCGATGGGAGTATCTGGCACACTTACGCCCTCCACAATATTTTTCGCCAACAGAAGACAACACGGATGTCTATGAAGTGAATCCACATTAAATACTTGTGACAGAAAGCCAACGGTCGCCTTTTTAACAGATTCATTTACTGATTGAATGTTTAATGCTGAGAGTAATATAGATTGATGTGATCACACACCAATTCCAAGACTCTTTTTAATGATATTGCCCTGACATGTTTCAAGTTTATGTAATTCCAATTTCGACAAGTGTAGAGTAGTAAGGCTATAAAGTAGGCATTTAGCACCAATGCTTCTCCAGAGATCATATGTGCTTTAACCTCCGACAAGAGACCAGAATATGACATGCCAGTACAGTTTAGATCATACATGGCCCTCCGAGTAGATGCTGTTCTTTTCTCCACGTGAGATGTGAGTTTTCTCTCCAAGTAAACGATACACTTTGGAAGTCAATATTTTCGACAGTTTTTCTCAACCCACTATATAGTGAGTAAGTAAGCATGTATTTAAGAATGCATTTACCCAAAATAATAATAGTAATAATAATAATAATAATAATAATAATAATAATAATAATAATAATAATAATAATAATAATAATAATAATAATAATAATAATAATAATAATAACAATCCAAACTTATATCGCCATGATCTGGCATATTGCTCACAGATATTTATAAGCTCCTGAAGACCGGTAACAGTTGAGCCAAATACAGATATATATCATCAGCATAAGCATATGCATGATATACTTCACGACCAATTTTCAAACCATAACCAGAGTTACGTAACTCCAGGAGTTGGCCACCAATGAAAATATTAAATAGACGGGGTGAGACAAAACTCCCTTGTCTGGTACTGCGTGTACAGTAAAATGCTGAGCTGTAGTTACCTTTCCACTTGACAACTACTTTAAGCTTTTGATGCCACTAGTATAAAAAAAAGTCCAAATGACAGGCAGGTATTTTATCCATTAATTTGAAAAAGACACCTGCATGCCATATGCTGTTAAAGCACTTCATGGCGTCTAAACTGCATACACTTGAACATGCTAGGCAAATCAGTTTCTGGTCGTTTCTCTCAATTCTATGTACTAATTTCGCGTAATTGAGCGAAACAAAATTAAGGGGAAAATGTAAATGTAAGCGATGAGGGTCGTTTTTGTGCGTGTAATGGCATAATGACGCGGGTGCTTGAAGCTGGCATCGGGCGAGGCGCACGCCAGTCATAATGCGATAACACACACAAAACCGACCCTGATTTCTTCAGGTGGAGGCTAGTGCGCAGTGAGACTAGCGACTTTGGATCGCATGTACTCATTCAATTTTTTCACAAGTACATCAAACCTATATATTTTCTGATTACTACATATCCATAAATTTGTATCCATCGAGTTTTTTTTTTTTTTAGGATTGAATTTTTTTGCGATTTTATAGGATTCTTTCTGACTTGATAGGATTTTCACTTTTTTCGTCATACAACTTTTTTTTCAGTTGAAATCAGAAGAAATTAAATATATATATGTCCAGGATCGAATTGAATGGTTAGTCCTGGAATGGCATAAATAAAAAGTTATAAAATTTTCAATTAAGTCCTGACAGGTTATTCCTTTTCCTTCTATAAATTTCTCCAAAATTCACGGAAGGGGTTGTCAGAAAAAAATCCTGGCAACCGTTGTTGGATATGATATTTTTCTGTTAATGTCCGTTGATTTTAATGTGATAGGGCAATTTGTACAATTGTGACGCGAGATACAAATTGCAGAGGTTGAGCAAAAAACAGTTCCGAGAAAATCGTATTGAAAGAAAAAGTTGCCATTTTTTACACATTTATGGCTTTTATATGACACATACTCATTTCTTCTGTCCTGTGTTTTAATTATTGTGTGAAATAAACTTGTAGCTTTACCTCTGTGATGTTGTCATTAAACAAATGTATATTTTGTGGCTTAAATCTGGACTTTTTTAACTCAGGAACACCAAACTTGTTTTTGGGGGTGTGTGGGTTCACATGCGGCTTTCCATATTTGGGGACCAGTAATTGGATTGTGGTAATTTATTTTTACATTAATAGAGAATTTCAAAGTAATCAGAACAATGGTAGTGAATAGTCTGAACTGGCCCATTCTTCTCTCCATGGCTAATGGTTTCCTGTGAGTGACCCTTGTCAATAGCTCAATTGGTTTCCAACGGTCATGGACTAATGACTGTGCAAACAATGACATGGTTTATTATCATGCACATGCAAGCAAGGCCATGTGCCCGGCAATGTTTAAACTTTTCATTGTAAACAAAAGTTAAAGATCAATTATCTCATATAAATTTTATGATCATACATCTGAGTGTTTCGGAGCATGTAGTTTCAGTATCAGACTATCCAAAAATACGAAAAGGTGATTAGAGGTTATCCAAAGGTGCCGGCTTCACACCGTCCACCTTAAATGTATGTATGTATGTATGTATGTATGTATGTATGTATGTATGTATGTATGTATGTAGGTGTATGTGTGTGTTTGTGTATGTATGTATGTATGTATGTATGTATATATGTATGTATGTATGTACTATGTATGTATGTATGTATGTATGTATGTATGTATGTGCCTAAGGTTCCCCCTGTGGTCAGAATAAGATGCATGCTCATGATCATTTGTATCATAAATGAAAATATCTCTCCAGTTGTCTTCATATATTTACAGGGTGCAATGTTGAGAATGCGCAATGTATGCTAAATATATGCAGTGAGAGAGTTGCTTTATACAATGCCGTGTCCCAAGGACACAGGAAGTTCATAGCTATGGCTGTATGTTCGTAAGTATAGTATGTTCTATTTTGTGTGAGCTTTTTCACAGTAAAATATGCCTTTACTTCAATATTTAAACACGTACGTGCCTTTGACTTGAGAAACTGCTCTAAAATTCTCTGCAAATTTGTAAACGCGTATTCCATTTGCAATTGTGACGGTTGCATAGCAAGAGTGCTTTCTTAAACAGAGAGATCATTTGAAGGTTACTTTCTTTCTTAGAACGACTGAACATGAACGAATATTTGAGCGGTACAGGAATTCATTAAAAGGAGAAGCTTGGACCTGAAGTGCCAATGAACTAATATAATTATCAACTGATCATAGCTTTCGCGAGCCCCCCTATCTGTGCTATGTTACTGTGATGTCCACGTATTTTGGTTTTTCTGGAACGCGTCGCTCCTCAACTGTGTGCGTTGGGTAGCGGCACGGATCCTGCGTATCTGTACGTCAGGCTTGTGCATGCATCTCTTCCTCGCAAAAACCATTAATATGAGACTGATCACGAGCCCTTCTTTACACTCCTTTTCGTTAAAAAAAGTCATGTTTAAACCAATAATAATAATAATAATAATAATGATGATGATGATGATGATGATGATGATGATGATGATAATAATAATAATAATAATAAAAAAATATGTTTAAACAAACCTTACTATGGGAATGACAAATAAAAAATGCTGTATGAAACCACTTATTTAAATGTTTATATATTTTATAGATTCCTGTCTACGCAATAGTTGGCGTTTATGTGTCTTACAGTGCATGCGTAATAATTGACACTATGGATTTGGGGTACATTTCAGAGACATCGATGATCTTCTTCGCTGTTGCTGTGGTTCTTGCCGCCAGTGTTTTATAGAGGTGAGAGCATCTTGTATATGATGTGCAACTTAACAGGGCATGAACATTTGGCTAACCTGAAAGGTGGCGACGGGACCTACTTCCTGTGTCACGTGACATTTGTTCACCAATGGATTGAGCCAGGTGTGTTTTTCTTTGGGTGTAGGGCCACCTACAGGTCATATGACCCATTCATCTCGTAAAGTAAACATATAGTGGTTTCACACTCGTTTTTTTTTAAACATCCATTCGAGTAAAAACCATTATCACAATTATATCTCTTAATATTAACTAAATTTCTCTGTCATAGTGTGCCATAATGACCTTTACAATAACTCGGTACATAGTTATTTACACATTCAATAGGATGTATTCATATCTAAATGCGCCCCTACTGTAACACCTATTGAGCAAAAGAGGGAGCCACCTGCATCAGGGCAGATCATTGTACTTGGCATGGTCAAAAGTACTTTCTCAACAAAATGAACGACACAAACACACAATAATCTTAAGAAAATGTATTAACATATATTGGAAACGTAAAGGATGCCTAAAATAATTAGAAATGGGCTCTTTTTTGGTTGAAAAGGTTTTATTTATAGATGTTTATGTAGTATATAATACAAATCTGCCCTGATCATTGTGGAAGCATCAGTCTGTTGCCCTGGAAACACAGGAAGTGAGCAGGATCGCAGTTAAATATGAATGTCTCCCATTAGAACTTCCATTATTTCCATGTTTTAGAGGAGGCAGAGGTAAGAGGAAGCTTAGTTGGTCTTGCGCATGCCCATCGACAGGTGAGGGTAAATACTGCGAATATCTATCATAAAAACTTTCTTTCGAAAATAGGGAGTTTTAGGTGCCCCAATGAACACGATTTCTTGTGCACCTTCGTAGAGAGTATACAAAGCTCATTCAGATTCATGTAAAGCGGGGGTAGTCATGCGTTCACATATGGCTGCTGATACTATTTGGGCTCGTAATTATCCTGAATATGCGTTTCTTAACCAGGAAATTAACCTGAAAATATAGGAAACGTGGTAATATTTAAAAAAATGCTTTAATAGTCCGGTATCTTTCTAGTGCCAGAGGTAGAAAAACCACAAAAGTATTCCCTTCCGGGAACAAAGAACAATCACTTTGTACATATAAATGTGTCACAATTTATATCAAATTTAACTCGGAAATGGATATTCACCTTATTTGCATAAATTTAAATGCTACAGTGTTGCATGTGGTTAATTGGAGACAGTGATTTCACAAACAAGAAAATTGAAGTTGGAACAACTCACTTGCCACAGGCCATAATAGCTTTGATTAGGGTTATGATTCATCATATACAATCGTATCACAAATCTTTATATTGAAGTTGGAACAGCACCTTTATCTCAGGCTATAATAGTTTTGAAGATATTCAAGATTTAAATTGTGTGCATTCATCTAATTTGCATAAATTAAAATGCTACAACCTTGGTTCATGGTTAATTGGGTGAAAAAAGTTATAGGTTAAAACTAGAACCGCACCTCTTGCCGTAATAGTTTTGGAAGGTATTCAAGATTTTTTTTCTGTTTACCTTATTTGCACAATTTTAACAAGTTAAGTTTAAAGTTCATTGGACCTGCCCGAAAAGCAAGAACATAAGAATACCTTTCTACAACAGTTTTGAAGATATTCTGGATTTAATGTTTTATATTTGCCTCATTTGCATATTTTAAAATATTACAACTATAGTTCATATGTAACTGGAAATCAAAGGTGTTTTTGTTTAGTAAACACCTCTTGAAGAGCAGGAATCACTTATACCGCAAACATATTAATTGAAATTAGACAGGCACCGCTGTTTATAATAGTTTTAAAGATATTTAAATTTTTCAAGTGTCACTGATTAGCATAAATTATGATGATACAACTCTGGTTTACTGTTCATTTGCTTTTGCCCTTGGCACAAACCTGTATATTGTAATTGGAGTGACACCTCTATCTATATTAGTTTTGAAGGTTTAAAGTTATCATGCGCCCCTAATTAGCATAATTGAAAAGCTATAACTTTTTCACATTCCGTTTGATAGAATTATGTGTCTATCTGCAATAGCGTTGATGATGGGGAGCTTTTTAAAGTTTAAACGCCCGTAATTTGCACAATTATGAACATTATGACAATTCCATACAATATATTCATTTCATTAGTAGTCCAGAGACCGTGCCAAGTTGTTTTCCAAACAATAGTGTCCGAGAAAATCCTCGTGCAAAAGTTGGACGTAAAAAAGATAAGAAAGAAAGAAAGAAAGAAAGAAAGAAAGTTATGACACTATTTATATGTGTAAGTTATATGTGTTGCACGCGTATGATTAATTTATTTGAGGACGGAAAATGAAATAACAAATATTTTTTTTCATACAACAGCATTTAAGGATTAAGTAAGGAAACGACTGGATGAAGGAATTTACATCCGATAAAGTACATAAAGTGTGAATGGACAGTGTAAAGTCAGTTTTCGAACTTATTAGTACATCTCTCTCTCTCTCTCTCTCTCTCTCTCTCTCTCTCTCTCTCTCTCTCTCTCTCTCTCTCTCTCTCTCTCTCTCTCTCTCTCTCTCTCTGTCTCTCTCTCTCTCTCTCTCTCTCTCTCTCTCTCTCGCTCTCTCTCTCTGTCTCTCTCTCTCTCTCTATCTATCTATCTATTTCTGTATATCTATATATCTATCTATTTCTATATATCTATATATCTATATCTATATATATATATGTGTGTGTGTGTGTGTGTGTGTGTGTGTGTGTGTGTGTGTGTGTGTGTGTGTGTGTCCCATTAAACTAAATAACAACGTAGACACATTTGTAGGCCTAGGCGCATCGGCTTTCGCAGTGTATAACTAAATGTTTGCTTTTGGCACCATTAGGCCACCATAATGCAGAGCAATACGGTCTATGCATAAGTTCACCAAGCGGGGAAACCCCAGCGGGGATTCCGATGTCAGAGCCAGGCGCGCACAGGTTTCTGTGTGATGTGCGGGCCACTCCGTCTTACCGTATAGGCTACAGCGCTACTGAATACAGCAAGTAACCAGGAGTGAAACATGGACCATGATTTCTTCAAAAACATAATCTAGGGCGGCTGAAAAAGTATTTGAAAGACAAAGGAATATCAGTTGATTGAAGGAATAAAGCGGCACTTTTCTTTTTGAATATTTGTCAGTTTGACATTTCTTCCAGGTTTCAACATTACAGCCTACTACACAACAGTCAGTGGTGGTTTACTATGATAATTCGCCTGGTCACTCAACGTTCTAACTATCAATGCTTTCCGTACTCCCTCCGCCAACGATCTACAATGGTAAACTTCTATACACCTCCTGTATTTGGTCCATTTCCTGCTTTTCTGTTCAAATTGACACGAACAAGATTAGTGTCCGTCATCATGCATTATCGTGACCACTTTTGAGCAGGTGCACAGCGCGCCATCTGGTAGCAAAAAATCAGCCCGCATGCCTCGCTTTCGTAGTGGGACAGCTGCCGGGGTTTTCCCGCTTGGTGAACTTATGCATAGACCCTATTCTACGACGCGTCTGCTGTCGTTAAAGCCGCAGCCGTGCTAACTGCATTAATGAGATGCAGCGGGGATTACAGAGTTCACCAGGACGCATAAGAGCGGAAACTGTATACATGCCCATGGGTTTTCGTTTTACGCACAAAGGAGTATGGGCTTATATGCGTATCCTCGTGCCGATGTAAAAATAAATGGTGGCTCATTAGTACCAATCCATTATTGGTTTTTTATCTCGTAATTACGAGACAAAAATAAACATTGGAAATAGAAAATACGAATGTGTCAAACCTTTAATTTCCCTCTGTATTGTGGTTTCAGTTTGGATTGGACTGGGATGTGTACTTGGTGAAGCCCAATGGAGACTGGAAGAAAGTCGCTGTCAAGGATTTGCTGCCAATTCCTTTCTTGCCCCAGGCCCTACAATAAGAGAGAGCGTGATTTATAACTGTAGCATATCTTGGTCGTGTTTAATCCACCCAAAAGTTATGATCTACTGCTCTACGAAACTAACTTAGACTTCAACAGTGTGTGAAAAAACATGTGGATGTCTAACATTTGTCAATAATTTAAAAATAAATGTAAATCGTGTAAATGCGGTAATTCGTAGTACCCCCTTTCAGTTTTTTACTCTTTAAGAGTAGATAGAACAATGTTAAAATAGTGCTTTGAGTTACATTACTTTACTTTCTTGCTACACCAGAATATTAAACTGTTCATCAGCATCACTATTCTTTAAATTTTCGCAGTTCCAGTTCTTAAATGTCTCTCACTTCAACAAGTATGCTGATTACAACACACAACAAAATATGCTGTTAGAACTGCAGTATCAATATTAAGTGATATCGTTCTCATATCATTTGCTATTATGTAAAAGACCTTATTGATGCAGCGTGTCTCGCACTGGTAGCAAAGTGATGTGCAATTTGCCATTATGTTGACAGTACAGCATAACTGGGAAGATCCCATTATGACGTCACTGGTGCGGGGAGGGGGGGCGTGGGGAGTTTATAGACAATGTTGGACCAGACCTCGAGACGGTTTCGCAGAAAAGGGATTAATACTTTATATAACACTTGAAGCCACACCGGCCACACCATGTGATCACATCCCTGATACAGCAGTTTTTACGAATAACCACTTAAAGAGATCATTGAGCGATAGCCAATATAATTGTAGGTAATCGGTATTTTTATTGTGGCGGTACAGCAGACAAACGATTGGACAAATACAAGTATATAAATACGATGCTTCCTTCTAAAGCCCTAGATCTTCGGTAGTAGTAGTAGTAGTAGTAGTAGTAGTAGTAGTAGTAGTAGTAGTAGTAGTAGTAGTAGTAGTAGTAGTAGTAGTATATACATCCTGGAACAGAGAAATTACAGTACGTATAGATGGTACAACAAAATGATATAAACAAAGGAAATAAATCATAAAATGAGCAGATAAAATAAATAATACAACACACTGTTTTAACAGGGGTATAAAAACCAACGGTCAAAATCAGTATACAAGCAAACGTAAAATATTTTAAACTTAAAATCGTGTCAGCAGCTTGACCAGAGACCCGGTCCATGGCGTTTTGCTCATTATAAAATGGAGACCAGAGAGAGTCAACCAGGCCATCCGCCGTAGCCCCTTGCACCGTTATACAGTGACCAATATCTGGGCCGTTGGAGAGATCTTCATTCGTCGCAGTCGATCGACCGTGCTTCCATTATCACAGCAACCCTGTGAAATAAAGTTTTAGATTTCGTAACAGATTAAATCCCTGGTGGGGGAATCTACGTGGCTAATACGCTTGACTAAGGAAACTGCATCACGGGCGACAATATTACACACAGCTACAGTATTTAGTGCTTTCGGGAGTATGTTGTGAGAATTTACTGATATCTGGCGATTGTTTTACAAGGCAACCTTGGACGGACTCTCATTCATGCAGTTTTTCCGTGCCATGTGCCAATGTCTAAAAAAATCGATAATTAGTCTTTCACCTGAAGAGAATAATGATATGTGTCTTTATTTCATTAAGTATCACAATTGACGCCTAAATATATCGCTATTCAGTTCAGAATTTGTTCCAGCTTCCCGAAAGTGCCTGGTCAGGCTTCACATGTCAATCCATTACCCGAAAGGTTAAGTTTTCTGCAACGTCCAATGTACGTCTCCCGTTTATATTAGGACAAGAACTTCTAACTTATGACATATGATAGATAATTTTAAATCCTGTCTCATCTAAAGTTTGAGAACAGCTCGAAAACCAATCCATTCTGCTTCCTATATTTTACATCAATACTTTTTTTGATCAGCATTACACCCTGGGGGACAGAAATTGCAATCCGTGTTTTGTCAAAGGAATGGAAACAATTCTAAAAAGAGAAAAATATATGAAAATACCACGAATTTGTGAGAAAAGAAACAATTTCAGTAAGGTTCATTTTAAATTAATCCAAGAAAACTGCAAACGAATTCATATTGACAGTTTTTAATACCACAGCCTAAAGAAAGCGGGAAGTTTTGGGTCAGCTAGACCAACGGGGCCTGATCAGGAGCTTGATCCAATGCAACATAACGGGATATTGAAAGGAAAGGACTAATTTAATCGTCATGATCCTAAATGGTTACATGCATGCATAATTGGAGTTCATGGTCAACCCGGACCAAGGTCCTTCTGACACAAAGGATTCTGTCCACTAGCTTTGAGGAGGTTGTACGCCGTTTATATTGATGACCTTTTAAGTTAATGTTGTGCATGCAAACAAAGACAGTGGATCACTTTTGAAACATATACCTAAGTGGTATAAAATCTTGCAAAATAAAAAAAAAAAATAAAAAAAAATCTGGCCGATATTGATTATCATGTGAAATATGCCACAAAATTCGGCTGATATGTTTAGCGTTTTTCCCATATGATTTGTTAGTCGGCGGGTCCGTTGTCCGTTGTCAGTTCGTCCGTAGTCTGTCAGCCATTCAGATTTTCACTTCTCCAAAACAGTCTGTCAGATCCTCGTCACGCTTGATGAGGATCTATCTTGGGCGGTCTCTACCAAATGCGTTCAATGTCGCGATCTAGTTATTTTCTTTCACGTTTAAAGAATTTTTATGTTCATTTTGGCAAAATCTTTAAAACAATCTTATTCTCTAAACGCGATTTCTTCAAAATTGCACAGGTACATTTCTCCAGACCCCAAAATGATCTTAATTTGTAAAACAGGTGGCATTGCTATTTACCTTTTTCTATGAATTTTTGCATGTTTTTGCTATTTCGACCTGTTCTGCAAAATTGTAAGTCGGATTATACTGAAACATTTATGAGAATGCTTGTGAAAAAGTCGCGCATTTTTTTTAATCACAAGGTAACATTAGTGTGGTTCCCTGACTGTTTACGAATTTTTTAATTCGGATGCTTTTCGGTGAACACATTCCAATCGATTACTATGAAAGTCAATAGGGATTGCGATGGTTGATTAGATCACTTTTTTGACATGTCCAAAACAGTCAGGCAGGTCCACTTCAAATATAATGTGGTACAACATGTATACCCTTGGTACGTCTCTGCAAATTTTGTTCAAATGTTCAGAACCAAATGCCCCCTCCAGCTAGCACACACTGAGAGGGCTACATTAGCATGATAGGAGGTCTAAATATTCCAGAACAAAAATCCCCCACATCCACCCTCCAAAATATTTTAGTCCTATTCTGCATTGAATGAACTGCTCTGATCGGAGTCGAAACATTCCAGAAAAAAACCGTCCTCCTCTTGCAGTAACGCTTGTTCTGCATTGACTGAACGGATGAGATGGGGGCCCGAATACTCCAGAAGCAACAGCCCGTTCCCCACCCCCACCCTTCCATTTCTATTAATACATATTCCGCCTTGACAAAACTGGCTAAGTGTTGATACAGTCATGTAACAGCCAGGGCACTTGAACATTTTTAAGAACCACCACCCCATCCCCGTTCAACTTCCACTTGCACACGTTCTGTATTGATTGAATTGTTCTAAAATAATATGGACCAAATATATTTCTTGACCAAAAGCCATTCTCTCCCCCCTCCAGTTATCCACATATTGAGTGGAGTAAAGTAGTTCTAGAAATTTTCGCTTGCTGTTAATTTCGCGCAAACTTGCTTTCCGTAAATCAGAAAATATTTGCGAATTTTAATTTCGTGCATTATGGCTTGTCTATATATAACTTTTCATTATGCCAATTTTGTTGCATCTTATTTTCGCACATCAATATAAGCGCAAAAAGCGGGAAATTAAGCCGAGCGCGAATTTTTTTAGAACTACAGTATCTGATGCAGAAGCACAAATATTCCACATCCACATCCTCGACTCCCGCCATTTGTACTTGTTCCGCATGGACTAAACATATTTCTTGGGGGGGGGGGTTAATATTCCCAGTACCAAAAGTCTCCCTCCCCTTGCAAATTCCATTTGTACAGCTGGTACATGTACTTTCACAATCATGATTCATTTTATGCAATGCATTAGTTTTGAATTACATGATACCATATCAGCGAAAGAAAATTAACAGTTGGTAATAAGACCTACCTACAACACGTTTTCTGAGCAACTTGCAATCTAAAGTAACACACTACCAGAGTCAATTCAACCTGTGATATGTGTCAAATCGTAGGATCTTCAAAATATTGGATTTGAAAGTGCAATGTAGAACTATGGTATCTTTGTGGACAAGTTGGAAAGAAGGTTCTGTCATCAATATCACATATATATATATATATATATATATATATATTATGTGTGTATGTATATATGTATATATATAAATATATATATATATATTATGTGTGTATGTATATATATATATATATATATATATATATATATATATATATATATATATATATATATATATATATATATATATATATATATATATACCATTTAACATTATACTAATTACAGTGTAAATACTTTTAATTAACCAGTGTGACCACAATATGTTTTCGGTGGTCATGGTCTTTAAATTACGGTGGGGGAAAGGGCGGGGGAGAAATGTGCGGAAGAGACCGCATAATTTCCAAAACGGTTGGACTTCGAGGACCATACCAGTAGAGTCGGGCCTGGGGCCAATCCGTCCGCCAAATATAAAGGCCGGGGGAGGGAAAACCGTTTGGGGCCCATCCGTCCGATGGCACCGCTCTTGTCACGGCACCTTTGACTAAGAAAATGACAAAGGTAAAGTGTGTATGTGTGTATGCCTTGATACCAACAATGTTTTCAATAGTCAGCGCTATTAGATGTTGACCGGTGAAAGGCAAGCACATTTTAGCAGTCACCTGTTGTTTGGTCAGTATATACTTGGCATCGACTTAACCCATTCGTGGTCACAGATTGACTAAGTCAATGGCTTTCCTTGGCGCCAACGCGCCCAATGCGCACCCAGGAAAGCTGTTGACCAAAGGCGTTCCGTCATCAGTGGTCTTGCATGCAAATCTCAGCAAAAATTTCTAGTAACGTGAAATTCAAGTTTAAAATTTAAAGCAGACGACAATTTACATCCGGGCGCTTTTTGGAAAATATGGGCGGGAAAGAGTTAATGCAGTAGCTCTTTGGTATCATTGAGGTCAATCATATCCTTGTTGCTTGAAAAACGTCCAATCCTTAGGAAAGAGCGGTACTTTGCCATATACCTTACAACGACATCTTGAGCAATGCGCCTGTAAGTAGATTAATACTTATTACAAATACGTGTAAAGCGGCTCGGCCAACATGACCATGGGCTATTGAAGAACAAATATTAATATCGATCACTGGTTACGCAAAATGCCCGATCAGTATTAAGTCCTGGTTGATCCGATTTAGCGCTAAGCGACAACTACAGTTTTGGTGCCGTGGGGGCAGACTTTTGTTGGGTTCAGAAGGCAAGAGGTAGCAATACCTGCTAACTTGCCTCCTCTACGTACCCACGGAAAAAAAGACCTTTTATGCGTAGACCCTTGATGTAGGCTCTAGTAATAGATACTCAGGTCGTTTTCCGAAATCCCGCGGACTGACACCACAAAACTTTTTGCTGTAAAAGATGGGCCTCGATACCTCGCTCCTGGCAGTTTTTGCTGCATTTGCCGTTTTGTCGCAGAGTCAAGCTGCCGCTCCACTGGGATGCAAGGACGGCAGTTTCTCTGGTGCGTATACTTGCGATTATAAGACTTGGAAAACTCCAGTGGCACTCGCCGACTTTTCGCCGCCACCGCAACAGTTGACAGTGGAAAATGTGGACGGGCCCCTAGTCAACAGCACTTTTATGCAGCTGGCATCAATTAATTCTACGATTTTTCTCAAGCCAGGCGAACCGGGCTCTCTGACCGTAGTTTGTCCCAAGGGCGGGATGCTGATGGTAGAGGTGGGTACTTTTAGGGGCCTGAAATGGCTGCAATCGCTAAAGATCCACGACTGCAAAACCGTTGGACTACCCGCTGGCGTCTTTGAAGACATCGGGACTCTAGACAGCTTGGAGTTTTACGGTGGCACGATGGACACGTTGGTCGCAGACTCCCTCCGCGGACTTATCATCAGGAAAGACAAGACTTTATACGAGCCCAAAGGTCTGCTGTCCTTCCAGAGCACCACACTTAAGAGTGGACGTCTTCCTACCGGTTTCTTGAGTCCCATACTTAACTACACCAGTGCTATCGTTTTCAACAACGTGGATCTCTTTAAGGTGAAGTCGGGACTTTTTAATGGCAGTTCAGTCCTAGAGAAAATTGACCTTGGTCGCAATTCGTACACCTTTCTGCCACCTGATTTGTTAAACGGCGTTGATTCTCTGAACACACTGGCCTTAGACGGAGTGTCCTGGTACTGTGGCTGCGTCAATGGCTGGTTCATCGACTGGGCAGGCAAGAGGGGGGTCACCGTTGAAGGGAACTTGCTTTGCGCCAAACCCACAAACTTCACTAGTAAGTTGGAATTTCAAACAAATACAGCACAGACATTCCACAGGCATCGGTATTTCATTTACTATAAATGCTTTTATTTTTGGCGTGCATAAATTTTTGCGTTTTTTTTTTTTTTTTTTTTTTTACATTACACTGAAGTTATGATTGCATTGTTTTCGACATAATTTCAATTCAAACAATGATGAAATACGGTTTCACCGTGTTTTTATTTTCACGGTTTTGTAATGTCAGCGAAATAAACGAAAATAAGAGTACAACAAAATTAAAGCAATTTACAGTAACGTCGAAGCAAAAGAGAAAATGATTGGAAATAAATGTGCCAAAACTGCAGCCGATTAGGCTGCATCACATCATTCTTTCACACTACACGTAACTAATTTGTCATTTAAAGGTCTGGAAGGGCGAGAAGTTGTTATCCACACAGACATATACATGTACTGCAAATTTACTGTATTTTGCTGCATGTTTATTTTGGCCTGTTTATGAGATGGCACAATACCATGAAAATTAAAAACAAAACGATGAAAAAGGCCTGCATCTTAGGTTCGGCAAGAACTGTAAACGCCTGAAATGCAAAACAACATGGGAATTCTCGCATATTAAAATAGGTATACCACACTTGTCAAACATTGTGCTGATTGAAAATCTTTTGCATAGCTAAAACAATTTTGGATATATAAGGAATCTCACAAGAAAAATCCAAATATAAACTCACAAGAAAAATCCCAAAATAAACGATGTTTGGACAGGCTATGTCAATTGTTTTCGATATGAACTTCACTGTAAGATATTACGGCCTTGTCAAAGTCTTACGTATGAAGTAATATTCGTGCACATAGTATTCATTAAGTAGCATTTTCCACCAGGGAGGATGACAAATATTATGATGAAACCCTATTTACAGACACCACAAAATAATTGAACATAGGTTAGAATACTTCAGAGCACATAGCGTCATTTAGTGTTGGGGGTTTCGAGGCTATCAAATACATTCTAAAACTTGTGTTACAGATTTTTGCTCTGTGTGTGTGTTTCTGTTTTTGGAGAGGAGGCATTATTTTCATTCTACAATATGACAAACAAAAGAAACCGACAGTGTGTCACATCTACCAAAGTATACTCGGTTCTTCAGGGAGCTATTTTTTTCTAAGTAGCTCAATATTATGGGACTTTGGCAATTTACATAATGCATCCGCATTTGATCGTGTATATCATGTTATTCTGTTTCATCCACAAAGCTCAATCCAGAATATTGACCGACATTTTTTTTTCAAGATTCCCAACAAAAGTAGAGTTTCAATGATCGTTGACGGCGCTCTCGCAAAATTGGATTACAGGGAAACTTAAAACATTTAACTTACATTTGAAAGCCATTTTCATTGAAAATACTTGTACATCTTGCTGTGTTGAAATCAGTTTTGCCAATAGTAGTGTTATTTCTAAAATACTGTAATATCAAAACGGTCCATATAATCATATAGTACGTGGCACAAACGTTCAGAAATAGTTCCGACTAGCAGTTTGTAAAACATTGTACTTCTGCCATATTGGAAGTGTTCTGTAATTTTCATCACCGTTTTACAGGTTCATATTATGATATTTTTAACATTTCTTTTCTTGCTTATAGACACGGGATTTCGATATTTTTATAATCAGAACTGTGTGGCCACACCGTCTACGAACACTGGATTGGGTGAGCATTCAAAAAGTTCAACTCCACGGATCTATATTTATGCTGAAATAATGCTCTAATAATATCTGGTGTTTCTAGTTTGTATAAAAAAAAATAAAGAAAGAACGCACAAGTGTTAATTTTGAAATAGTCCACCGAATGCATACATTTTAGAATTATTACCGTCTCGATGCGCGTAGAAAACGCACTTTTTGTGGATTGGAGCAAACAGACTACCAAATCAACCCTTAAAGTGTTATGTCTAAATGGCATCAGCAGCATTCTTGGGCACACGCCTAGGATAGCCAATGATCTAGATCATTTTTCCCCTCTGCAGCCCCCCCCCCTGAAAAAAAATTACTGAAAAAAATAAATAAATAAAAAGTTTGGGTACTATTCATTGAACCCGAGGCCTTGTCATGAGGAATTTGAAGGACATGTTTTCATAATAATTCTGATGCGTGTTATTCTGTCAAGACTAGCACTCGAAGGATTCAACTCTGTCATGGTATAAGATTGAGTCAACAGTTTTTTCCCCCTTCTTTTGGCACATAGCGCACAGTAATTGATCGGGATTGTGTTTTTATGGTAGACTTTATATGTAAATTGTCACTCTTAATATTTTGTGAAAACGCATATTTGTGTAGATAGCTTCTCTCAAACTTTTGTGCGTTGTCTCTTTATAAAGCATGACAAAACCTATATATATAACATGTTTTTCCTTTGAGTTCGTTAAACCTTAACAGCCACAATGATACAAATGTTAACATGGTGCATTTTGAGCTTCATATATTAATGTGAAGTTTCGGTTGATACATGTAAAAAATCATTTGAACTTTTTTTCGTCCGATATGGATGCAGAACACAGAATACAAACAGAAACATGAATTTACTGACCAGCGACACACGTGACTTAAGTTCATTCAGTTTGCAGCTGCTAAGTGCGTTGATGTTAAGAAAAATGACTTGCATGTGCGAGTTGAAAATATAACCAACAAGTGGTCCGAGTTGAAGCATCTAGCAACTGACTCGTGTAAAGCATTCCCTGAACCCTGATGACACATTGACCTACAACGTTGTTGATGCATATATCTGATAAGTTATCGTACAACGGAGTGCAAACAAAACACAGGTTTACATTTGCGAGGTAGTTATGTCTGTGTGTCAACACAGACATATTGTTTTTCTACGAATTCTATCTTTCCGTCTTTCTGCCTTACAGGCAAATTTGTCCGACATTTCACTTGAAAAGTATTACACGTAAAAACTCCAAACTTGGCATGATTATACTTCCATACATGAAGTTTTGAGTTTTTGTAAACAGGTTCAACGGTTTTGAAAATTATACAAATTAGGAGCATTTGAAAATTCAAAACTGTAATAGGTACAGGTAACCAATCCAACTTCTATAAACAAGTTAGCAACACTGCACATTTTTGTAATTCACATGTGGCCTCTCAAGGTCAAAGATATAGGTCATTTGGACCTTTTAATTTTCGTTTTGCCATAACTCAGTCAATATTTATCCAATTTTGATCATGTTGAGCCCAAATTGTAGCAATTGTAACACTACACGTTTTTGTAATATTCATATAACCTCTAAAGGTGAAAGATCAATGACATTTGGACCTTTGAGAGTTTCATCCAGTCATAACTCAGCCAATTTCCATCCAATTTTAATCATGTTAGACTCAGAATGTAGGTATTGCTACATTGCACATTTTTGTAAGGACCTGTAACCTCTAAAGGGCAAAGGTCAAGTTCGTATGGCCCTTTGAAAGTTTCATCTTGCCATAACTTGGCCAATTGTCATCTGATCTGGTTTAAATTGAGCTTAAATTGTGGGTATTGTAACACGGTACATTTTTGCAATTTACATGTGACCTCTAATGGTCGAAGGTCAAGGTCCTTTGGACTTTGAAATTTTCATCCAGCCATAAGTTTAATGGAATGTGAAGTACCAAAGGACAAAAGTTATAGCCCTTAATATTTACAACTTTTGAAGGCACCAGACAGTTTTGCTTTGATGTAAATCTTCTTTTCTAGTTTGAATTGCAAATTGGAGCCGCTTGATTCCTATGGTGACTCATCTACACAAATACCAACACTTGATCAGTCTCGCCAGAGCAAAATAGTGCTTCACGAACAAACTGCAGGCTACTTCAAGAAAGATCACGGATGTTGTTTTTTTGGTTCGTTTGTTTGTTTGTTTGTTTTATTTATTTTTATTTTTATTTATTTATTTTTTATTATTATTATTTTTGCCAAGGTTTATATTAATTAGAAGCGCTGCCGCCGGAACCCTAAGCACTGCTAATTCTTCATATACACGGTATAGAACTTCTGTGCAAAACATTATTATTAAACAGCGCTTAATGTCTTTCAAAGTCATCAATATATTTCAAAACGTAGCTACCTACTGTAATTTAAAGCGAGTTATACAGGTTAAAGCAGCGGCTTGGAAAATGTCTGTCGAGTTTTAGAAAGTGTGCATATATATATGAAGATTACATTTTTTTAACAGGTACACTCTGACGCTAGAATTCATATGTTATACCAAGTGCTATGGCATGAGCCCATGCATTTAAAAACTGAGGCTTTATCGACTCTGAGAAGTTTTTGCACCTTTCGCGCTCAAACCATAAATTGCGTGTCTTCATTTCGCCAACCCACATTCTACAATATTATGATAACTTTTGCGCACCTCATCCGCGCATGAAGTTTTAACGAGTTCTCGTTATCGCGAGATTTCTGTGGGCACTACAACTTGGGTCGTTTATGACAGCGCATCATCTCGCACAAAATGCCTTGACCTAGTTAACAAGGTCAGGTGCCACTAAAATCAACACACTCATTTGAGTTGTATATTGAAAATTCACATGAGAGAAAAATCATAGCTGTAATGGATATTGCCGTTTTTTAAACAAGATTAGATGATGGAAATTGGTGTGCCATTAGGGGAGAACATTTGTGTATTTATAATAAAAATTACGATTGTTTTCTTTTGTTATCTTTCATTTTAGCTGCTACAAACGTTCAATAGAGCATGCAGGGGGTTTTAGTGGTGATGAACACTACATGTACATGATCGATTTTTATATTTAGAGGAACGCTGGTTGTCAGAGAGCATGTTGATTCAGATTTAATGCTTTCCAATTAGACGTGTATTCAAAACAATTGTCAATAATTGAACAAAACATACACGAACATAATGAGATTATTGAGGTCTCATCCACTGAGATTTATTCAACCAGTCAGGCACCTTATTGATGATTCAAGTGCACAGTATGAGAAATGGACCGTTCAATGACGGTTATTTTTTGTGCACATGACACCCACAATCACTGCAGACACTGGACAATCATGAAAATATCAAACTCAGGTAATGAATAACACACGATTAAAAAGATCACCAAAATATGTAAGTTGTCACAGTAAATGTTCATAAACTATTTATTCAGGAACCTTTTTGTTGATACTCAAATGGGTGTGTATTACAGGCATACATGCCCACATTGATTAAAGTACTGAGTCTGTATTGAACCTTCCTTGAATTCAAAATATTACAATGTCAAGTTTGATGCAATATACAGACCCCAAGCCAAACATGACTTTTGTCTTTTATCTATCGAGTCACATTTTTGCACATGAAAAAATGTTTATTATCTGTTTAGACCACACGACAGAACACTTTTATAGCTCCGCAGCGAAAGGAAATGTGCTTCATTTACGAGCGATCGCTGGGCAGTAAATTTATATTTTGTATTCAACACATATTGCTCAAACATCGCCCATGTACAAACATATCACACCCATCAGTAATGCCGCGAGTGTAATTCCTAATCCATCCACCATAATGTCTTGTAAAGTCTCGTATTTAACCGTTCGTCTTGCACGTGTTATTAACTGATAATGTTCTTTCGTTGTATGTTTTAAACTGTGGTGTATTTGAACAATAAAACCATTAACGTCGATGGGATATTTTTAACAAATTCAAACTGATCTATTGTCGTGTAGCACAATGCCGAGAAAGGTGAGCTGAAGCTCCTTCTCTCCTCCTGGTCGGCTGAAGATATTGTGAAACGTATTTCATACTGTATTTTCATCATGATCATGAAATACTTGTCTCTTTCAGGAGTCTTTATTGGTGGGGTCTGGTTCAGCGTCCGAGAACTGGTTGTATATGGTGTAACCCTTGTAACCTTGATACTTAGCATAACCTCTTTGGGGTGTATCTGCTGTCTCAGAAAAACTTCCGCACGTGCACGCCAAAAGAATCTCAACGCTCGACCTCTTCCTATGGAAAGGGTCAATAGGTCAAACGTCCAGACTAATAGGAATAGGACTACAATAGGAAGAAAGATAGCTCCAACTGACTTCTAAAATTGCCACAAATTAAGACTAAATTTGGAATGGACTGGCGTGTGGAGATGTCGTATTTATTGATTTTTTTGCCAATTATTAGATATATACAGTGCGGATTTCAACAATCATTATGCTGGTTTAAATTTTTTCCCGAACATGCAACAGTTGGCTCATGTAATACCGACTGTGTGGACAAAACAGTAACTCCGTGGGAACACAATAATTAAAGAATAATTCATACCTGTCATCAGTGCTGAAAAAACGCAGTGTAGACCAGATTCTCAACACAAAGACGCACTCAATTAGAGTCAACAGCTGTAACTGTGCATCGCAGGGGGAGGGGGTAAGTTCATAGCTCTTATCTACATGGGCAGGGGACACTAAAACACATTCATTTTTACAGTCCTTTTTGGTCTGCAAATTTGATTTTTTTTTCAGAAATTGAACACATATTATATTTACGCTCTTAAGAAAAAAAAAACAGATCTTAAATAGATAACTCACCTGTTTAAATGGTATGGTAATAGGGAATGCATTTACAGATGTGCATGTTATGTTGCCGTATATAAAGCCATAATTGTTGCAAGGCTTGGCCACATCAAATTTCATTTCAAGAATTCATTTTTTTGTTTGCCCTCTATTTGAAAAACATATTTCGTGCATACGTGTAGGCATTATGTTTACTTTTTATACCTTTCCGATGTTTGTAACTTAAAATAATATGAAATTACACTAAATATAGCCACGAGTGGTAGCTCATAGCTACGATATTTCAACGTTTTGAATACAAGTATGTAAAACTACTGGTTGTTTCTTTATTTGAATCAGATATTGAAACGCAAAAGCGTGATTACTTGGGCGAAAATTGACCCTCTCTGGAGTTTAATGCAATCTTCCAAAAAGCAGACAAGAGTGGCTTGGTTCTATGTTGCGAATAAGTAAATTGAAGTGAAACACATCCCTAAACAATTCTGCTGTGGCACTAATTTGTATGCCATTTTTTTTGTGAATAGGAGTTGAGAGTCACAAACCTTCTGTATTAGGTCAAGAAACGTTTAGTTTCTGTGAGAGATGCGTATAACACAAACCTTATAACGACACAGTGTTTGTTTTATGCCCAAATTACCTCCCGACAGTGCCCTGTTTAATTGCCGTTTATTTTCATCTTTTTGGCAAAAAAATATAAAAAAAAAATCTTAGCGAGAAGTTCAAATGGGGCCTATTAGATTAGCGTAAGCGGCTTTTCATTTGCCGGTTTTGCCGCTTATGGCAAAAGAAAGTTTTCAATCTTTTTCTGCCCAGAAAAGTCCAACATTCACGGGCAATTTGTGATATAACAAGTACAATCGTTAAACAAAAACACACAAGCCCCACATGGAAATATAGTTTATTGCTCAGAAACAGTTGCAGCTAGTAGTTATAAACTTCATTTATTTAAAGAGGATTAGGTGATAGCTATTAGCTAATACAAGTCCCTTTCCTGAACTGCTCGTAATATAAGCTGAATAATAAATATTATAATCGAGAGTGCAAAAAGAAATAATAATAATAATAATAATAATAATAATAATAATAATAATAATAATAATAATAATAATAATAATAATAATAGTAATAATAATAATAATAATAATAATAATAATAATAATAATAATAATAATAATAATAATAATAATAATAATAATAATAATAATAATAATACACTATCAACAAAAGATCAACAATATGATATGATTAACAAAACAGGCGTATGCAGCCTGTTTAAACTACATTAAAGTCAGTGGAATATGTCTGGGCACATGTTTAATTTTAAAATATATAAAATGAACAAAAAATTAATTTTCGTCACCTGAATCAGATTCGATAAAGAAGATGTCCGCTTGAAGAATAAATGCCATTTTAGCAACCACTATTTTGCAATGACAGTCAAGAGACATATTCTTGTGACCGAACAAACAAGGCGACACTTTATCAATATTGAATAGATCGCTATAGGGATCAAATTTACATCACTGGTTTCGAGAGCTGAGGAAACTCCGGCCAAGACTATGCTACTTGGAATTGCGTACAATGAACAATGGAAAAGAAAGTGATGAGTAGGTCCAGAATGATGCCCACAATAACATATTTGAGAGTCTATCAAACAACAAGTATATGGATGTGCTTGCAGCCACTGAAAGCCACTCTGCATCTATGAACAAACCTGTTTAGTTCACGGAGCCAATAACGTAGGTGACTGGCCTAGCATGAAAGAGCATTTGTTCAACAGACATTTTGAGGACGCCAAGAGACACAGTGGAACATTGACGGGCAGAGATTTTAACTACATGTACCCGTGTATCCGACCGTCGGGTATTTTTAATTATCTCGGTACCCGACGGGTATAACCCGATCCATAACAACATACATACGTCCACATATGCACACCAAAAAAACAAACAATTGTTTTTTTAGATCATTTTATAATTCAACTTTATTTTAAAACATTGAATATGAAATGTGGTCACCACTGTTAAAGCTGTCTAGTAAAAGTGCATTTAGAGAATACTTCTGTTCAATGAACCTCTCAAACATAAGATACTGGCTATTCCAGCCTGTTTCACAGGCTTAATTGTATAACGGTGCTGTTTTTCGAGCCAAGTTTACTTGCCATGTCCTCATGCTGTTTATTTGTCACAGTGCTTTGTTAAAACATGCGGGTCTCCCGTAAGGTTTTTGGGTTTGACTCGAGGGCTCAGTATTACTGACTTGACCCTGGGGGCGGCCCAGCCCACTTGGGGTGTGTGGGGGGGGGGGAGGGGGTTACCGCTTAACCTTGGCTCATGCCACTTGTATACACCATAGTCTTTGCAAGGATGCCCGCCTTTGGTTGTGCTTTCCATGTATAACCTGTTTGGTATCCATATTAGATCATGGAATACCGCTGGCACTGTAGTTGAAAGCTGTGTTATGCTGGTGGTCTACTTGCATCTCATGGGACATCACCCTGTTTTTATATACATGTGTATTTATTTGTTTATTTGTCTTCTGTACATTTGTGTTTAGTTTTTTTTATATGACATATGTCTGCACGTATCAAATTTTGTCTGTCACTAAAAATCTGAAATCTGTGCTTAAGGTGGTAAACAACGACCTTTGCGCAATCCAAAATGGCTGAGACCTGTGGGAATCACAACCCAGCCTTTATACTTGATTGAAGGGTATGGGTAGAACAGGGTAGATTCGGCAAGCCCATGATTTTCATTACCTTTTTTGTTAACCACATGTGTGATCACGTGTTCTTGCGGAAAACGGTTTTTTTCTCTCCCTTTTGTTATTTTTCTGCCAGTATCCCAGAGAACTACCCGAGTACCCGTTTTTTCCTACTACTCGGGTACCCGACGAGTAGCCGTTTATCGGGCAGTGCTCTACTGTAAAGGGCATAAAGCTGAAAGAGAAAATCCGGGCAAATGTCAATCTTTTGTATTGAGTACATTGTAGTTGTGACGATCATTTTAGGGAGGGAAAGATCACTCAAATGAGCCGAACACAAGCTTTTTACCATACTGAAGTAAAGTAAAAGCCCGACATATATTCTTTTATCGGCTAAGGCGGCCATCCTGTACATTTTAAGACTTCAGCGTGGACAGACGTATTCATGTCATTCATTGCTCCGGATACAGCACAGCTACGTTTACTGAAAGGAGTCGAGCAGAGCGCCACCTGTGACTGAACAACTGTCTAATATCCGAGACGCATATTCCAATATTAGCCAAATACCTGATGTGCATACAGTTTCAAGAGCACCACATGGGAGTGTAAAGATACATTTCTCAATCTCTCTAGCCCTGCCAACGCTTTATTAGAAATCGAAAAAAAAAAACATGTTTGTCTCAAGACAGATTGTAGGTAAGAATGATACCAAGGTGTCTCATTTTTAATCGCCTCATCCATGAAAGTTACAGGTGGGTGGTTAACATGTTAAGTTCTGCTAGAAGTAACTAACTCTTCTGTCTCGCTGGGGTTAAAGTCCACATTCCACTTTACTCTCCAATCCTGAAAGGTTAAAAGATTGTCAGTAAGGGTTTATCAGTTTGCTCTGGAAATTCAACAATATCTAGCAGATGCATTGCTGGCAAAAATGTAAACTCTGGAACTAAAGTTGTCAGCTAAATTGTTACTAAACACTAAGAACAAAGAAAACTCTAAAGACACACTAAGTTCATACTACAGAAACAGTAACAGCTATACTCTGATTCATTGTATGCAGTAAATAGAACAACTATTAATCTTTGTTGGGGAGGCGCATCCTCTTCCTTTAGTTTTAGAATATGCAAACAGTTGTTGAGAAGTGATAGCTCATGGGCGTGAATACAACATCCACTTCGTGCTTTTGTTACATAACAGAAGCACAAAGTGGATGTTCTATTCACCTTGAATAAGAAAGAAAATCTTTTGCTGAATAGTTACTCAGTTCATACCCCTATTGAAGGGATACGTGCATGACTTTGGTGAAGTTAATGTTGCCAGGAGGGTATGTTTTCTGCAAAGAATGCCAATAAATAGAGGTCCAACGTTTTAATCAAACTTTAAAAAACGGGTATATTTTTTGCTTTAGAAGGTTTCAAATGACTCGAACGTTTAGAAATACAAATCCCAGCAGCAAAGTCAAAAGTCACTCAAAGAATTCATTCTAAAGCAGTTTGAGGTCAATAATTTTGCATTTTCAATGAAAAAGTCAACGGTTAATTTTATTTTAGGGCATACTCGGCATATATATATATATATATATATATATATATATATATATATATATATATATATATATATATATATATATATATATATATTGTACACTGATAATCATACACATCTAGGAATCACCCTGAGTCATGACCTTTCCTGGCATGTCCATGTCACATGTATTTGTGATAAAGCTAGCCAAAGCATTTCATTACTCAGAAGGTTTAAGTACAGACTATCTCGTAAGTCTCTTGTCAAACTCTATTGTTCAATGATCCGCCACATTCTTGAGTACGGTTGTGTATTATTTGACAACTGTGGTAAGGTTCTGTCTGATTGCTTTCAGTCGGTTTAATACAATGCTGCCAAGATACGCACTGGTGCCTTGGAACACGCGCCTCATATTAACTTCCTAAGTGAGCTGGGGTGGTCAACCCTTGCAGACAGACGTAAATACTTTACACGTCACCTCTTTTATAAAATGTACAACAACTTGACCCCTTTATACCTCTCTAATCTAGTTTCCTTCTCCTCTGCTGGTCGTCTTTTTCACCAGTCAAAGTCTATTCACCCCCATTATATGTAGAACATCGCGCCTTGAGAACCCATTTCTTCCAGATGTCATTAAACAATGGAATAACCTTCCCTCTGACATCAGAAATTCGGTTTCCCTACAAATATTTAAGTCCAAACTAAAAACTACTCTTCTGGCCACTGATAAAGTCCCCAACCTCTACCTTCATGGTGACAGATTTGCTAACTTCTGCCGCACTTAGTTACGTCTGGGATACTCCAGATTAAACTCTGACCTGTACAAAGTCAACATCCTTCTAAACCCATCTTGTGCCTGCTCATATCCCATTGAATGGAAGATATTAAGCACTTTCTTCTTCACTGCCAAAATTACACTGTTCAGATACACATTTTGTTCCATACTGTTATCCCTATAATTGCCCCCAGGGGTTAGCCCTAATTTTGTTACTCATATTGGTAGCGATAGACTAGTTGAGATATTCCTGTATGGCAGTAATGAGCTGTCAAATTGCCAAAATATTCAAATATGTGAAGCTGTTCAAAAGTTCATTATTGACACTAGATGGTTCATCGACTGAACTTTCTATTACTTCCATGGTAATTTGTATAATGTATCATGCATTTTCTTAGAGGATATAATTTTTAAAATCTTGTCTAATATTGTATCTCCTACGCAATCAGTTTGGTATTGACTATCTGTATTGATGGTATGTTGATATCCTACTCTGGTAACTTTTGTATTGTCCTGTTTTTTTTGTATATGCTTCTGTGCGTCTCCATGTTCTGGAGAACCCATTATATTAGTCAACTCATTGAACTATAGGGCTATCCAGATTAAATAAATATGTTTAAACTTAACTATACATATATATATATATATATATATAGTGATGTATACCATGTGCCAGCCAACGAACAACTTTTATAATGACTCCAAATGCAGGTATCGTAATAATGTAAAATTCGTAGATTCTCAGAAACCTAACGCCAATATATCAGCATGCAATTTTTTTTTGCGTTGAAGTTACCAACCAACGTTTGTTAGCTTTTGTCAGTGAAAATAGCATGCGATATGTCAAGACCTTTCCTCGGCACAATCTGGGCATATTGCACACCGTATGTGTCGCAAAAAGCTGTTGACTTAGCCCCCGCGGCAGAGGGTGGGCAATTTTTTCTCTACTTAACGGAATTGTTCTTTTTTTAGGTGTCAGTCTGGCGGGCGTGTGGCTTCCCATACAGGACTTGGTTGTCTATGGGGTCACTCTCATTACTCTGATCCTCAGCATAACCTCCCTGGGGTGCATCTGCTGTATTAAGAAGAGCATGAAGTCTGGTGGACACCAGAAGCTCAATGTGCGTCCCGCCAATGGAACGACCGGCGGGTCGAAGTTCAAGGACGCCGTTAATCGTGCTCAAGCTGCTCAGAGGACAGGTCCAGGAAGAAGGAAGACGAGTTCCCACGGCGGCAAGGTTACTCCCTCTGATGTCGCAGTCGGATGGGATTAAAGGCCTGAAAGGTTCTGCATACCGATGTTTCGTACTTTATCATTTCTGAACTTTACTGCAACATTTCAAGCATTATTCCTTTAAATTGGGTTTGCGTGGCTCAGAAAAAGCAAGTCATAGCCCCTAAATGTATATTCTCGCCAACTCTTAACGGAATTTCAATCACGGACATATACTCTTCAACACTTCAGTTATGAAACATAGGCCAAAATGGTACAAGTGGATGCAGAAACGAAGATGAGCCAATGATACGTAACGTAAACCCCCCAAAAGTTTCAGGTTTACGGAGATTGAAGATTATTATTGCCACCAAGCGAAGAGTTGATATAGATACTCGTATTCGGATTTATTCGATTTTAAATTTGGGTCGACTGAAACGGCAATAGATTTTATATCTGTTTCTTAAATTAATTCACAAAGTAAATTACAAAATGTATATTATTCTGCTGTAATCGCTTCCATTTCACCTGGAAAGAAAGGTTTAGTTTGTCTGTTCAGCAGCCTAAGAAACCCTTTGCACGGCTCATGCTATCATGGAAAAGGGTATAAGGAATGCAAGAAAGAGGCAACTAATCATAACATGTTCTAGGTATGTCTGTATAATTTGAAAGAGAACCAAAATAAAATCGGAGACAGAAATAACGATGGAATGCGAGTGATGTATTTATGTAGATGTACATACTATAGACGTGGAATAAGAGTGGTCAGCCATAGAGCGCACGCAACTATCTACTCTTTGTCATGCACCTATTTGCAATGCAGAAAAGCATTACATACCAATTTGCATTTAAAGGTATATTATGTTGAAAACTTCAACAGATACGTTAAAAATTCCATGCCATTTATTTACAAGAGAGATGTGCACAACATATCCATCGACACGTATCTTATTTTCAATGGACACTTCGAACTGTGCACAATAATTGAGTGACATACATTTAAGGTACATCCTGGTCAATGGAACTTTTAGCAAAACACATTTAGAAGTGCTGTTTTAGTTTTTGGAAGAAATATATGGATAGATTGCTTGAATTGTCAATTTATGCATTTAACGATATGTCGCAATCTGAATAGGTCCCATCTGGGTTGTTAGTACAGCCCCGTCGCAAGGTGTCGCCTGAATCTCGAGCCAGCGGAAGTGTAACCCGGTGGGACAAGAACACCATGCTTGTGTGGGTCAAAATACGATAGTGTTTTGTGGCATCTGTAAGCAATTGATTAGTTTATGTAACAATGCCCATTGTTCTTCATGAGTGAAGCAGCATTTTTTCCAAAACCTGTCGTGTTTAATCTTGTACAACAGACGATTGCCTTGAAGATGTACAACACTCCATTTTGTTGACTGTGGCAAAAAGTGATTGTGCCGAAAACCAGACCACGCTTTGCTACGCTGAAGCGTATTCAAACGACACAGGCGTTTGTACTACAACATGTGACACCTTCCTATGAAAGCTGTACCAACAACCTGGATTGGTGCTATTATCTATTGTTACAGTACATCATGTGCGATATTTAGGAAAACTTTTTTTTTTTTTTTCTTTTCATTTTAGCCGCAAACGGTGATGCTAATATTAGAGAGTGTGAATATGAGTTTCTTGTAAAGTTTATGTAAAGCTAACAGATATGTCTGTATAGACATACAACTTATTTGATGAATTAATGGCGTTTTTAGGATTGGTTTATAAATATTTTGTGTTTTTGTGATATAAGGGCAACGTACTTAAAAAAAATCCCCTGTGTCCAACATAAACGATCACTTTTTTACCACGTTCCGTCCTTTTTTCATAGCAGAATGTTTGCGATAGCGTGTTATTGTACACCCACATTGGTTCCAATGTAATGCTTATTCCAACTACCCCACCTTTCTTGTCATAATTACCGTGCTCTGTTCTATTGTTGCATGTTTTCTTTCATGATGGCGTTGGTTCATAAAGTCAGCAACTTTTCAAATGATCCTACAATGTATGGTGGTTAATTTAAAAGCATGTACATGAAGGCTGCGAAATGCAAGCAAATAACCAAATACAATAAAATTAGAAACTAATACTGATTGTAGTTTTTGATGTTATCATCATTCTTGCTTACCCTGTCATTAGAACTTGAAGATAAAACCCACACGTTAGCCGAACAGCTGTTGGTTTGTCTTTGACTTTCGATTATGATTTTCCTACAGGTAGCTCCAAAGAGCAGTGTGCGCATTTTGTGCAGGACAACTCAATTTTCGATCAAACTGAAAGCAATGAAAGAAGCCTGTAACACATGATTTTTTCTAAGATTAAGTGTGCCATTTTTTTCTTTTTTCTTTTTTTTTTTTTTTTTGCACACACAAATTCCATACACATAATTGAGAAAGACATGAGATAGTATACATTAGCATACCCATAAAGGGAAGAAGACGTTTAATAGAAAGCATTTGTATACACATAACTAGGGAAGACTAATTATTGCAGACAATTGCTTATACGTAATTGAGGAAGACCTTATATTTGCGTGTACACATAATTCAAAACATGACGGTACACATAAACATAATTGAAAAAGCCATGATGGTAGACATTTTTATTAGTATAATTGGTTAAAATCTGATGGTAAGAGACATTTGCAATTTGTAAACTGCCATTTAACTTAGCACATATAAACGCAGGGATTTGTGATAAATAATTGATATATGAAAGTTACGCTACTTATGTGCCCAAATGTTTAATTTTATGCATATGTATATGGAAAGAAAGCATTAACATATGAATCAAAACATATCTCCAGCAGTCGAACCACAGTGGTACTGTAAGTTTTCATAATTTACAATTTGAGCATATAAAACAATTAAATATTTCCCCATGTACTCTCTGTATGATGGATGCAATGGACATCTGAATTTGGCTTCGAATCTTTACACGTGCATCTGAACACCACCACCACCCCGATTCTTACGCAATTATAGCAATCCTTGAGCAATTTTCTCCCATACCTACATAAATGTTTGAATTAAAAGAAAAAAACAAGGCAGTGCAATTAACATGTCTGCATACAATAGCGATATGCAATTCAAAGCTGAACGGACTTTAGGAGGTGCAACCATCCACAGGACAGCTAAAAAAACGCACATGGTGTCTCAAAGTTCCACTCCGCAACTGAAAAGAGCTTCAAAAAAAACCCGAGGACGTAACCTTGACCTTATGTTGTAAGAATAATTGTATCAATTCTCTCTGATATCTTTCCCATTGACAACACGATATCCTAAAATCAGAGGTCTTGCGTTACAAAGCAAAAAAAGTCCATCATCAGCATAATGCTTTGGAATCTTCATCGCTTCACCTGAATTAGCTTTATCGAAAACGAGGTTCCATCACATACTGCTTCTTCGAAACAGGATTTTTTTTTCTTTTTCTTGACGCTTGAGGAAGAAGAATTAATACCATTGCTAATATGTACAACAGACCTGCATTTGGCGGCAAATTGTTGGCTTTTAAAATGAATTCAGAATTGCGGTGAAGAAAATATTTTATGACCTACACCAAATTTTGCTTTTAAACCCTAATGCTAGACAAATATCTCTTCACACCCTTATGGTTATGCGCAAAAGTTGAAGACCTTTTAGCTTTTAGCAGAAATTAATATACCTTTACAAATATATCGCACTTAATGCAATGATGAAGATCTTTGGACGATGTACTTTGACAACATACAAAAATATATAATTGAAGGTAACAGCAATCAATCAAAGAGTTTCGGTGTGGTGAGGTCGTCATTTTTTATACATCAAACGTCGGCCCAGTTTATTTGGATAGAGTTGGGTTATCGAGCAAATCATTAGCTGGAAATCACACAGACATTAAAGAATCCAATGTGCCAAGAAGTATTCATAAAATGTAAGAAGGGTAATGATAAAAGAAATCTCCATTTCTGTGTCAATTTAAAAGACTTCCACCTTTGGGCATAAACACAAGGGTATGGATATATTTGAGTCAAATAAAATATAGACCGATCAATAAAGGAACATCACAGTCGTTGAATTCTTTAACACATGAGTTCGAGATGTTAGTATTAAGAATGCAAGCTTTGTGCCGCCAGTTACCAGAATGACTCGTCCGGAACTGATGGCACCACAGTGAGTCTTCCGCTGGTTCCCCGTTGATGACACAATTTTATTTTATTTTATTTTTTTTTTTTTTTCATTTTTTTTTTTATTGAACGTTTCCATACATATCATACATTGTGAACATATACAAAATACTGTACTGTGCATACATTAAGAGTCGTTTGTGTCAAAGTAAAATACATTTATAATACATAGTTACAGACTTTCCACAATATTTAGCCATCTTTTCTCAAAAATATGTTGCTTCCCATTAGAGTTCAATATATGCTGTTCAATAGTTATTTTATATTTCAGGTACTTTAAAAATTCAATGAAAGAGATATTCTGCTTCTTGCACAATTCTTTGTGAATGTAATACTTGGCTTGTAATAAACAATTATTCAAAGCATGTTTGTTCGGCATCTCATAATAACCGAAAATAATGTTCGTTGCAGATAATGTTAACACTTGAGAATTACAACTATTGAACCAGTTTTGAAAATGCGTCCAAAATGCATTAATATATTGACAGTCCCAAAATCTATGTAAAATTGTGTCTTTTTGGTGGCAAAGATTATTTAAGAATTTCTTTAAAGGACTGCAATTTCGAACTATGATTCAGTCGACACATTAAATTTTCATCCTTATCAAAAATAATTCCTAATGTGCAAAATTTGCCTTCTTTCCAGAAGACTGGTAAATCCCAGTCTTCATCAAACTTCTGTTGCCCAAGCCAGTATATACTAGTTTTTTTCAATATTACAAAGCAACCCAGAGTATTTTCCAAACTCATTAAGAGTATCAAATAATAGTTTAGCTGATTTCTGATCTGAGACAAAACATGTGGTGTCATCAGCCAACTGGCTAACTTTAATTTCTTGATTACAAAATTTTAAACCACTGATATCTTTATTGGCTCTTATCATTAGAGCCATTGGCTCAACCGCTAAAACAAATAAGAACGGAGCAAGAGGACACCCCTGATGTACACCCCTCAAAACTGGAAAAAATTCAGAGAAGTTCCCGTTATTAATGACACAGCTAGAAGCATCATTATATAATATTTGAATCCATTTACGAAAGTTTGGTCCAAAATTGAATGCTGAAAGTACCTTATCAATGTAGTTCCATTCAATGGTGTCGAATGCTTTTTCAAAATCAATCAGTAATAACAGTCCAGATAGATTATGTTTATCGTAGTAATGTATAACATCTGATATAAGTCTATTATTTTCGCAAATATATCTACCCCTAATGTAACCAGTTTGATCTTCATGAATCAAGTCAGGCAGAAATTTTTGCAACCTTAAAGCTAACACTTTGGTTAAGATTTTGTAATCAATATTTAATAAAGATAGAGGTCGCCAGTTTTTTAACAAAGTACGAGATTTATCTTTCTTTGGAATTAGGGAAATGATTCTTCTGCTTTGATCAATGGACAATTTATTATTAACTTCAAAGGCATACTGTAAACTGTTAAAAACTAAATATTTTATATCATCGTGAGCGCCATATGTCTAATAAGTCTAATTCGTCAATTAACAAATTCTGAAAACCATGTCCATATCTACTGACTGGTGAATATCTTCCGCCTCTCTTATCTAAATCTGGATCTAAAGTAGTATTGAAATCACCACCAATAATGATATTTTCCCCAGAGTAATCTTGCAATAATTCGTATGACTGTTCTAAAAAAACTAATTGTTCTCTTTCATGGTTTTTTTGTGGGTGCATAAATGTTAACCAAGATGAATCTTACATCACTTATCATAACATCTAGTATCAAATACCTCCCTTCTGGATCACTAATTTCATTTTGGACATTATACTCTAAATTAGTTGGCATTAAGATGGCAACACCCCTACTATTGCTTGTGCCATGGGAAAAATATATTCTAGTTCCCCACTCATTTTTCCAAATTATTTCTGTTTTCAAGGTACTATGTGTTTCTTGCAAGAAATAAAAACCCTTATGAAACATTCTAATCCAGTGGAAAACAGATCTTCTTTTGAATGTGTCAGAGAGTCCTCTTGTATTTAAAGAGAAAAGATTAAAGTTAAAAGGCATAGTTATAGAATGTCATGTACTCATATATCTTTACATAATGTGAACCAGACTATATTAACAAAACAAAAACAAAATATATCTTTGAAAACACCACATTTCTGCCTCAGAACAGACCACATAATATACGTAAACAACGACACTGATATATTAATTATGCAAGGAAACCTGTACCTGAAATCAGATATTGTACCTATAACATAATTTTGTATTAAGTATCGATTTGCTTGTAGAGAAGATCTGTATAGCATGCATATGACTCAAGATGACAATTGCATATTATAAGTAGAAAATACACCATGTATGTCTCAGGATAACAATTGCAAAGTATAAGCAGACAATACATCATGGAAACGTTCCTTTTACAAAGCAGAAAAACACACATATCCAACAAAAATCAACAAAAAGAAAAGGTGGGGGGAGGGTACTTCAGGACAAGCTCCCTGGGGAAACAAAGTGAGGATCTCCATTTTAATGGATTCCAAGCAAATATAAACAAGATATGAAAAGAAACATGGAAACCACCATGTCGTAACAAACAATACAGCAATAACCTCTGAAGCCACATAAATTTTTACACAAATTCAAAGAAGGGTTCAGTACTGACCACTATGTTCTAGCTCCAAAGTTTCCTGTAAGTGCAGGTTCACAAAGATTGCATACGGTTCACTATATCAGAATATCCACTGTAAACCAGCAGTGAACACGGGTCAGTAATCCAAGCTGGAGGCAGCTATGTTGCTCACTGTATACCACTGGTATATGGACTTCATGAAAATGGAAATCCCCTCCAGTCACCAGCAAGCTAACATCCAAGCATTAAAAGTTGTCCATAGAAATCACTGGGTTCTCAAAAAACAGTCCTGTATACTTTGGTACATGATGGTCAGTATAACCAAAGATTTTGATGGATCAGAAAAGTACCCTCAGAAATTCCAGGTGGTTACTTTCACCACCAGGTGGTGCCCCCCGATGACACAATTTTATGTAAAAGCTAATATATTGTCAAAAACTCTGTTCTAAATATCAAAGTTGCTGAATATGATTTGCTCCTAAAACAAAATAAATTGTTAATCCCTGTGCATGTAATGATTTAGAACAATTTTTCAGCATACGACTTTCCTTTTTGATTGACTTGATAATATTCGAACGGTATCAGTTGCTAAAGCTTTTTTTTAATTTTCTCTTTATATTGAATGTAATTTAATTTTATGTCAAAGCAAAGAATGATGTATGTGAGCATGAATGCCGATACGATAACCCTTTTAATTCAAACATTCATGGCCGTCAAACTAGTTTCCATGCTGCACCATTCAACTGGAGTGAAATATTCATATACCGCTGTAGCCTTTGATCTAGTGGTTAAACAGAATGTATTGTTCCAGCAAATGCAGTCTTCATTTGGACTGGATGTAACAAGGCATCAAATATTTTACTACGTGAGGGGCTATATTACATGTGCATCAAGTCCAAAGTAACAGAGCTAGGCAAAAACACACTTTTAAAATCAGGACGACTGCATTCGTAAGTATCAGAGGCAATTTTTTTTGTCTATCTGCACAAAAATTCCTTTCGAACTGTCTTCATGCATATTGGCCTGCGGCAAATCTGAGAAACAGAATTCAAGGAGTTTGGTCTACCCGTCTGCCTTATAGCTGTAACATACCTCATCCTTTTGCATATCTTCTGTAGATTTGAAATATGCCTATTGTGGAGCTCTCATGTGGTCCAGTTTTACGGTATATGCAAATTAAGAAACCTACATAGTAGAGCAGCTAAATTTTCAAAAAAGACTTATTTTCAGTTTTCGTTCAACCAGAAAAATTCCCCGGCTGGATTTGGTATCAATCCAAAGATGAGAACCTGAAGGTTAAAGTTATGTAAGGTGTGCTATCAATTTCATGGTCAATTTGTATTTATATTGGTTACCATGGCAACAAATTTAGTTTTCATAAAATGAAGGGAGAATCACCTTATTATCCATAACTGTATACACATACAAGGTACCTCCGTACAACTTTACATCAACATACCTTCTATACAGGTGTTTCATAAGAAACACGTTTGAGATAGTAAGTGTCAACAGTTGGCTACCATGGCAACAGAATGTTTGTAAAAATCACTTAAATTTGCACGCAAACGCTAGAAACTTATTGATAGTTTTAAATATCGGGAATAATTTTCATAACATTTGATGTTAAAATGTAAAGAGATTCATTCAGCACTAACAATGCGGTCAATTGAGTGAAGGAAGACTGTTTCGGGTCGCCTAGCAACGTTCTTGCAAATGTTTAAATACCTCAAAATGAGTAGATTTTTGTGGATATTGCAATTGGTTATATGGCCAGTGCTGCAAATTGCTGAGAAATTATGCATACATGTGTTAATATTGCCAGAAAATCTGTCCTTAAACAAAAAATACTAAGCTAAATTTTGTATTAATTGAAAGATAAGAACCCAGAATTAAAGGTTAGGTAGAATGTAACATCGATTAAATGGGCAACATATGTTTCTATTGGTTGCCATGGTAACGACATTTTTGGAGTAATCCAGGGAAAAAAACATTTTTAACCATTACGTAATGAAGTGTAAATAACCACTTTACATAAGCATACCTACTATACAGGCATTTCCTAAGCAACCAGTTTGAGATTGTTAGTGTCAAAAGTTGGTTGCCATGGCAACGGAATGTCACTGAAAATTACATAAATTTGCAATCAAACATCAGAAGCTTGTTTTTAGCTTCAAATTTTAGGAATAATTTTCATCAAACGTGCTGTTAAAACGTAAAGAGACTCTTTCTCCATTAATGTAAATTGAGTAAGTAGGAGTGATTTATGGTCACCTAGCAACGTTCCACCAAATGTCAAGATTATTCAAAAGCAGATTTTTGTTGATATTGGACACGCATTATTAACCGTCTTGCAAACTGCTGAGCAATGATACATACCTCACGTCGGGTGAGTTGTAAGACCAGGCGCTGTAGGTAAGTGTGGGATGGTTTATTATTTTATTCATTTTTGCTAGGCCTAATCATGAGTGTTAGGTGTAGTTTTATCATATTTATGTCATGTGGGCTACGTTTTTAAGTAGGCCTATTAACTAAGGAACATCATATTCGCTTTATTCCGTAATACATCAGCTCGGGATGTTTGTATTGGAAATGCAAACATGGTGCCGCCAGTTAGCAGAATGACTTGTCCGGGGATTAATGGCACCGAAACAAGTCTTGCGCTGGTTCCCCGCTGATGACCCGATTTTTTAAAGGCTAATAATGCCTTAAACTTTCTTCTAAATTTCAAATTTTATGAATATGATTTGTTCCTTTCATAAATTAATTTGCTATTATGATTTAGAACAATACAGTTTTTCAGTGAATGGTACGGAGTAGGACTTTGCTCTTAGAATATCGGACTTGATAGTGTTCAAACGGTACATGGGCTTACAGAATTAGGTTTGTTAAGTTTCTCTTTGTATTAAACATGTGATAATACTACCAGTATATGATTTTATAAACTGTCCTTATTTCCCTGTAGTTACTCCTGTCTTAAAGCAACATTATCATGTCTTTTTTACAATAAAATTCAAGAATTTGTTGCAAATTTTGTGCCTTTTTCAAACATATTTTTTCATTTAACTCTAATTAAGGTATTCATGACACTGAGCGCATACTTATCAAGCATATATATTACCGATCTTATCCAGCAAAAAGATGGTAAAATTATCAGAGTTCCCAAAGAACGTCCTTATCGCGGTAGGCGCATGCGCACCGAATCAGCGCAATTTTGTCTGAAATATTTTGTGTCAATGTAACAAACCATTTTATATTCAACACAATGTGCCCCCCTTTCCCCCCTTCCACAAGAAAATATTCAGACAATTAACATGGCAAAAAAGCTTAAATTTGCCACATTTAGTCGCACTTCCAAACTTTTGTTCACTGCCCATTGGCAGATGTCTCAAACCTACATGTGATAGGTAGAACTTTGTGTCTGTCTGCAACAGTTTGGGAGATATGAAGCTTTTAATATTTTAGTTGTCCCTAATTTGCATAATTTTAAATGCCATGACTATTCTAAGTCAGGTGCTTAATTTCACCGGTGGGTGAGTCACCAAAGCAAGTTTTGTGATTGTCGGAATAACAGTGTCCCAGAAAAACTCCAGACAAATTTGGTCGTCAATCAATCAATCAATCAATCAAGAAAGAAAGAAAGAAAGAAAGAAAGAAAGAAAGAAAGAAAGAAAGAAAGAAAGAAAGAAGAAAGGAAGGTACGAAGGAAAGAAAAAATGATTCTTTGAACAACTAAATGTCTGAATTTGAACGCAGATATAAAAAAGCCACTGACGCGTGTCCAAAAGAACAGAGCTTGCTGGAGATCTATCCAAGGTAAATCTGCAGCAGCGCCAAGTCTGAAGTGGATCCAGCAAAGTGTGTTTGGGAACATTACGTATAAATGTATTCACAGCAGCCTATCACTGTACCAATGGCAATGTGTACTCTCATTCATAATCACGATTTCTTTGAGAAAAATCTGGGGCCGGGAGAAAGCATCGCCTAGCGACTTTGATGGACACCAAATCAAAGTAATACCCACCACCTTTGAATAGAGTTCAGCCAGTGATTTTAGAGAAGTTGAAAACAAACAAAAAAATGACTAGAAAAGATTTGCCTCACAGCAAATCTGTCTGGGTACCTTCAAAATGAGAACAGTTTGAAATGCTACACTTTGCCATTGTTCAGCATGCTCTAAATTTTGTGTATTATGCTAATTTACATGAATTAGACTGCTTTAACTCTTTGGTTCTTGGTTCATTGGATGTGGCCAGGTCACAAACTGACAAGGTGTAGTTTGAATGACAATACTATCTGTAATAGTTTTGATAGCTATTCAAAGACTTTAATTTTGTGCATTTGCCTAATTCGCATAAATTAAAAGCCTAAAACTTTAATTTATAGTTCATGGGCTGCGGCTTTGCCACATACCTACAAACTGAGGTCCGAATGGCACCTCTATGTATAATGATTTTGAATTTATTCAAAATTTAAATTTCTTGTATTCATCTTATTGGCATATTGTACAATTTTGTATGATGGGTTATCGTATGCAGCTATGTCACCAAAAATTGAAGTTGGAATAGCACCTCTATCCATAATAATTTTGAAGCTATTCAACATTTAAAATTAAGCATATCCGCCTAACTTACAAAAATTAAAAATCCTATAACTTTGGTTCATAGTTCATTGGATGTGGCTTTGTCACAAATATATTTGACGTCGGAATTTCATCTCTATCTATAATAGTTTTGGAGACATTCAACTTTCAAATTTTTAAATGCTCCTTGTTAGCATAAATTGAAAATCTATAACTTTCATTTACTGTTCATTATACTAGCAGGTGTCACAAATCTAGATGTGCCCATTAAAATTTTGTGTTTATCTGCACTAGTTTGAAAGATATGGAGCTTTAAAATTTTAGAAAGGCCCTAATTTGCATAAGTTTACACATGTCGATTATTCCAAATCATACAAGTCAACTTCCTTACTAGCTCTGTTATCATGCCAAGTTTTGACATTGTAGCTTGCACTGTGTCTGAGAAAAGCTCCAGACAAATTATGTGGTGGAAATAAAAAGAAAGAAAGAATGAAAGAAAGAAGAAATTTTGAGAAAACAGTATGTCTGGGATGACACTTATATATATATATGTATATACATATATATGTATATACATATATATGTATATACATATATATACATATATGTATATACATATATATATACATATATATGTATAGACATATATATACACATATATATGTATATATATGTATACATATATATATATATATATATATATATATATATATATATATATATATATACATATATATATATATATATATATATATATATATATTACTCAGTTGCCCACTCTGTGTAAGTAAAGACAAAATATTTGAAAAATGAAGTGATTTGTTGTAACTGACCATTTAACAATGTTGACATCGGAAATGGCCATTTTGGTCTTTTTGCATGTGCCACAAAGACTTGTATAATGCAAATATATAAATATGACATTAATCTACAGACACAGCTTTATTTGTAAGATAGCTTTGGTGCCTCAAGGAACCTAAAAGATACGGTTCTGTAATTTAAAATAATAAACCTATATTGAAGAAATCTATTCGATTTCATTAAGGTGATGGTTTTGCTTTTCAGACATAGGTATCTATTTTTGCTCGTATCATATAACTGGACCACCTGAGAGCTCCACAACAGGCAGTTTCTGAAAGTAGACAAAATTACACGTCAGGTAGGCTATGTTGTAGCTATAAGGCAGGCGGGTAGACCAAATTCATATTTTAGCCTCAAATGCCGCAGGCCTAATATATTTTCCTATGTTTTGGTATCAAGTTGTTTAATCCAACGAAAAAAACATATACCAACAACAATAGATGGTCAGCCTGTGGACAAATACTGAAAAGGACATAGTTCGCCAATTACTCTAAATCATTCAATCAAGTGAGGCAACTGGATATCAAGAAAATTGGCAACTTCACTGAACTTTTAACCTCGCTTTTCCCCCCTACATACTGTAACTGCAAGACAAAAGAGCACTTACCGAATCAAATTAAACAGTATATTAGATGTTCAAAGAAAAACGCAAGACGAACGGTATAGCGACCCGGACAATTCGCAGAAATTCAGAATTTATACATTGCGCACGATCAATTTTATTGTGTTACATATATATTTATATATTTGTACAGGATAATGACTTGACTGTTGCTGTGACGTTTCTCAGGAAGTCAGTTTTGATCTGTACAATGTCAAACGTATGGATCGGGCCACACTATTTTGATTTCCATTTGGGGACCTTGAGAATTTCAATCTTACGTATGCCTTTGGAATTACTCTGTATCGAAACGGAATCACTCTAATATTGTTGTCAGTTTGTCATATGGAATTTCTATGATTTCTTATAGAGATTTATATTTCATGTGAAAGGTCAATAGCGTGACTACCCATAAAACAAACTATATCCTTAGTGAGGTCTTCTAAAACATACCACCTACTTTTACTTGCTGTAGAGGATTAAAGCGGTTACTTTATCTACATTGTGCAATGCCTTATGTAAAAACATAATCCGAGGGATTTCAAAGCCCCTGGTGGTTTTTGTAACCTTATGATTTGTACTTATACATTAATAGTCCAGATTTCTAGTAAGTCCCGAGACTTTGACAGGGGCGGCGAAGAGAGCGCGTGGCTGGGAACGCGTTGCACCCGTCCCTTGGAGAGATTGCTCAAAAAGTTAAAGATAAGGCTTCGGGAGACAGAACCCCGGAGATGATGCTGATTTGTCTGGTACTGTTTGCTACCGCTGGCTTGGGCCAAGCGGCTGCTCCTACGGGTTGCGCTGATGGTACTCATGACGGAAATTATATGTGCGACTATGCTCTCTGGAAACCACCTTTGGTGTTGTCTTCCTTTTCTTCAATACCAACGGAACTCGTCATCAACAATGTGGATGGCCCTATAGTCAACAGAACTTTCCAGGGTCTGTCTAATGTCAACATATCTAATTCTGCTACCGTAGGAACACCAGCAACCTTAACTATAACCTGCAGAAAAGGGGGAAACTTGCAACTTGAAGATGGCACATTCTATGGATTAACATGGCTTCAAGCATTAAAAATCCAAGAATGCAATGTCGTTGGTTTGCCCTCAAACGTCTTCAAGGATATTAAAACTTTAGATCGTCTTGAATTTTATGGCGGGACCATTGACAATCTTGTTTCAAGTTCTCTCAGTGGACTGACTATCCAAAAGGACACAACTTTATACGAACCCAAGGGTCTTCTATCGTTCCAGAATATTCGCTTCAAGGCTGGAAAATTCCCTACTGGTTTCCTCAGCAATACACAGCTGACAACTGAGATCGTCGTCAATAACGTGGACCTGTATAAAGTGGACGCTTCGCTTTTGTCTTCATGCACAAACCTCCAGAAATTAGACCTGGGGCGTAACTCTTTCACCGGCCTACCTTCTGGTCTCTTTGATGGGATCTCCTCTCTGGGGACGCTGGCTTTAGATGACATCAAATGGTACTGCGTTTGTTCCAACGCCTGGATTTTTGAATGGGTAGACATCAAGGGAGTAACACTTACTGGTACCCAGTCTTGCAACGCACCCTCAGCTTCATCTAGTAAGTTACTGCGAAAGTTCCTAGATGGCTTTTACATCAAATAATTTATATGCCGTCATTGAACAACTGATTCTCCACAAAAGGCCACATTTGCCGTAATATCAATATATACAGACAGCCTGCATTTTCATTTATGTTAATGAACGGATCATTAGCTGTACTTGTTAATTTTGGCAGGTGAAACAATGCAATTAACTAACTTAATTAACTAATCGTTGCATAAACAGACAGAGGACGGAACCAGTAGGGCGAGCTGTTGACTTCGAACCTTCCGATTATATTATATCTTTTCTAAAAATATGCTGGAGAACCTAGACATGCAGGTACTTGTATTTAAGGTCTTGCGAGGAAATTTGATATATCGTAATCGTCAGTGGGAATTGCTAACTTGTATGTATGTAATCAGGACTGAAGAAGTTAATTATAATTGGGCACCTCATTATCCTTTTTGGTAAAATCAAAACACTGGGTCAAGATGAGAATACTGAACATATGTTTTTGGCTGAAAAACAGAGGAGATATGTTTGAAGAAGAAATGCACGGCAAATTTCATAAACATTTGAGATTAATAAATTCATGCAAACTTATAATAGTCAATCTCAAAGCGAACCTGTCTGTTAATGAAAACTTCTTGTACACGATGATTTTTAATCTTTGCTGACTATTTAATTCACAGATCAGGGCTTCAGATATTATTATTCCACAGTCTGTGTGCCAGCACCAACCTCTGCGCCAGTAGGATGTAAGTTATTTTTCATCTCTACCTGTCTAGATAATATTTCTCTATTTGGAAATAACAGTGTGAAGCGAAACATGCCCAACACGTACACTCGTAGTATTTCTTTCTTTCGTTTTTTCATCTCATCTTGTTCATTTATTCATTTTTTTTGTTATTTTTTTTGTATTTTCTTTCATTCGTTCTTTCGTTTATTTATTTATTTATTTATTTATTTATTTATTTATTTATTTATTTATTTATTTATTTATTTATTTATTTATTTATTTATTTATTTATTTATTTATTCATTCATTCATTTATTTATTCATTTATCTATTTATTTATCTATCTATCTATCTATCTATCAATCTATCTATCAATCTATCTATCTACCTACCTATCTATCTATCTATCCATCTATCTATCTATCTATCTAGCCATCTATCTATCTATCTATCATACAGTAACCAAGGGTCGTGAAATACAGTATATGCAATAGGAAAGAGTCGTAACGTGGCGATTTCTGTGGTACTCATGTACTTTAAGTATTATGACCAATTTGACAATAAACTACAAAGTTGCAGTTCACGAAACAAAATAGTCATATCATCTGCTTGAAACAGTCTGAAGTTTCAGTTAAATACTGTTAAATACTTCTTGACTATGAATATACTAAGTAATTACATATTTATATTAAACCCGAAATTAGAAAATTCATGTCAAACTTCACCATTTGGCAAACTGTTTTGTCGTGTTTTAAAATTTAAATGTGCCATATCTCAAGTTATTAAAAAAAAGGGTTTGTATTTTGATATATTCCATATCGAGAAGACCTACCAGCTACGGAAGAGTAAATCTTTTTGGCAGGAAGTTGGGTGAAATAAACTGAGCAGAACAGTGAATAAACTGAGCAAAACAGTGTCCATTAAGATCTTAAGGGCACACCCAGGTTTGTATTAGTGCATAAAGCCCTGTTCGTTCTTTGTACGTGTTGGTTTGGGACGAGTATGCATTGGAGGTCTCTGAATTAGTTGCTACCCCCCCCCCGCCCAAAAATAAAATAAAATTATAGGTATCGTTACTTTTGTGCATATTTGTCGTAAAATGATGCCAAGTATTGTAGTTTGATTTTCCTGAATAAACGTGACAATAAAATGATTAATCTATGGGCAGCTATTATCACCGTCAATATAACTGTTGTGATGAATTGCTTGTTACTCGAAATATCGCAATTTTCTCATTTTCTTCCCGCCCATGTTTCCGACTGAACGTGACTCGCAGTGGTGACAATGCAGGACATCATCTCCATAGCGCTGGTTGGTGTGACGTTTCTTGTGTCGCTAACAGCCCTCATCCTTGTTGTCGTCGTCTTCAACAAAGCCAAGGCAGCTAAAGGTGGCACGACCGTAATTCAGTCAACTCCCAAGACGGACAGTGAAACCAAAGAGGCACCGGCAGCTCCAAAGGAAGAAAAACGGATTAAAAAAGATCCCAAAAAGGAAAATGACCCAGAAAAGGGCTTGCCGCCAGTGGAAACTTAAGATACAAGGAAAATTAAGCGTTTCATTTTTGTGACTTTGACGTGTTTGCCACTGACTCTCACGGCTTGTATTAAAACAATATATTTTAAGCCAAACCTTTGGTTATGTAGTAAAATTAATGAAACATGATATTACGAAGGGAACATGATACTGTATATATACTCGTTTTCACGTGTATAAATTGTCACCTTTTGCATTTTATGCATTGAAGTTAAGTTTTAATTTCACTACTTTTGAGCATAGTTTCTATTAAACCTGTGTAAAAACACTATTGCGTTGCGTTTTTATTTCACATTTTTGTACTATTACTGACATTAACGAAAACAATAAAGTTACAGCGCAATTATGTGAATTCGCAGCAGTTTATTACTGGTGTGACGTTGATTCGTTTGCTATGCACACGCAGAAAAACTGCTTGTCAAAATTTGTTTCAACTGTCACATGTCACAGATGTGAGCATGTCACAGAATACTGGAGTGATATATGATACATTCTACATTGACAGGGGTTTTTTTAGTGCCAATGATTCATTGCCACAAAACGTTACTGGATGTAAAAGAGCTATAGTTTGTTTTGATAGTCGCAAAAAGTGGGCGACCATTGCTTGATGAAACCATTTCAGAAGCCTTCTTCAGTGCATTGCCATTCTAATCTCATGAATGGTAATTTTAATTTGAAGCCATTATCCACTGTAAACGTGGGATGTTTTCTGCTTTTGTGGCACCGATGGTTTATTTGAATACAATTTTCACCAAACAAGTCGTCCTAATACTTCATGGGCCTATGTGAATGACTTTATTACTGCACCATAAATACAATAAATGGTAATCTGTAACTCAATACACTATACAATACACTATACCACAACAGTACAATACAACACAGTACATTACAACAATCCCTGATACGTATGCCTTAGGGGCAGCTCCCCCCCCCCCCAAAAAAAAACTCAGAGTATTGTAGGTTTTAAATGACTTAAGAGTACTATAGTGTACTCCTTATTTTCATTGTTTCCGAGATAAATTTTGTAAATTGCCATATAATTTCAATTTTGTCACATTTCATAAGTTTCATGAATTTGTTTTCGGGCGATAAATGACTGATAAATGAATATAGTCATGAAAAAAGCCATTATTATCTGCCACAGAAAGTCAAGATGACTGGAAGGTTGGTAAGAATAACGCATTCTCTTTGATCTTCTTATTACTTCTAATAGCCATTTCCTGTTGCATGTTTTACTCGCCGAGCAGAACTGTTAGGCAGAAATTTGAGCCTTCTATGCACCTAAATTGTCTCTTAAACTTTTAGTAAAATTATTATATATCATACAGATTTCAATTTTAAGTGCAATGTTCACGGAAATGATAAGCAAGCGAAAGGACGAAGAATTATGTAAAGAAAATTTGAAGGTACTGCTTGTCGTCGTTCAATACTCTAAAAAAAAAAATAACCAAATTCAAAATCCGGTATCTCGTAAATGTGAATACTAGTATATGGTACACGTACAACCTGGTTTCAGACGACGCGTCCAAGGATAAAAAATTAGCTGTATAGATGCGTGTGCTCACTGCATTAACTTAAATTGCACTGTCACATCTCAGTCTGCCCTACTTTTGTCATTAAAATATCATTTATGAATGGCTGATAACTTGTTTAGGGCATTATCAGCAATGAATGATATTTAATCCAAAGAACAAAAGACTCGGATGACATGCCACAATGTACAGGACACGACATGTATAAAAGATATGACCCATTGAGCACACAGCAGGCTTCTCTTGGGAATTGGCGCACGTGCAGGCAATACGAGTTGACGGATAAATATGACGCATAGCGCGTGCAAGACGATTCGCATGGAAAATGTGACGCACAATACGCACAACACGATCTGTATTACATATGTATAATTATCCAATACATTTTACATGGGGTTTCGCAGACTTCCATTCCGCCTGTTCATTATTCCTGAGGGAGTGACAAGTTTTCTGACAGGGCGCTTTCACAAAAAGCAAACAACCAAAAACACTGAAACCTCCGAGGGAATAAATTCTATGCGCAGTATGATACTCCTCTCATAGCTGAGAGGCATTTTGCCTGTGCACTGATATTTTTACTTCGGTGCAACACCAATGTATTCTGGTCTCGAATCAATATGCTCGTATGGAAGATAGACATGGCTTTGCAGGCTTGGGGGGGGGGGGGGGCTTCGATTCTTGGTGGAGAGTCTATGTCCAATCGCAATTGTTGAGAAATTTAAAAGTACGATTTTTGAAACTTTGAGTGGGTCATAGGTACTTGCCAAAAATGTTTATCCGGATGAAATGTGGAAAACTCAACAACCCCCCCCCCCCCCACCATACCCCACCCCCACCGGAAAAAACAAAAACAAAAACAAGCGTCTCTCCTTATATCCAAAGTATATATATTTGATATTTTATTACCCCTTTTATGCTCGTGTGGACTCATGGTTACAATGTACATGAATACAAAGAACATGCAGACGTTTAAAAGCAACGTACAAAAGTACACAAATAGTAAAACTGTATTAACACCCTTAGAATTGGTTTGTCTTAAACATTAATCCGTTAAGTACCGAGCACACGGTTTTATGTTCTGGATCTTGTGAGACATTTAGAATTGCACACGAGCTTGATTTGACAGAGAGATAAAGTTCGAAAATCTAGCTGATATTGAGGAGAAGAGAACTTTTCTTATGTTGTCATATAGATTACAGGAAAAAAGTAAGTATGAACAAAAAATATTCGCAAAAGCATTAAATGAAAAGCAAATGCACTGTTCTCATACAACCCACGTATATGTAAGCTTTTTTACAAGAGTCAAATGGCCTGTTTTTCTGTTTCGGGATAAGTAAGAGAAAATTGTGCATATTTGGGCTACACGGAAGCATTTGATCCATTAGGCGGGTGTGATTATATGTTACAATACATGAGAAGAAAGCTTCAACCCAACCCAGGGACAAGTTTCTGTCCTTGCGCCCAACGAATATCAACAAAATGTATTAAAAGCAGATGCACCATTCAGAAGGACAATTTTTTTTCATGGCTGTAAATTATATTTTAGGTCCAAGTTCTGACAGAAGCGAAAGATTTTATTTATTTTTAATGCAAACTCTATTTTTAATAATACTAGGACTCCTTTATTCTAACAGCTGCGCAAGCCGCTTGAAACATTTCTATTGCCCGCTTATACTGACTGTTCTTTTTTAATCCAGTAATAATAAAAATTATGTTGGTTTAGCCTAAGATAGAACACACAGACATATGTTAATTGTTTTACACGGGTAAAAATAATATAGTTACGCAACCAAACGCTGTGCAGCACTGACATGAGTGTAAGCAATAAAGTCGACATTTGTTCGGTAATTATCTATTCTTTGCACAAGAGATGTATCAAAACTCTATTTAACATGAGCTCGGTCGTATAATGGCAGTTATTCAGCAAGACAGTCTGAATTGGAAATACCTGAAAAATAAATCAAGAGGGAGACATTCACTTTCGACCAAAGGCACTTGATGAATTCGATACATACATACATACATACCACACAAGTGAATGCACGCATATGCATTACATTCGTACGCACATACATACTTACAAACATTGCATATGCAATACCAGTGCCACTGTGGATTTTGACTTGTCCTTAAATTAATTGGTCAAAGGGAGTTTGCAGCATCACCGTAAGAAACGATGCCTTGATCGGCTGTGCTCATATATACATTCAGATTTCAAAGGAAATTAATGCAAAATGACATAAGTGAAGTGATATATATTTTCAAAATTTCCGCTATATGGTACGAAAGGAGACAAGAAGCTGATCAACTCAAGAACCAATCAACTTTTGAATGACAAAGTTGTCCCCGAGTTTTGAATTATCTCTATATCATGAGGATTAGTATAACCACCGGGGCCAAATACCAGCCTTCTTGGCATAACAGAAATCAGAACTACGTCATGTTAAATCTTTCGGGGATCCATTTGGTGAGGAAAGGAAAGCCCCTAATTATGGAAAATATTTTTTGTTGATATGGCGTAAGCCTGGATACCACAAAAGTATAACACAGTCTGAAAACACACCAAAGGTTAGAGCAAGGTTTAGTCTTTAAATGACTGAAGACAACCGCTTCTTTCATGATGTATAACATAACGTGCAATATTAAAAATCCCTGGCAAGCTTCCAGATAATATTCTTCTTACCAATAATCGCCCATGTGATCGTTTTCAATTCCCTGACTAAATATAAATAAGCACTTGTATTACTTTAATACGATGCAATCTATTAATACACATAACACTAGAACTATTAATATTATTAGAAAGGTAACTTAAACCGCTTTATAGACTTTTGAACACAGGTTATTGAACATGAGGGTATCGCAACCGACAGAGCTGATTTTATAACAAGCTGCTGGTGGTTTCTTTGTGGCACAGCAACCTGACCTTGGACTGGTCCTTGAACAGTAAAAGCTTTCATTGCAATCTTCTTTTGGGACTCACTGGCTTAAGAAACCCTGGGAGTGAACGATTAAAATTTTATGATGTATATGAAAAAGTGCGCGTTAGTCAAAATTTAGCAATCGGGTCAAGAACACACGGCATTAAGACGCGTTGAGTAGACCCCGAGAGCCATGAAGTTTCTGCTTGTAGTTTTAGCTTTCTGTGCGGCAGTCGGCTTCTGCCGCGCTGCGGCCCCGTCGGGCTGCACGGGCGGGAGTACCGGAGCGTACGAATGCAATTATGCATCGTGGCAGATTCCTCTGAAGCTCTCCCAGTTCTCCCCTCAACCGCAAAGTATCATCATCAACAACGTGGATGGCCCATTAACCAACAGAACCTTTGCTGATCTTGCTGGCGTCAACAGCACAAATTTCCTGACGGTAGGCACCCCCGCAAGTCTTACAGTCATCTGCAAAAAAGGTGGCGTCCTGCAGGTGGAAGATGGAACTTTCTACGGACTCAGCTGGCTTCAGTCACTGAAGATTCAAGACTGCAACGTCGTAGCCCTGCCTGCCAATGTCTTCGCAGACATAGGGTCTCTGGATCGTCTCGAGTTCTACGGCGGTACTGTCGACAACCTTGTGGCAGATTCTCTCAAAGGCCTTACCATCAGCAAAGACAGCACACTGTACGAACCAAAGGGGCTTCTGTCTTTCCAAAGCATCAAGCTGAAGGCTGGTAAACTCCCTTCGGGGTTTCTTAGCTCAACATCTCTCACAAATGAGATTGTGTTCAACAACGTCGACCTGTTCAAAATCGACGACACGCTCTTTTCGTCCTCTTCCAACCTGAAGAAACTGGATCTCGGCCGCAACACATTTACGAGTTTGCCTTCTGGTATATTTGACGGGGTGACTGGAATGTCCACGCTGGCTCTAGATGACATCAAATGGAACTGCATCTGCACAAATACCTGGATCTTTGACTGGACAACCACGAAAGGTGTAACACTCACGGGAACGCTTACTTGCAAAACACCGACCGCCGTCGCCGGTAGGTATAGTAATAATTAAATGTGCCATTTTCTGCCATATGTCATTTATTTTCTTCATCGTCAACTTGTTCCTATAATTTTATTTTTTTCTGGACCATGTTTTCCAGGAAATTGGGGCATTTGTTGCAATGATATAATGCATCATACATGTCCATACTAAGTCTTTGCATGAATTCCAGCGTGACGGAATCCTCCAAAATATGACATATTTTCTTCTTTGACCAAACTTTTCTCGCCAATATGTACAATATGTCTTCTACGATTATAATGTATTGGAAGCATTTTTCTGCTCTTGCGGACTCTATCATTCCACTCAGATGTGCACGTGCTTTTAGAATTATAGTTAGCACTATTGCCTGCGTGACGGAATCCAAAAAAAAAACAGTCATTAAAAATTTCACTTCCAACACAATGCAAAAGTTTAGCCCGTGGTGTCCTGTTTTGCAGAAAAAATAGTTATGTATTACAATAGCAATTATTTTTACATTCAAATATCACCATTGAGATGAAAATCAAAATACTTGATTCTGATCTTGACTTAAATGTAAAACACATCACGTGACGGAATCACAATTTGGCCGTGACGGAGTCACAAAATTGACAATTACATTAGCAAAAGCCCCCCCCCCCCCAAAGAAAAAAAAAAGTTCATTCAAACGTTTTTAAATTCTGCCAGAGTGCACCTGCTACCATTTATATGCTCAGCTGCTAACATTGGACAGCTGAACTTAATTTCAAAACTATACTTGTACATTGCTGTTTTATTGTATAGAAGATGTTTTAAGCCTCCTGGAAAATATATTTTCCGAAATTGACCATACAATTATACCTTGAAAATGGCCAAGAAGCCATATGTATATATCATATAGAATATTTTCAAATAACATTATTATACATTCACTTTAACAAAGACTGAAATAAGGACAATGGGCTTGTATTTATATTGTATTTTAGTCTTTTTGCCAAGAACCACTTCCTCCTAATCATTACCCTATTCCGCAGTCCGAACTCTTTACTTCCCATTAGCCAACCTGTCACTGTCCAACGTATCTACATATGGAAGTGCTATTGTCTATATTGCACACGTTCTTCTGTAGCATTTTGACATAGGCAGTATTAGCCCAAATAAATTCAAGAGTCTTCAGTGGGCAACTACTCAGAACATGTTTAGGAGCCTTTACCCATACATGTCTCTCTCAGAGACATGCAAATAGCTTGGCCAAGCTCAATATTCAGCAAAGACAACCCATATTATTAATGAATGAATATGAACGTGGCAAATCATGAATAAGCCAAATACTTGAAGTTCTGCTTTTAAATGCGGAGCTTCATTATAATGAAAAATACCTGTCAAACCAACATAATTACTAAATTTGTATAGTACAAGTTAACATGCGAACAATTTGACTTAACCCTGAACCAGTTGCTACCCTTTCTAGCTGGATAGCTTATCTTAGCAAGTGTATAACTGAAGTAAAAACAAACTGGGGCATTATATTCAGTCCCAGTGATTGTAAAATAAACAGTTGCAGCTAAACCACCTGTACAAATCCTAACAAGTACTTCAACAATGGACATCCTGCACCAGAAATGTAAAACAAATCCCATGACGACACCTACTCCTCACTTAGAAAGTCTCCACACAATAAAGCTCTATTTCGCTGCCAACCCTGAGTCAATGTTTCAACATAATGTGTCAGGTTTATGACATTTGATAAACACGTCAAATTTAAGGGGTTTTTTTCCATTGAGTTAATATGTACTTAGGCATGTCAGAAAAGAATGAAAGTCATTAGCGTTAAAGTCCAAAACATGCTATCAAAACATAATTTTTCTTCACTAAATTTTTAGTACAATTAGACAAGCTTGTATCTTTTGTGGGTAGCTGCTTGCTACCGATGCCCCCCCCCCCCGGGGGGGGAGGTAACCTAACAGAAAACAAGCTAGCCCAAATGTCTAAAAGGTGAATATTAAGCAGAATGATGCCAAAAGATAAAATTAAGTAGCAAAATAGTCAAGTCTAAAATCTCTTAAATTATTGAAGCCAAACTTTCTAACAACCTTTGGATATTAACAGCTAAATTTATAAGGCAAGTCAGAAAAGAATCAAAGCCAAGAAAATGCAATCAAAACATATTTTTTCTTAACCAGATATCAAGTACAATTAGGCAAGCTTGTGACTGTCGTGGGTAGCTGCTTGCTACCTATAGCACCTAGGGGTTTAACCTAACAGAAAGCAAATCAGCCTAAACTGTCCGAAAGGTGAATATTAAACAGAATGATGCCAAAGGATAAAACTAAATAGAAAAACATGCAAATTTAAAAGTTGAGACAGTATACGTAGGTCTAACGGCAGGGTTTTTTTTATCATCAACTGTTTATTTCTTGAATATCTGCCTTACAATATTTCCTCATTTCATCAGAATGCCAATGGTTAGCGTCTAATGTGAGGATAACACATATTTATTTAAAATTGTACTTTCCGCAGAGTGAATTGGTTGAATGTGCTAGTTTAATTATAATAAATAACTATCCCTTGGTGATTCCGTCACGCACACTTTGGTGAACTTATGACGCATATTATGCAAGTCTTGGGCACTAGAATGAAAAATTCAATTTCGGGGTTTAAACGTGGACTTGTTTCAGAAAATAGAGTATAGGTTATGGCACTATGGTTACCCTATGCGATTTTATACGACAGGAAAGAAACAAACGATGTGACGGAATCACACAATAACCTTTGAAACTGTTTGCATTATGATTTTAAGATAGACAAAGAAATTAATTTTGAAGATGGATTTGAAGATACATAGATTATTGTAATTTTTATTGTAATTATTCAACCATAATCTAAACGGAAATTGTTATATCATTTGTATTTACTTTGCAGTATGCACGCCTGCATCAGGTGTAGTATATGCAAAACCAGTGGGAGTAATGTGATTCCGTCACGCAAAAAAGTTATTCCATCACTTTATAGACCCGTGGCTTAGATATGGCTAAAAAGATTGACATATTCTGAAACAGACTCGAATATTAGCATTCAGTACGAAATACGAACAAATAACTAGGTAAAACTGTAGCAACCAGCTTGAAATCTTATGTATTTACCTGACGGAATCACCAAATCAAACCAACACCACATGTTCGTTCAGGATAAGTATGAGATAAATTGATCGCTAAATAAGTACATGTATTCTGATGCACCAGGCCGTACTCTTAATTATGGTATCAAACTTAGCACATAGTCTGTTCTGTCTTTCTTGATAATGATTGTGAATGTTGAATTTCATTCAGGCCTGTTACGGCGGTAAAGCAGAAAAGTACTTCCGGTAGTTTTGCACCTAAATAGACTTGCAGCAAAGTGGGAAATCATCCCTCAATGTTTGTAAAATGTATGTTTTTTTTTAAAAAAAAAAGGAAATTATACCTCTCTTTTTATGTGGCAGAATAAAAAATATTGAAATGAAAAAATCGCCTTTTTGCCCCCCCCCCCCCCTTGGAATTAAGGTTTGAAGAGTACAACAGTGTTGTCACCTGTGTGGACCCCTGACTTACAAACTTACAAAATTATGAGGCTGGGGGAACATTCTCTTTTCACATTGGTAAAGACACACCAAGGACAAGAAATCGTTCGTCTTTAAACAAAGAGAAGCAGCTCGTAGCCTTGTTGGGAAAAAGAAATTCATTCATGCGATCCCACAGACAAGGATTACCGCAGTACGGGCCTAGGCCTGGACACATTCAAGCGATTATCTATCATGTGAGGAATAGATGGGGAGAACGATATTTTTGCGTCTGTTTAAGTGTAATGAAGCATATTCACCACATAATTGTCAAATAGAATGCAGGCCTAAGCATTATGATAATTAGCACAGGGTCAGTTTTGTCAAGAGGCAGTATGGGCCTCCTACCCAAAATTAACAGTTCACAAAGTCAGGCCTACATGTAATTAAGGAAAACTGTAACCAATTAATATGACAGGTATCAGAATAATGCTAAAATCTATATATGCTGCATGTCGATCATGTGATCGAGGTCGGTGGTCACGTGAACAAACTCAGCGCCAAAGCAATTGAAAATACGGTAGGTCATACGGAATCCAATCCGTTTATTTTATTTTTTATTTTTTATTTTTTTTTTTTTTTTTTATATATAAGATAAACAAGCACCCAGATACCCAAGGGATCGTTGCTGATCTCAGGTCATCTCAGTGTGTCTGGCTTGAAAGAATTGCATTGTGTAGATGTACACGTGCGACGCAAATGCTTGCACGAGTGTGGTAACCCTTACGGCAATATCAAAAATTTTTGATCGAATCGTGCGTGTTTGAAAATCGGCTTGGATTTGCCACTCGGCGCGGCGCTGAAACACATTTACCGTTAAAAGTCGCACGACGTTTGTACGACGTTCGTGCGAATCCTGAATTGGCCGTTTGAATGTCAGTGTGTTCAATCTCGCTAATCTGTTTCATCGCCGCTACAAGCCCGTGCGTGTTTAACTCGTGCGAGTCGACGAAAGCTTGTGCCGGCCGACAATTATACGCGGCCGGCCGGCGCAAATTCCAATGTGTTAGGGCCCTTATCCTTTCAAGTGTTTCCAAGCCACTGCATGTATATCAACTGAACGTCAATGGTCAGTGCGTCTTACATTTCCACGGGAGAGTCAACCAGAGACGTCAAACAATGACAACAAAAAATTTCAGTGTTAAACCTACATTGCAATGTTAATACATGCAGTGGAACCTGTCTATGAGCCCACCTCTGTTAATGGACCACCTGCGCTAAAGGACCAGTTTCAACATCCCCATTAGAAGTTACTAAAACTTCAAGACATATGTAAACTACAGCTCCTACAATTTCATTACAAATTAAAAAACGAGACATTGCCAGTGTATTTTAGAAACTTTCCACTTTTTCAAAACTCAAGTATACATGATTATAACACAAGAGGAAGGGGCAACATATTTATAACTAGAACTTCTCGTATCTATGTGGATCAGTGTATAAGGCATCAATTGATTCATAATCTAAATGACACACCAGATATGATTAAAGATAAGGTTAATACACACAGTATCCAAGGGTTTTCAAACTACATAAAAAATTATTATCTTGAAAAATATGAAAATGAATGTCATTTACCAAATTGCTACCTTTGTAATTCTGTAAGGTGATTTTTTTTAAAGCGGAGTGATTTAAATACACAAACTAGAGACCCAAATAACATGTTCTTTCAAAAATTTAAATGATAATATATATTCCATCAGCTGGTATAGACTTTCAATGAAAATTATCTGCATAAAGATAAATTAAGAGAAATTAAAATGTGGGTGGCTTGTGTGATAGCGGTCAATATATGACCTTAACACAAGTCTCCCAAATCAGTATATGTATATTGTGATATATCTCAAATATGTTTATGTATGATTTGACTATTTATGTATCTTGATGCAATGTATGTATTCTGATTTGAATAAAAAGATTCCTGATTCCTGATTCCATTAGCATATTTTAATTTAATGTTACCTGCCTTAAGGGGCCACCTGTCAAAAAGGACAGTTTTCCACAGCTCCGTTAAGACAGGTTCTACTGCATTGTGCTATAAAAAATTCACAAATATATTAATGAAAAGTAAGAATGTGCACATCAGGGAATCAAAGACCAGTGGATCAGTAACTCTCACATTCAAATGCTGCACCTGGCCACTTGTAGCTCCACATATAAACGTTGTCCTATATATATATATATATATATATATATATATATATATATATATATATATATATATATATATATATATATATATATATATATATATATATATATATATATCATGGACACATTCAATAACCTCAACACGTTTTGTTGAGTAACAATATCTAAAGACAAGTATGTTTTCTCTTTTACAGACACGGGCTTCTACTACTACCACACGACAACCTGCGTTCCCCCAGTTACGCCGGCTCCAGTTTGGAGTAAGTAAATTCTCTGATTGTACATCTGCCTTTGCCGTTCATAATATAGGTCTTGCATCCAAAAAGGAAACAGAGATAGTTAAAAACATTTGTCAGCAGTGTCGATTTGTTATCATAACTGCCTCTATAAGCGTGTATATTTGAATTTCTCATATTTGTAAGCCTCCTAAATTTTATCATGACTACATACCGCGGTATATAAAATAGAGAATATTCTTGATCTTGTTTCTTCAATTGCTGTAAGGAGGCGACTATCAGTGCACTTCAACCAAATGCAGGTGGAGCCATCTGGAGGATAAAAAAAATCTAACACCCCTGCCTGGTCATTCGTTGCCAAAACGGAAGGATGTATCATGGGACAATTTGAAGCCATCTGTCTATGACAAACCTTATGGGCTATTTTTTTCAGTTTTGACAACACAAGACGCGGTGTCCCTTGGAGCAGTGGGGCTAACGCTTGTCATTGGCACAGTGGCGCTTATCCTGGCCATTGTTCTGATGAGTAAAGCTAAGACCTGGGCCACCAAGAACCCATCATCCACGGATGTCGAGAAGATTCCTCCTAAGTAATTAACTTCCATCTATCGTATTTAGGGCACCATTTAAGGTGGCCAGGAAAAGCTTGTTGGGTTTTTTTTTAAGATTAAAACTAGCTGACCCATTTGATTTGTTCATAGTGTTTTCGCTAATTAAACTTGTTCATAGTACTTTAACTCATTTGACTTGTTTGTGGCGCTTAATTTTTTTCAAAAGAAAACCTGCAAATATAGACCACTTGAATTTTTATAGTCTCCAAAATTACCCAAGAAGGAAGCAATTTCCGTATTAAGTTTTTCAAATATTGAATAACTTTATTTACATAAATATTGTTTGTCCACCAGCAGATTTTAATGGGGGAACTAGAATTTGAAACGAAAAGTTTCATTCAAATTCAAAATTTGTGAAAAAGTTTTGTATATATATATATATATATATATATATATATATATATATATATATATATATATATATATATATATATATATATATATATATATATATATATATATATATATATATATATATATATATATATATATATATATACCCCAACTGTATATATATGTTAGCATAAATGCTTTTTGTTTTAAACGTTTATGAAAGCATACTCTCTCTCTCTCTCTCTCTCTCTCTCTGTGCGTGCCTTTTTCTGGGAATGTATGTATATTGCTACTTGCATTAAGGGTCTTTCGCGATGAAATAAAGCTTTGAACATTATAATGATACAGATGAACAGGACTTTCGTTATGATGAACACTGAGACAGGTAACCTCTTTATCACTTTGCAAAAGAGAAAGTATTTTGGAGGGAGGGGATTATTGTTTTATGGACCTTGACATATAAAGATACCATTACAATATCAAACAAATTAAGTCGTGGACACAGCTTGACAGTGCTTGGCGACCACATACAAATTAGCTTATTGTGCCTTAAGGGAGAAAAATACTGCATAATCAAAGTCACCATCGATATTGTTGTCTTTTTTGTTTTTGTTTTGACCGCAGACGGCCCACTACCCATGCTTCTCAAACGCATTTGAAACCAATATAAGTTAGGTTTAGGGAAAAAGATAACACTGATCAATAGACAACAACGAAGAAACTATTTTGGTATGCGTGAACAGAGAAACATTTAGTCAATATACATTACATTTTAGGGATGGGTCAACATTACCATTTTTGGTTTTAGTACTTAGAGTACTAAATTTCACGACCCCATTCCCCCAAATTAGTACTTTAAAAATGATGATTTTCCAAAAAATCATACCGCAATTGCACAAAATAGGACAAAAATTGACCATAATTTTTCCATATTCTGTGAGAGTGTACAGACCTATTTAACCTCCACCCCCACCCCCACCCCTTGCATGCTGTTTGTACTAATTAAAAAATGATTAATGTGTTGAACCATCCCCTCATGCTGTGGTTTAAATGAAGATGTCCGTGTATCTATCGTACCCAGTATTTGAACAATGTACCTTCAGGATTGTTGCGCAATACGTTAAGTAGGGCGGAAAAGTTTTTCGTTACATTCCAAGTAAAATATACACTTATGTAGGCATAGATTATATCATAACATATCATATCATATCATATCATATTATATCATGTTTTTATGTTATATATACATTGTATCACCTTACATTATCTTATAAATAGATCGTTATAAAATGTAGTGAAGTTTTCCTTCATCGGATTGAATTTTTTTTTTAATCCACACAAAATCACGTGTAATGGCAGTACATTTCAACATAAAGCTTGGGAAATTTAGTGATTCTTATCACCGTATTATGTGCTGCACTGATGTTTGTCTGACTTTGATCTGTTCCTACATGTTGTGCACACGTCACTTCCTGTTTACAGGGACGGCTGGGCATAAAGCGCTGAAGGGGGCGCAGGCATCAAATAATTTCCGCATAAAAAAGGACAATACAAGAACACATGATATTAACATTACCTGCGATGCTGATTGGGCCCGTAGCATTCATCTGAGAAGAATTCGTATGTATCAGCAGATCCGTGTGTTAGAAATGGCAAACGTTTATTGCTCTTTCCAAACTACCAACTATTATCAAATTTGTGCAAAAGTCATATTCACATTCTCCAAATACATACTGAACTCGATTAAGAAAGAGTGGCCGTGTGTTTGAAATAAATATTCTTTATTTCCACAAAAGTTTGAAGCACTCTTGTTTTGTTATCGGTACTTAGTCTGTCGTACCAGGGCGGCTGATTGTCACCCTTGCCTGGTGACGGTGTTAGAGATTTTTCGCGTGAAATTAACATGTATGTCCCATACTGTTTTCAATGCATTATACCTGAAAGCAGCAGTAGGAAAACAAACCAATGGTAAAAGATGTTGTCTTTGAGCAGAAGGGACAAAAAGGAATTTTAATTGTGTCATATCCAGTTTTCTTGTTAGATGTTATCCTTCCATCTGACATTTTAAAACCAAACAAAAACAAAAAAAAAAAAAAAAAAGTACGACCATTGAGACGGGAGATTTCCTGGTCAATCGTTGTGTTTTGGATGCAAAGTACACAGTCCGCGAAGATTTTTCGTCTGGCTCAAAACATGCCCGGTCAAAGAGCCAGTGAGCCCACTCAACCAAGCTGGAGTGTGAATCAATGATTTTCTCTGCGCGTTTGGGCGCAATTTGAACTTTTGAATGAAGGGACTTTTTACGAGAATTTCAATCCGGAATGTTACAATACTGCATGTGCGCTTATTTTCAGGTTTGTAAAATTTCTCGGATTTTGTATTTCAGGCATTTAAGTGTAATTTTAATTTCATTATTTTGGAGATACGCCCCATTAAACATATCTGAAAATACCAATTCATTGTGTTTCAATTTTCACGGTTTTGTGCCATCAGCAAAATAAGTAAAAAGCTATGCACCAAAATTCGGTGAATTTTGTGTTATCTGGATGGAAAAAACGTTCATGGTGAGCAGAGCTGGAGGAGTTAACTAGTTCAGTGCTCATTGCGACTAAAGTCAAGTTGCTTAAAACGCACTGCTCTGATTCATAATAAGGATGCTAGATTCATGCCCCTTGTAAAATGATCTTTCGTTTAAGTACCAACATGCCTGTAGTCACATGGATTACAAAAAAGGCCAAGTACACAGCCCCTTTCTGGGTGAGCCATGGGCGTTTTGCGCATTGCGCCCAAACCACGCCGCTGAAAGCTGTTGGCTCACTCCAAAATGTAGCACTGGAGCAGTTAACTGAATGGATGTTCATCCAACTACACCTTCACGTCTCAAACTTTTTTTTTCAAGTTTTGTTTTGTGTGTGTGTGTGTGTGTGTGTGTGTGTGTGTGTGTGTGTGTGTGTGTGTGTGTGTGTGAAGAACCCATCTCAGTATCCAGTCTGGCCATCCTGTTAATGTTAAAAGTCCAAAGGACAGAGAACACATATGCAGCAGGCGTCATGTGAAAGTATCGTTTCCTACCAACCGACATGCTGCCAGAAATGAGTGAACATTTTTTTTCACAACTAGTGTGCCCATACAGCTTCCCTGGAGGGCGGTGGACGCTTGATTCCGTGACACTGGCGAAAACTGTGGACGTATCACATGCCATTTTAATATTTAGGCCATGTTTACAAGCCCAAAATTTAAATTAAAGATATTTTTCAATTTCAGATATCAGACTAGATGTCAAATAACAGATGTCTAAAATTGAATTATATATATATATATATATATATATATATATATATATATATATATATATATATATATATATATATATATATATCTAAGAATTTATATATATATGTATATATATATATGAATTATAGATACATATAAGTAATTTTTTAATATCTAAAATTTTTGCTATAATTATCAACAATACGTTTACGATATACATAAATGATTCTTAAATATCTATAACTGAATTGTATGTATATATATATATATATATATATATCTGAAAAAAGTCTACAGATAACACCGATTTCTTTGAGGAAGATTTATTACCAGTTAATCGAACAAAAGTACATTTAAATCATTTTTCGTTTCAATTACAAAACCAGTAACTAATAACTTTCCTCATGTCGGGGATGCTCGAAAGTGGTAAAGGGTATCATACAAATTTCAAAGAATGAACCAATTATCCTCATTTCGGAAGAGATGAAGTCAGTTCATTAACTGTGATAGCGTATCCCTTCCTATATAAACTGTGCCTCGAGAGTTGGGGGGATGTTTTTTTTCTTTAATTTTTTTGGGGGGGTGGTTTTATTTTTTGGCTTTTGTTTTGTTTTTAATGTTTTGTTTTGCTTTTTTTTGGGGGGGGGGGGGCATGACAGAGCGACTATTGCTTTTTTTTCTAAAATAGAAAATAGTCACGTGCTACACGCATGGCTACTAGATATCAAAAGAAAATTGACAACTCAGATCTACTTCTAACTTTGTTTGCGACAAGCCTTTAAAGTATGCACATTGTATTCGTCATATTTCAATGTGTTCTCAAGCATCCAAACATGAAAATAAACTCGCCCTGCCTCAACTAAATCTTTATTCTTTGTTTTGGAGAGCCATATGCACAGGAAATTATTTTTTTATTTTATGGCATCCAGCTTTTAGGTGAAAAGCTTAAGTAAATTAGGTGAATTCACATTTATTCACTAAGTCGTTCCTTAAATGACTCCAAAGTGAACAGATCGCATAATTTTACAGAGCTGCTGTATCGGTGTGTCATGTTTTATCACCCATTATATATTTCAATATGGTCTGGCCTCGTTATGACCAAAACGTTGTCCTTTTACGACAATAGATGGCCTGAAGTTGCCGAGTCATGGGCCGTTTTGTGTCAAGTGATAAAACTCTGATTTTACTCCAATTTTAATGGCTTGTAATTTTATGAACTTTTTCTAGAACATTCCATGTCATGCACAGTCCCTGTGTGTAAATTCTTGATAGCACCTTCCATGAAAGTAGCCACCATTCACATTTTTTACATTCAACATATTAATACCTTTTTTCTGTCGAACAGGTCACGAAGGCACGGTAATCTCAAAGCTCGTCTGCTTCACCCGTTATATTAGCCTACTATTTCATTGGCTTTTATTAAAGTACTCCATGACATCCAGTCTTGTGTGAAAAAATACTATGGCAATTGTCATAAGTTTTTCTTTCTTTTTTTTTCTTTTTTTTTTTTTTTTTTGGCGGGGCCTTTTTTATTAATTTTTTTGAGGGGGGTTGGTTTTTGGTTTTTGGTTTTTGGCTTTTTTGGGGGACAAATAACATATTAACACTTTCCTGATCAAAGCGGTCCATAGCGACCAATAATTTTGAAAGGCCTCATCCATCATTTTTATTTAATGTCGTAGTTCCTTTCTTCTAAATATATTCAATGAAAAGATCAGGAAAATAACTTAGGAGGATGTTCAAGTAGCAAACAGATCTCCTCGGTGCAACCTGTACGCTTAACACGCGGTGTGTTCCGAGGAAGATCTGTTGAATCAGTCCAACAAAACGAAGTTCTAAGGACTAAATTACTTACCTTGCCAATGATATCTTTGCAAGGATGTTTGATGAATTTTCACTTCGCGACTATATTCCAAATGGGGTAAAATGTCAGATGTAAAGCAGGGTAGCAGCATTTAATTCCTTACTGACGCGACAGTTTTCGACCAATGAGTGTAGCAGGATATGTTTGTCCCCTGGAGTTTTTATTCCCAACAGGAACAAGTTACCTGTAGTATAGCTGCAGGGGATCTTTCGCGAAGGCCTGTGGCAAAGTCACCGTGGGACATTTCTTGCGACCTGCTGCTTTTTGTGTCCTTGGATTTACTTAACAGTGATTATTTCTCTTAATCTTGCCATTGCATTACCCTCTGGATATATCCCCTCAAACTGTCGATTTCTCCCGTCCAAAAATCTTTGACAACTGTCTCCCATTAAATATAGTAAGAAAGAAAGATAGAAAGAAAGAAAGAAAGAAAGAAAGAAAGAAAGAAAGAAAGAAAGAAAGAAAGAAAGAAAGAAAGAAAGAAAGAAAGAAAGAAAGGAAAATGGAAGGGTTGTAGTAATTTAGAAAACAAGGAGTTTAAGATAATCATATAATGATGTGCAAATTCGTATACGTATAAAATGAATAGGAAGAAATATACGTCAACATGACGAGAAATACCGGGAGAAACCTTACTGCGCCAATCAGGAATTTGTAAAGGAAACAAAATTCAAGCGTACATATAGTAATAAACGGAGTGTTCAAATGGATTTGTCGCGCAGGACAAAAACTGTCCATTTTAAACCCGGTCACGCTGTTTCTGGGATCTTGGGTGCACACAAGGCTTCAAGCACGGACTCGGTCGAGTGTTGAGAGAAACATCGGGCACTTGGCAGATGTCAGAGAGAGGACAAAATTTCCTATTTCTTCGTGGGTTGTGCATGAGAAAAGCAGAAGCAACTCATCTTCGATCACTCCATCTGAACACAACAAATATAATCATTCATTTACATTTTCTTTTGAATAAATGCCTGGTTTCGATTCTCAGTCTATGATTACCTTGTCTTTGCCACTTTTGGAAACCAGAGATGTTTGATAAGTAACGGACTACTGAATGTGAACTCTTAAACAGACCATAAAATTTAAGTTCGCTATTTGTCAACTTCAATCAATATTCTGGTCTCATGCTTTGCAAAGAAAATTTGTGGATACTGGTCTTTTAAACGTTGTTTCGAGTTAATTAAAACACGTCTTGCAGGGGTATGGACATCCTGGATCATGACAATTAATCCATGGATCACCCATACCGTCATTCTGGAGAATAAATCTTACTGCTGTTGCCCATCTTCTATAAAGTTTTTTTTTCAGTCCAGCTCCAAAGCATCATTATATGAATATTTTAGAATATGGTCGTCCGGTAGGATGAACGTCTCAGCCAATACGTGTTAATGCCTTTTCAAGAGGATAAACACTAAGCTCGACCAAAGTTCACCTGTTTGCAGCTTTTTTTTGCTGGCATCAAATGTAAATTTATAGAAATTCGTCATTTCCTTATCTGCAGGCTTAAAATTAACAGCAATGTGAACACGTAGATCACACAGAGAAGTGGGATTACAGGAAGAAGTAATCGATCACTTCCATACCCATAAAGTAATATGTGTCTGACTTATGTGACAAATAAGAACAGTTCGGTTTTGGGAATAAACGGAATTTTACGATCACATACTACCTTACGACTTAACATGAAGGTCACCTTTCATTTTTCGGCCAAGTTACAGCTCCCAGACTGAAGGCACTACTATTGTTGAGTACTATGCCAAGGCAAGAGAAGGAATTGTTCGTTTTTTAAATTTCTTATTCCAAGCAAAATTATCACGTGTCTTGTTCTTATTCAACCAGTGAAAAACCGAGACAAGCTCTTTCTATATTAATGTCCAGAGACGAGCATTTACTATGTGCATTTAGCCGGTCAATTTTGAGCTGCAGGTCATCTCTATCTTTGGCTGAGTCCTACATCGTCCGGAAAAAAAACAGAGGACAATGATTTGTAGCATATTTTAATATTTTACTCATTCTCATGAAGGTAGGATTCTAAATCAGTAAAGAAAGCCTTTGATAAAAGCGGACTAAACGGACAGCCATGTCTTAGGCCAATTAAGTTCCCAAAGTATATTGTGTCCATCAGGTGGTTTAACAGAAATCTTGGTGCAAGAATCGATATTTTGTAACTTCTTCAAGATCTTATTGCTTACCCTGCTTGAAGTTATATATAGAGAAAGTATCTAATAATCGTGCCAAAAGCACGTCTATAGTCCGCAAAGGCAGTATATAATTCACTACCTTTACTGCTCTGAGTATCAAGTTTTCCACTGTAAAGACATTATCGCACGCCTGTCTGCTTTCAATAAAGCCACGCTATCCCGCATAAAACCACTTATTTTATTTTATTTTATTTTATTTTTAAATGTATACAGTCCCTTACTTGACATGGTGGAGGACATATCACTCAGAGCATTTTGAAGAGATATTCCTCTGTAATTGTCTGGAATATCGCCTGTTTTGTATCGTGTTCAGAAAATTGTGTTTCCAGGCTGCAGGGAAGAAGCCTGTTTCTATTAGCGTATCGAATAAAGTTTGAAATTAAAAGGACGTGCCGTCTTCAGGAAACTAGTCTGAAAGCAGACTGGTACTGGCTCTTTGTTACCCTAGAGCAAGAAAAAGACCACCATTCAGTTCGTCTTGTGAACACTTGCTTTTTAGAGGATGTAATTAAGAGACATCGTGAGTCCGTTAAGTCTCTGAAGAGCAGATTAATTGAGCGTCTGAGGTCGGGCAGTTGACGTGGAAGTCTCTGGCTCAGAGTAGAGATCCCCAAAATAAGCAAACCAATCATCTGGGCTAATTGTGTCGGGAATATTTGGTCCTGAATCTATCATTTTTTCCCACAATTCTGGACTGTTGCCACCATTATTTACACAAATGCCCTCTAACGAAGGAAACGAAGATGTTTTCCATTATTGTTTGGAGTATCTACAGTATACTCTATAACTGAATTCTATACATAATATAGAAAAACCTCATGCCTGTTTCACAGTTAAAACCTTGTTACACGGAGCAAAAATATGCAAAAAGTCTATTAAACTATAATTTTTGACATGCTCTTGTTAGGTCCATACAAACAACGAAACGATGTCCATAACAAGTGTTATAATATATTTTCCCATGGTAGGAAACCACGACATCTTCATGTGACTTTACCATCTGTGTTGTAAAATGTGATGTGAAACCTTTTGATGTCTGTTTTTGTTCGTGTATTGTCCTGTAACAAGTCCAGTCTTTTTACATTTTTTTCTACAGAGGGGTTCATGTGGGCATTGCCTGCTCCCCAATCGTTTTTCTTTTAAGAAATAAAATGAGTTTAGACCAATGCTCTATATCTTGATTAAACATACGCTTTAATAACCTCCGTCTAAAATCCGTTTAATCGTTTTTGCTGAGAGAGAAGTCTCCACCTCTAATGGACGGATTGTTCAGATAATTTGAAAATAAACTTTGTGGGCTCTTAAGCTGAACTTTTGTCTTTAAACAGTCAGCATCGATGGCGGCGCAGCGATTGTGTTTCCTTCTCTTTCGCCTCAAGTTTGAAATATTCTTGTGTCAAGTATGTCATTGAGTTGTTCAACACAGCTTGGTCCACGGACAAAGAGGTCATGTTTATCTCTAGCTTATCCAAGCATGCCTGTATTATTTATGACTTTAATGCACTCGAGAATAAAAGAGGGGACTCTTGATCCCAACTAATACGAATACAACTATGGGTCGAAGTACCTGCCCTTGCTTTACCTTTTTTTTCTTCAAAATTATTTTAGTTCTGCACCAATGCAACACTTACAGGACTGTGGTCGCTTAAGACCAGATTACAATTGTAGAACTAAAATGAAATTCAAGTCTTTTTAGTTGTCTTTGTTACATACAGCGTAATCCTATACATTCGAACCAGTTGGACGGTCATAGGTGTGTTTATCCACTTCGTCGCCCTTTTCATTCCCTAAAATTTATATAAATCAAGCGCCTTTTCACTGTGACTGCTGACCAGACAATCTTGAGAGCTTCTGGCCTCCAAATCATCTGAATCAGTTTCATAAGCCACAGGAAATGGAACGTGATTGGTGCTGTCATACATGTATGTGACAAAATCTGGTTTCATGCCTGTTCGCTCCTTTAAATCGCCAACTATTTAGACGTGAACTTCATGCGTACAGTGTGAGCTGATTTTCAAGATTGGACCAATAATCAATATTGTGCTGCTTAACAAAACATAGGTTTCCGGGAGGTATAGGCCTATAGATACTACGCCAATATAGAGATCTTGGTCACCTCCACTGTGTGTTTTACTTAAGACCATCCACACAGTTCCTTCTATTTCGAACACAAGCTTCCATATAGCTCGCCTGAGACACCTGCGTGCTAAGATCAACACACCATCTGAACAGGCAAGGGAAAGAACAGAAGGTTCAAGAACTGCTTAAAAGCTGGCAATGCAGTCAGGGGAGGGATAGGGTTATGTATTCCCATTACTCTACATTGTAATTTTCAATTTACATGTAATAACTTGAAAACTACTTTACATGTAAACACCATATTTCAGACAGTAAATCTAGATGCATAACTTAATACCCCACAAAAATCATATAACCACAGCTACAAAAATGACTGGTTTATTTAAGGTTGCTTTAACATACAAACTAATGGGAAAACACAGCGCTAGCCCTCCAAATGTTTGTGTATTCAGTTGTGTATTAGAGCGAATGCACACCTTGGAGCTAATTCTGACCTTTCCTATTACGCTAATGTCTATTTTGTTTCAGTGACCTGTTAAAAACAAAAAAATTCGTACTCATATTTTTAAAAAGTGGCACCTTTTTTGCAATCTGGTAGACACCACTAGCCTGTGTTTCCTGCAAGCAAATTAATTTGAATGACTTTATCCACGTAAACAGTCCCACGGATGCTAAGCTTTCGTTGGCACCTGTAATGTTACCATTCAGAGCATTTATGCTCCAGTTAAGTTCATTACCAGAGAATCAATAGCCAACTGTTCACCCGTTTTGTGGTTCACTGTACTGCACACCAATGTCCAAGACCGAGATCCTGTGCTGCCATCTATAGGCTGCAGCAAGAAACTTGAAAAGCAGCTGGGCAAGTCCATGTTTTAAGCAGTGGTAAAATGGAATTCTTGGAACAGCAATATGTTTAATGTTTCGAAGAGTACCCGCCAGGGGGTGTTTTCTCTCCCATGTTTTTCAAAATTTTGTGAACGATTTATTAATCAAGATAGATGACTTTGACTGTCTTTGAAAAGATGGCCAACAGCTCAGCCAATTAAAGTCAATCCGAACTGGGTGTCACAGAGAGATGAAAGGATAGCATGGTCACTGTAGTGTGACCTCACAGGTAATAGGTCCGTCTACTTCCCCAAAAGTGGACCACTTTTTCATAGACTTCTCTTCACCTTTAACGCATCAGTGATCTGGTGAGAGTTTATACAATGTCTCATTGCTTGTATTTTTAATGTTCTTCAGTACTAAGAATCATTATATATTCTATAAATGAGAAGACGAGGAAAACACTTTAGAAGTATAACTAAAACTGTCAAAATTGATAAAATATTATGAAGGACATTGCATTTCTTCAATCAGAGCCAAAGTTACAGATTTATGATTTTTATATACATAGTGTTATATGGGTTATTAGGAAGAAATACATACCTACACCCATATACATATATAATATAAAAAGCGGACGTTTGCTTAACTATAAAAAAATACATCACCACATTAATTCTTCCTGTATTGTCTGCAAAATTCCGAATCAAATGTTGATTGCCTTTTGGGACCCAAGTTTGATGAATTAAGTTGTTGCTTCTGAAATATTTTGTCTTTCCAGGAATGTCATATGCATGGAATTAGTAAAACTCCTGTAAGTCTATAGATGATAAATATTTGCGGGATGGAGGGTTGCCTGAAACACTTGAAAGGTGAACAAAAACAGTCCATTTAGTCAAGAAGAACGTGCTCCCATCATACTTGGGGAATAAGCAGTTGATTACTTTTACAGATTCGAAGATTAACCTCCAAGCTTCCACTAAATTAATTTGTTTGGAACGTTAATTGGAGTCACTTATCGCAAAAGAGTTTGATTTGTATTATGTTGCCATATCGACCACTTTCATCTGTTTGTTCTTTCATTTAATTAAATGTTTATATTGTTGAGAGTCATCATGTTTTATAAAATCTATTTTTGGAACAAGGAGAGGAGTCCCATATAAGTGTTGTACACTTGTTCTCCAATCTGATTTCGTATGGAATAAAATATATTTAAACTAGCCACTTATACAGTGTGATAGCTGTGAGATATTATCATATTCTTTGTCTTTATTTCTCTCACAAAAAATATGAACACAAATGTAAAAATTGAGAATCTGTAATTCGAGAAATAAGTATATATGTCGACAACCTCGAAATCCAAAAGTCAAAACTGGAACATGCACATAATATTCTCATCGAGTGCTCAGTATTTTATAAAATCAACAAATAGAGCAGTATATTAATTATTCATCCTTTCAAGCTGGGACCATGTCGTGTCATTTAACTGCATTTGGGGTTTTGTGTTATGATAAAAAGATAAGACCCTCCTCGAGGTAGCCTAGTCTTTTTTCCTTGTGCATGAATGCACAAGTTCTAGCATACCTGATATGTACAAAAACAACCCTATCATTTTGTAGAGATGCGATCATTTAATGATCATATGTGATGAATAAACGAATTTAGAACATAAGCGATATCTTGCTTTTTTTTAAAGTAATCTAGGCTCATACAAATACAAAGTTGATTCTAGCCCCTATTATTACTACTACTGTTACTACCACTATCCTACTTCCAATCAATTTGGACATAATTAGGCAATTGAATCAGTCGTATTCATAGCAGTAAAGAATTGAATGTAACAACAATAATATGTATTTAGTCTTAATCACTGTAATAGAAAAAAACACAGTTGCTTAAGCTATATTTTTCACGCAGCTTATACAACATGATTTTTTGTACCCAACAGACACTGCCATTGAATTGAAACGACTAGAGACATGGAATTAGAAATTTACTTGATGAGTTACTTACATTGTTACAAAATGCTGATGCTGGACTTCGCACCGGACAGGATATATACAATTGTGTAGCCTACACAGATGATGTCACGCTATTTTCAGCCACTATTGTGATCTTCAACAACTACTTAATGTCTGTTCTTCTTATGCCTCTAGATGGCGATTTGTGTTTGGTATAGAAAAACTAAAATATCATGTTTGGTTTAAACATATTTTATTCGGATAATTACAATTGGGATTGCTTAGCCCTGTATAAATCCCTCTTGTGGAAAAAGACAAGTTCACAGGACGGACATTACAGCACATCCTCTGCGACGGCACTCGTCGAGTCAGGCACGGACGTCCGTGGCTGTTGGCAGCGCGCAGCCGACCAGTCACCGACGCCCATGCAGACAAGTGGGGGACTCGAGGAGAGGCGTAGCAGAGAAAAAACAGCGAAAAGGTGGACGCCACTAACACAAGGCACAGATAACGGGGTTTGCACCAGACATCAACTGGTACACACACACACACACACACACACACACACACACACACACACACACACACACACACACACACAGACAGATAGATAGATAGATAGATAGATAGATAGATAGATAGATAGATAGATAGATAGATAGATAGATAGATAGATAGATAGATAGATAGATAGATAAAGAAGTACAGTTTTATGCACTTTCATAAGTTTCGTGGTATTAATGACAGTATAGTTGAGGTATCACTAATATATTGGTTCGACATCGAAACGTTTGCTTTTTTCTATGAATTCTTGCACTGATAAGAATATAGTAATATTTTCCTCAAGGTTGCAATCACTATCGCCAAACAGAATTGTATAAAGACGGAATGATGCAGAAACAGAATTAATAGACAGATGCAGAATATCACGTATAGTAACATATCTGGGACATGTGAGGAAGTAATGCCAGATACTTTCGCTAGCAGCGCCACACGAACAGGCTGGAGACTTCTTTATTCCCATTTGGAAAAGGTGTTCGTTCAATTGGCTGCGGCCCATACACAACCTGTAATGTAAAATAGATAGATATCTCTTGCCCACATTCAAAAGTTTCGGATATTTCATGGGGCATGTTTTGGGGCTTGAAATACTCTTTTTGAACTGGCCCAAAGTCGGTAAATTTCGTATATCTAGTGGTAAAAGAGTCCATAATTTAATCGTACAGGGAAATAAGGATTTATCAAACAATGTTAATCGAGTTTGGAAAGGAGGAAAAGCGGGACGTCTGCCTATATCGAACTGTCTCCTGGTGTTATAGGGATGATTTTCACCGGGAGCTGGGAGATTTGGACGAGCAGCATATAAATAACTAGGCGTTAATCTGTTAACTAATTTAAACATCATGGCAAGTTTGGATAGCTCCCTACGCTTGGACAAAGTCTCCCAGCCAGTTTCTTCGTACAATTTTGCACTAAGTGTAGCTCGCATTGCTCCCGTTACAATACGGGCCGCAGTCAATGGTAAGTCCTCCAGAAGTTTTTCGTCGGTTTGTGCACAGCCATCCCAGACTACGCTGCCGTATTCTAGAATGGGCCGTATAAAGGAGAAATAGATTGTCTCTAGCGCTTCTCCATCTGAGCGGTGGTGTAAAGACTTCATTATGTTTACCTGTTTGGAGGCCTTGGTAGCAATTTATTTATTATGAGCGTTCCATTTTAGATCAGATTTCAGAGTGAGACCTAAGAGCTTATGTTCGGGTACGTTAACCAACTGATGCCCCTGAAAAATGAGCGGTGGGTGGTCAGAAGTCTGTTTCTTCAGAGAAATGAGCGTAGTGTCCGTTTTAAGGGCATTAAAGGAGACTAACCATTCATTAGACCATTCGTCCAAGGAGGCAAGGTCTTGGTTAAGAATGGTACCGGAGTGAACCGGATTGTCAAAAGCAAGGAAAAGGGATGTATCATACGCAAAAAGCTTGCCGTTAGAATTTACAACATTAACAATGTCGTTGATATAAATTAGGAAGAGAAGGGGTCCTAGGACTGACCCTTGGGGCACGCCAGCAATAATGGTTCCCCAGCTAGAAGATTAACCATGAATAACTACGCGTTGCTTTCGGTTATGAAGATAATCTTCAAGCCAAGACAGCAAGTTTCCGATAACACCACTTTTCCCTAATTTATACAAGACACCTTTATGCCAAACTTTATCAAAAGCTTTGCTTACGTCAAGGAAAACAATTCTTACTTCCTTTTGTTGATCGACAGCCAAACATAATTCGTGGTAAAGAGAAAGTAACTGGTTGTAACTTAGAGTTCCCAGGCATAAACCCCGATGGGTTTGCAGATATCACCAAATTATCTCGAAAATAGTTGAACACATGTTTGAATATAACTCTTTCCATAATTTTGCCCGTGCAACTCAAAAGAGATATGGGGCGGAAGTTGTTGCACAGATTTTCTTCTCGCTTGTTATGTATTAGTGTCACATGGGCCTCTTTCCAAATTGATGGGAAATGTTTTTGATTAAGAGAAAGGTTAAATAGCTTTGTGAGAGATTTGGAAATGGACGGAGATGCTTCCTTCAAGAGTTTAGTACTTATTTCGTCCGGGCCTGTTGCTTTGGAGGTATCCAGGCTTTTAAGAATATCCAAAACTTCCTTTTCGCAAATATTTAAATTATCAATAGTATTTGTAGGATGCGTAGGACGTATAGGGTTATGAGCTGTAGAAGTATCGAGATTACTCTGGTTTAAGAAAAAAAGAATTAAATGCCTCGGCTTTGGATAAATTGTCAGTTATATGCCTAGTTCCACATAATAAAGAGGGTATACTCTGAAAGTGATTCCTATTTAGAAAATGTTTTACAGTCTTCCACCATGCTTTGCTTTTCTCTTTTGGGATTTTTTAAAGAGTTGCTTCGTTTGTTGTTGTGTTGATGTTCAGCGTTACTGAAAATCTCTTGGTATTGGTTACGAAGTCGGTTATAGGTACCCCACAATTCATGACTATGGGGTCCGTTTTTGTTATTTTTGGCTTTAGTTTAAATGCGCATGATCCTACGCTTTTCACATCGTAGGGATGAAGAGTACCATGGAAGGTCATCAGGACGGATTGAGACTTCTTTGTTTGGAATGCATTCTTTAGCAGCGCGCAAAACACATTCAATCCAAGAAGTACAACATTCGTTTACGTCATTAGATAAAAAGATATTGTCCCACTGAATTCTATTAACTAGTCACGAAAATAATCAAAATTTGCTTTATCATACTCCCAGATTAATCTTTTACAGACGGGTTCCTTCTTACGCCGAAACAAAATATTTGCGGATACAATACTATGGTCGCAGTTAGAAATCGGTGGCAGGACGCTTATTTCATGGATGTAATTTGAAATGTTGCTGATAATTTGGTCTAAGCAGCTTGAGCTATTACTAGTTATGCAGGTCGGTTCTTGAATATGAGGAACAAGAAAATTGGTTGCACAGAAATATTCAAGTTTCTTGTCTGGAGCTGTTGAGAAGTTGGCATTGAGGTCGCCAATTATGATAATATTGTGAGTAGCAACAGTTTTTACATGGTCAAGATTTGTTTGTAAATTGTCCCAGAAAGACGCTGGGGAGTCAGGAGGTCAGTGGACAACCACCAATAAGAATTTATTATTGTGAAGTTGGATTTCAACCCACAGTAGTTCGATATCAGGGCTTTCCAAGTCATGAAGTCTGGAGCACAGAAGTTGTTGTGAGACATACAGACCAACACCCCCTCCCATTCCATTAGGGCGATCTCTCCGAATTATAGTATGAAAGTTAGATAAAGCAAGGTCGTTGTCGGGTGAACTGTCTGTTAACTATAAGATAGTAATGCTGGACAATATCGGCACGGATGCACCTTAGTTTGTCTTGGTACAAACTTCGAATATCAAGATGAACACAGAGTAATATCACGCAAATTATCAGTTGGTCTCAGGATTTAGATGTAAATCTCCAGCCAATAAAATTACAAATGGGGCAACTGATAATAAATAGACGTCCACCCTCCCGAGTCTCCTAAATAAGATTGAATTATATATGTGTATTACGAGTAGCCTTTGTCTATGTGAACGGCAGAAGATATTGTTTAACGTGCCGGCAAGCCATACACAGAATAAAACATATGGAAGGCAGATATCAAGGCATGTAAAAAGTAGATCGGGTATGCTGTCTGGGGCGGCTGTGTACAAGTTATGCACGTAGGCATGCGTAAAAAGATGATACACTTGCACAGTAATAACACTTATCAAAAACCTAAGTATTCTTAAGACAGTACCAAAAATGGAATGCATAGTAAACATAAATTTGAACCACAGAGGTCTATAGCAGACATGGTAGATGCATGTAAAATGAAAATATTTTATCAGCTTGTTGTAAATTATTTCATGTATGCCGTGTGTACTAGCGGTCAGCCAAGCGTGATGTGCCATCGTGAGGCAAACATTTGAGATTGTTAATACTGTACATATTCCTGTGGAGATATAAGCGGTCCACGATCCAAAGCAAATAATCGTGAAGTGTACATAACATTGTGGGATCAGATTCCGACACAGAATATGATAAGACCTCGATATAATAAATTGTACGGAAATTGTTAAGGTTGATATAACTGCGTGTAAACATTTTAAGATAAAACATGAACAGACAATATCTCAAGAATCCCCTGAAAAAGACTGATACGTTCATATAAGTACTTATTGGAAATGAACTCGAATCACAAGGGATTGAAGCAAACATGATAGGTAGGGTTATAGATGAAGTGGTTCATCAGTGCCGTACATTACCACATTACCTATTGTTTCAGAAATAGACAATAATGCGCAGTAAGTCAATTGCAATACAGCCAGACGTAACGGTTTGAGTACGTACTGCATTGTAAAAATAATGGAGAATGACATGGGATTACATTTTGACGAGAGAGGAATGAAAGTGTGTACTAAACAATGTACCGAGGTCGTAACAATATACATTCCTGTGGAGATACATGCATAAGTGGTGCCCAAACAAAAGATAATAAAGCACAAACAAGGACGCCTGATGAGATAGTGACATAAATCAAAAGTATACTGACCAGTATGTGCCATTAAGTTTCGAATATGGGTGGGAGTCCTAACGATAAGAATCACAGAAAATGATAAACACAAAACACGCAATAAACACAGTCACAGAATAAGATAGGTTGCCAACGTACTGCATGGCACAAAATATTATGTTTAGAAAATCACCCTTGGCGCGAAAGACCCGCTTGGTATCTCGATAATCTAACAAACAAGATAAATAACGTTAGCGAGCCTAACGTGTTAGTTCTCCCATATACTTCTTTAAGTTTATACGATACACACATACAGAATAGGATAAGTGCTACCAGGCTCGCCCTTCACAAATATAAAGGTATTGGCTTGTGTTTTCCTGGCATTTGTTCGATGCCAAGGTGTATTTATGGAAGTCAACTGGAGTGAAGGCATTAACTTCTGGGCCAGACTGTGTGGATTTAGCTTAGGCAAGCATGCGCCACCTGGAGTCAGCCCAAGGAACTTTCATCAAGGATTGAATATATGCAACTGTTTTTGAAGAAAACCAACTTTAGAGCTTGATAAAGTACTACTTACTGATGCAAAGACAGCTAAAGTATATATTTTGGGGTAAGTATAATCATGAACTATAGAAATGTGTAAAGATCAATCATTGTCCTTGCCTAATAGTTAAACAAACACAGTGATAATGAAATGGTCGGGTTTTATGCTGTTTTCGCCCATTTCTTCTATAAAACAAATGATAAAACTGTAAAAATGGTTTCGTTTGATTCCTAACAATATTATCAAAAAAAAAAGTTTGCTATATTTTATGGATATCTTTTTTAGTTTAGGAAATATAACTTTGAAAAGTTGAGAAAATCCGACTCCCGTGTGTTTTTCTTTGACAAGGTAGATTTTTCAACTTTGCAAAGCGATAAATTTCATTTTTGTGACCTCGATGCCGCCCTTTCTGCAACCCCTTAGAACATTGCTCATGATGTCTTTGGTTCTACTGATGATGCCATATCATACTGGTCTAATCTGTTTCTGTCGACCGCAAAGGACTGAACTCTCTTTAAAGAAGTTACCATTAGCTTCTACAAGCCCCTCTGTCTGTGTTCCGTTCTGGTGGAGTCCATCTTCTCCTTGTTTTGCCCCTGCGTCGCCACACCTGGAATGTTTTTTACACTCGACGTGTGGCGGCGCAGTTGGTGTGCGTCACGTCTGTTCTGTGCTTTTGTCTTCTCCTGCAAGAGGGATTCATATATAGAGCTCTGCCCTTCTTCCCAACTGTTTTCTTTTGTGAATAAAATATGTTTGAACCAAAGAAGTTACCATTCGCCCTAAGGAAAAACCTTGGATAACTGGAGACATTAAAAACCATATTCGCCGTCGTAATGATGCGACGAAGGTGTTTGATGAGGTTTGGCATCCTGGCCTTCTTTTTAAACTTCGACAACTCGGCATCTCTGATAATCTTATAGCATGGATTGATAGTTTTCTCTCAAATCATTTCCAACGAGTGATTATGCATGGCAAATCTTCATCGTGGCTACCTATTGAAGCTGGTGTGTCCCAGGGTTCCATTTTGGGCCCACTTCTCTCTCTGGTCTATGTTAATGACCTAGTTGGGAATATTACATGTGATGTCAGACTTTTTGCTGATGATACCAGTCTACTTGAAATTTTACTCAACATTGTACATAACTGGGGAAAGTTGTGGCGTGTTATCTTCAACGCTTTAAAATCTATTCCCGTCATATTTTCAACAAATTTGTCAAACCACACCATACACCCGTTCGTCTCGCAGACGTTGAGATACCTGTGGCAGACTCACACACTCATCTTGGTATTACTGTCCCTAAAAAAATTATCCTGGCATGCTCACATTACTCGCATTACCACCAAAGTTAACCAGAGAATTGCCCTTCTGCGTAAATTCAAATATAAACTTTCCCGCAAAGCTCTGATCAAACTCTTTTAACCATAATTCGACTAATTCTTGAATATTGTTGTGTGCTCTTTGACAACTGTGCTCGAGTCCTTTCTGATATTATTGAATCCATACAGTTTGAAGCTGCCAAAATATGTACAGGTACACTAAGGCACACATCACATCCCAATCTCTTACGTGAACCTGGTTGGACAACACTCGCCAGCAGAAGGGAGTACTTAAAGTTTCTTCTTCATAAAATGTATTACAACTTAACACCTTCCTATCTCTTTCAACTAATTCCTCCGACTATTATTGCTCTAAATCGTAACCACATTAGCTCCATACGTCCCATTAATTGCAAAACTAATCACGAAGACAAATCATTCCTTCCTGACACTATTAAGCTGTGGAACAATCTTCCTTCCGATACATAAGAGACTCAATTTGCCTCCAAATATTCAAATCAAAACTGAAAGCAACTCTACTAGCAGTGGATAATGTTGCTGTTTACTATACCCAAGGACGATTCCATTTATATAGGCCTAGACTCTCTTTTCCAATCGCCGTACACCAATTGTTGATAGCTGCATTGTATAGGTTTCCGAGTAAAATATGTTTAAAGCAAATAAATCCACAAATTGTCTTTATGTTTTTGCCACTAGTTTCATAATAGTGAAACTGAGAGTAGTACCATCCCTTGGATTGAAGTTTTTTTTTTTTTTTTGAAACTGCACAATTTTACCTCCGGACAAAATTAACTGTTTTACAGAAATAGGTGACACACTAAGCATTTGGACTGTAGCCTATGCTTAAGAATGACTCCTATAGTCCATTTTTACTTTGAAGACTGAGGCATGCAATATTCTAAAAGTGTCAGTCATTTAAAGGTCCTCTTGATTGACCATGTTCAAATTTGATACATGGGTGACTCATGGGTTGTTCGCACCATACGGTGCGCTTAAAAAAAAAATGGATGTGAAAATAATACTTTTATTCCCATTTTTATTTTAAAATTTCACTGCGCCTTTAATCGTCGCTTTCCGCTCATTTCCGACACCCACAAGGCGCGAAAGGCTTGTGACGTCACAAAAGCAACACCGCTGGCTGACAGGGAAGGCTCCGGCCATGCTAGCGAGCCATGTCTGTCCGGCGTCACTTGGTTTAAACAAATTTTATTTACCCTTTGTCAACAGGATTAAAAGGGTCGGTGTGTTGCTGTTAATTGTAGCAATACAAGTTCTACAGCTTGTTTATATCCCCTAAGACGTGAAATTACAGAAAGCGTGGACATGTACAGTCAAGATTTATAGGGACAAGTGACAAGGCCCTGGGAACCGATCTAACCCATGCAGCCAACACTTTGTGGAAAGTGACTTTGATTTGTCAAATATGACGATGTTTAGGATAGGCTTGTCATGAAAAAGGTTACTGCTGTTGCCAAATGCGGTCCCCTCGCTGGACAATGGAAGGATTCGTGGAACTGGCCAAATTAGGAATTACTATTTTTCACAGTATTTACAAAATTAATCAATTTTAGGTATGATTCCGATTTCAAAGCTTACATAGCAGCAAAAGATAGGTCTATTATTTCTACTGTTACAACGTATCACATAATTACCAATCGAAGGTCAGTGACAACGCCGGTCTGGGATGTTGCTACAAAGTAACATTGCAGCAAAACTGTAGTGTGTTCAACCATTTTGATTCAATTGATGGGAAAAAATGGGTGGAAAACATGGACAAACAAGGACCGATCTTGTTCCATTCCCAGGTCAAGGGTTGAACAGTCTATAACAGGGTCAGTTAGCTGGCCACTGTATTGTGTATGTCCAATTACTACTGTATATTGCGAGGTGTTTTATCCCATAACCTGATAACCGTTGTTTGGACAGCTACTACATTCACGCCTCATCTACGCAGCTGGCAAGACCAGTTGGCAACTGGCCTTTCATCTGTTTCAGTCATGTCCCACTGTTTTTTGAGAGTCTACGGGCAGCGCCCAATAATCGGGAATACATAATAGGAAAGGTCAGAATAAGCTCTGAAGTGTATTCGCCTCAATACACAACCGAATACACAAAAATTTGGAGGGCTAGAGCTGTGTATTCCCATTGGTTTGCATGTCAATGTAACCGTCAATAAACTGGTCAATTTAGTAGCTGTGGTTATATAATTTCTGTGAGGTGTTGAGTTACGCATCTAGATTTACTGTGCGAAATTTTGTCTCTATGTGCAGTTGTTTTCAAGCTATTAAGTTGCAAATTACAAAGAAAGTAATGGGAATACACAAATGTAGCCCTCCAGTGACTGCAGTGCCCTCTCTTAGGCACGGCTAAAACCATCTTCCAGTTCTTTTCCTGTTACACCTGGTACTTCACCTTTTTTTTCACCAAGTAGATATCTTTACAGTGTTAATATGGAACCAGAAAATAACTCAGCCACCGGAAAATATTTACCATTGTTACATTGTGGATACGATCTGAAATAAAGGGTATCATAAAAACACGTATATTGATGACGATGCAGACGGAAACGTAAATTTTAATGTTACCCTCCAAGGGTCACGAGGTTACTGCCGGGTAGGAGGTCTGATATTGAAAGATATTCATAAATGCAAACTTATATTGAATCATCCATGGACCACACATGTGGGGAAGGGAAATTAAATGTTTGTTAAGACTTTTATATACCGAGGGCGTAGGCTGTAGCTGTTTCCATGAATGCTAGAATCTGAAATACTACAAGATCTAGCCCATCCTGACACAAATTCCAATTTATTGCATCTATGCTTGTTCTTGTTAAATGAAATCTATTAATTTTTTATAGGAAATATCTCGTTTCCAACGAACTATCATTGCCCAGACGGCAAGTTGGGATCGCCTGGCTGCACCACGGATGCACTCGCTGCAGTACCGGTGATGGTAGGGTTCTGGACTTCACCTCATCTGCGTTAGGCTGAATGATCGTTTCCTCTGCGGCTTCAGCTTTTCTTTTTAATTCATCATTGTCATCAGACCACGAACATAAAAAAAACTCAATTCATACTCTCTGGAATCACTTTGCTCTGTTGTATCTGCCATAACGCTCGGCAAACTGAAGGCAGTCTGGCCTAGGACACATACACCATGGCCAGCGGGTTGCGTTTGTGACGTCACTAACACTTTCCAACATCGGGCCATGATCGGAGAAAATTTACACGCTTTCCTGTCGCAAATGTGGTGCAACTTTTGCAGCTAAAAACACTGCTCGAACATTTGAATTTAACATTTGGGTTTTCAGATATCATTTCTAACCATCCTAAACATCAACTTTTTAATTTGTGGTACCCATTCAATCAAGAGGACCTTTAAGCTGTATATCAGTTGTCACACTGTACCTGTCTTCTGTTGTACTTTTTGGACCATGGTCAATAACTACTACTACTACTACAGTGCTGCTACTACTTGACAACTTTGGTGAAGAGTATTTATAAACTTGGTTCTTAACATGTTTCTCTTTATACGATTTTTTCTCTCTTGCTCATCAATGCGTGGAGGTGTATTGCCTTTGGACAGAATCGATATAAAGCTGGAAGTGTCTAATAAAATCTCATGTGGGAAAGGGAGTTTTTTTATGTATTTCCAATTTGGTTGTTTCGTGCTTTATGTTTATCAATTTCCTCTTCGTTAACATTCTACAAACGTCATGAATACAACCCAATGTTTGATAATGTACCAACAACGTTCTACTATGACCCGTCACGTACTTTACCAAATGTATGGCACGACCCCACTTTCTGAGATGATTATATTTTTCACCAACCTTTTCCCTTCCCTCTGTGGCTTATTTCCATAAAATTTGCTTTTAAGCGTAACTGAAGATTGCAACACACATGTGAGTATTATCATATTTCATTTTAATCTCAAAAATGTTATGCGCATGTTGGATATATCAATGCAACATATATATGTATTGTTTATTTGTCAAAGGGGGTGCATACATTTCCCACCAGGTAAAAGCTATACATATATATATATATATATATATATATATATATATATATATATATATATATATATATATATATATATATATATATATATATACATATATGTACAATTATAATATATATATATATATATATATATATATATATATATCGGGTCATCCTGCAGTTAAGAATAAACGTTAGGTTATCACTGATCATATTGATGACTCATATTTTTTCGTGCATAATACTGTAAATTCACTTGAAAATGTATATTATGGACAGTACACAAACTAAAGATTTATGCTCTGACATTGTGGTAATGTTCCTTGGTAGCAATGTTTTCACAGCAATCATTTATAAAAGTGAAAAAAGTGAGCACCATTTCGATTCAGCTTTTCCATTTCCACATATTTCAACATTAGATTTATGATACACTGTACAAAAGGCTAATTAAAAAAGAGAATCTAAAATTGTGAATATTAGCTATTGTTGTTGTTGTCGTTGTTGTTGTTTTTGAGAAACAGGTGATGTTGTTGAATTGAAGTCAAATCAAAGGAGAATTATATTAGCTCACTTTGCGACAAAATGACACCAAAGTTTAGACATATGAGACAACCTATTTTTAAATCATCTTACAAACTTAAGTTGCTGCACAGTTGAGGTCCCTATTTTCAAAATAGAATCAACTAAATTGATATTTGTGGCGAATTATGATGATTACACGTGTAACTGTTATGTACACATTGCCACTGTCTATCATAATAAAATTATCATAAACAAAATTGCCTGCGTGCTAGATTTACGACAATGTGTACTTCAAGTTTACCACACTTAACATTTGAATCCAGGGGTATATGCAATTATTTATTAAGGTCAATGCTAACCTAACGCATATCTTATAAGAATCCCATTTTAGCTGCATTTTCCAGCCTTAACTGATCCGACTGGCTTCCGTTTTAAAAGTAGGCCAGATTTTCAGTTTTATCAAGATTCTTCTTTCCCAACATTTTCGCTTTCCTCTTCATTTTCGTTGTCTGATTCCTGTTCTTCTTCCTGTAAAATAGCAGACAGAGGTTGACTTCAAGTGCAGAGGGCAAATCTAAGTTAATTATGATTAATGACTTATACATATAATGCTGCTTGAGGGGTTCATGTCAATGACGCAATATTTAGTGCTACAAGTCCCATCGATCCGACTGCAGTAAATTGAATATTACAGTGCATCGTAAACATTTAATTACACCTGTGAAACATATTTTAATTTCGAACGGCAATTAGGAAAGAGGTTTGTGTCTTATATGAATCCCCCTTTTACAAAAATAACTTTCACAAAAAAGAGTGTCAAAATGTGTCTTCAGTCCCGTTAACTCAGACATATTAGGTAGCCCACTCTCTGTGGAAACGTTTTATGTATTTTTTGATAATTGTATTAAGATTTTCTTTGCTTACTTCACGTCGTGTAGATCGTTTTTCAAATCCGCATTCTTCTGCTGCTAGGTTACGATTAGTTCTTGGGGTCAATGCACTAGCTAGTAAATTAATCTTATTATTATTATTATTATTATTATTATTATTATTATTATTATTATTATTATTATTATTATTATTATTATTATTATTATTATTATTATCAATATCATTATCATTGTTTTTATTATTATTACCATTACTATTATTACTATCACTACTGCTACTACTATAATTAACTTTCTTTACGTCGCATAGACCTTTATTTCAAATCCACGTTCTTTGCATAGTAGATTAGGATTAGGCCTTGGGGTCGCTCCAATAACTGAAACTTCCATTTATGTGCAAATGGTTGAAAATATGTAAATATCTTAATGGTGACAGTTTAAGCCCACTGTTATGAATATTAATAAATTATAGTGACGACGTTTGTATTGTTGTCAGTTTTGTTTCATTTTCGTTCTCGATTTTGCCTTTTTTTTTCGTTGTCACTATGGTTACTGTTGTTGAGGGGGGGCAGTGGGTTTGGGGGGTGTTTTGTTTTTGTTTTTGTTTTTGTTTTTGTTTTTGTTTTTTTGTTTTTTTTTTTTTTTCTTTTGTTTTTGTTTGTTTTTTTTTTCCTTTTTTTTTTTTTATAAAGATAAGACTCATTTGCTTCCAGGGAGTTTTGGGAAGTGTTTAACAGTAAGGATTCCTTATTGGCCAGAATACCTGCCGTTGTATTTCAAATACTGACACTTCTGATGGAATGTTCTTTAAATGGTAAAAAGCGGAGCATGGTGTATCTATTTCAAAGCTTCCCATGTCGACGATTTTAATTTTGAGGCAACCTTTTCTGTCGTTATAAAGCCCTCACCTGGCCCTCTTCAGCTTTCTGGTTGGCGAGATCTTCAGCCTCGTTTTCATCCTCCAACGTCACTTCGTCCTTGTCCAGCCTCAGCAGACCTTTGGGTATATCTAGAGCCACAAGCACCTCTGGTCGATAATAGTCATTCTCGGCTATGGGATTCTCTGACAATATAAACAACAATTACCCTATAAACATAAATTAAGCCGAATATTGAATCCACAAACCTCCTGCACCAGTGCATTGCCATTTCAAGTTTAATTTGAAAGTCTTAACCTTCATTTCTTTTTCAGAATTTTAAGATTCAACACATTTTTCTAACAAAAATAATGGTCTGCAATGAGACTGGACGACAGTTGATAAAGACAATATACAATATAACATAATGCACATCGTTTACATTACTAATTTGCTACGAAACATCATACATAATTTACAAATGAACTGAAATAGTATACTGTACAAAAACGGCTGACTGAAATATAATTCTGATTGTTTACTTACTAGTAAATACTGTTCCAGGGTTAATTCGAATTTATGCAGACTGTTGAACTGGCGTATTTCCAGTAACAACATGTCAAGCACACTGCTCAAGCACAGTAACAGTAAAAATTGTCAAAGCTGGTGGCATAATATCTACTCAGCCTTGTTGACAGGTTTGTTTGCCAAAGATTTAAAATACGGCAAAAGGCTTGTTGTTTGTCGGACAAACTTAAATTATTGAAGGCATTTCTGCAATATTCAAGCTTAGGCCCTGCAAACTGAAGTACCGGGTTCGTTGATGACAACATCTTTATGACAGTCCATCTACCCTTTTCCATCATACCTAGCATTACTTGATCTATATTTTAATAAATTGCTGAATTGGTTTTACTACATTTGAGGGTGTGGAACTTGAATCGCAATCTGTATTCTACACCTACGGTATGCTGCTAGGTGGGTTATTTGTTGAGTAGTTAAGCCCTGGGGTATCACCCACCTGTCAAAACAAGAGCCTTCAGCTGCGACAAGCAGTTCAGCTTTTTCACCTCTCGAAATTTTTCGATGGCGTTTCCCCTGTGTGGAAAACATATGATAATACAGGCAAATGAACATGAAGTGTGTAAAAAATATAGGTTTCTTGTTCAAGTCTTTACCTCCCCAAATAGAAAAAGAAAGACCGCGCTGGCTTTAATTTTGCGCCTGTGCGGATTTTTTTTTAAAGTCGGGGTTTTTTGGGTTGTTTTTTTTTTTTTTTTTTGTAAAGTTTCGTGCGTGTGTGAGTGTGTGCACGTGGGTACGTGTGCGACAAAGAGATCTGGTAGTTCTAGTCTATCTGGCCTTGACAGTCACGTTGCACTCTCAGCAACTTGGAGGAGTCATAGAACAGAATAGTCGTACATTTCCGCCACTTTTAAAGCGCCACCAATTTCCTTGAGAGTTCGTAACTGTTTGCCGAGGGTATCCGAAGCAAAGCTGCCGGTCCGGGCATATTATATGTTCTGCCCAGACTCCACACATACAAATCCGTTCGACGAGGAAAACACAAAAAAAAAACAGAACAAATATCAGATCATGTCAATAAAAAAATAACCCGCTCGTCGCCAATTTCGTCAACAGCTTTCATCGAATCGACGTGTTTTGGACGAAATGTGGCCAAAACGTTCCGAGAAAAGCTGTTGACTCTGTCAAACGGAAAGGCGTTAAGTAGACGTGGTAGGCAATGTTCAACTTGACGAAAACGTTTTGATTTGACGAGACCAAATACTGAGCAAAACAACCACATACAAATGAACATTCACAGCATTTTTTTTCTTCGTAGCTGGACCATATCTGCATTGACTGCAATCAACTTTCAATCATACCTGAGATTCAAATATTCCAGCCCTTTCATATGTGAAGAGAACCCATCCAATTTTCTTATCTGATTATCCCTGAGATGTAGGACGGTCAGGAGGTGCAAGGAGTCGATGCCCTCTAACGTCCGAATCATGTTACCAGGCTGGAAAACATGGCAATAATATTGCATTAAATTAAGATAATGTAAACGTAATAAAAGCGATATCTGTTCAACGCCACGTAAGTCTAGAACGTCCATAATAAAAAATATTCCATCTCTATATCTTCATGACCGCAAAGAAGTTGAAAATACCTTCATCTTCGTGAGATAGATTTACTTGACTGTTGTATGAGTATAACCACACCTGTATAAAAGAGTGGTGTTCATAAATTGATACATGTGAAACAAATCAGATAAAGATCACCAATTATCATTTCTTAATGTTTGAAAATTATTTTAAACAAATGTCTCCGGGAATTTCATTTCCCCTGTTTTCCTGTCACAAGGGATAAAGGCATACATCATCCCCGTATTCCATAAACGCAGTCTATCGATTCATCCCTGTGTCATCCTTATGAATCAAGTTAAAATGTTATCTGAGACGTTGATAACTTCAATAGATTAATGTTTCTTTTATTTTTATTGTGTGACTTGTCTCCGTTAATTATTATCAATGATACGCAGAGAAAAGAAACAGCTATCAGTGTTAGATGTCCGGGTATTTCAGGCTTTGAAACATTTCGTGATAGTTATCCGCTGAAAGCCATTTGTTATCTTTTTAGCCTGATATACTTTTTCCAAAAATTATCTGTTGAACATGTATCGGTAAAAATAAAAATTTGATTCTTCGTGGCTTATATTTTTATGCTTTAGAGACAGGCAGTGATAAGACCGGTCGCAGGGAGTTCAAAAATAGCTAACGGACTTTTGGTGGTTACGATAGGGAAGTATTGTAATATATTTGGCTTTTTTTAGATAAATGGTCTTCTTTTGACCATAATGCTACAATTTCTGCCAAAGAGTGAAAAGCGGATAATCAGTTGCAGTGTGCCCTGTCTTGTCATCTATCGGGATTAGTGTCCATTTCCCAACATAGTAGGAAGTTAAGTTTGATTACTTTTTAATTATATGTTCGATTCATATCAGCATATAACGATTAGAACTCCAAAGTTTTGACTAATATACATGATTTAATATTGAAGGACTTTTTTTTTTTTTTTTTTTTTTTTTTTGATTAAAAAGAATATTTATGTAAAGCTGACGATAAGATCATAATTGTGTATATCAACTCGAAATCACATTATCACCTGCGCTTTGAGAATTATTACGTACTACTTAGGCTACAAAAATATGCGTATTGTATGAAAAATACGTGTCATGCAAGCTTTGGAACAATGAGAGTGCGCAAGGTATCCCAGAATGCAGCAGATCTGAAGGCATACTTTATGACAGGTCTACCTGGCCATTAAACCTTTGTGAATCAATCAAGTTACGACAACAAGAACAAATAACTCAGCGCTAAAGTTTGACTTAAAGGCCCAAAGTATTGTAAATTATAATGCTTTAAAATATAGTTTGTCATTTTTATGTCCATGTTAAATGAATGAACGAACGAATGTACATGTGAAAGAAGGACAAAGCGAGCAAGCGAACGAAAAAAGGAATGAAGGAAGGAATGAACGCACATTCTGTGACGTAAAGCACAAATAACATACATACTAAGTAGAGCTCCCTGAGGTTCTGTGGATAAACGCCAGCTGAAGATTCCAATCTATTTGCCCGCAAATCTAACACGTGAAGTCTTGGTAATTTCCTGGCTTCCAACCCGGCGACCTCTGTTATCTCGTTGACTGAATGAATAGAAAGAGGACATTAAAAAAAGTATAATGTTACGGCGAAAATGCGCATTTTGTTGTAGGAATTGTAGGAAAAAGAATTTCACTGTTTTCTTTTGGGGTGGTTGTAAAGACCAACACATTGGGTTCTCCAGACATGGGGAGACATGAAATACACAAACAAAATACACAAGACAATGTTAGATATGTCACCAATATGTTATGAACACCTCTGTGACATAAATATCTCCCCCCACCCCCACACCTGTATAGCTTAAGTGTTAACATGTGACAAAGCTTCAAAAGAATATTTCACCGTTGTGTTAAAGGTGCTATACACTTGAGCGTTTAAGCCATTATAACATAAATCTTGTTTGTAACACTTGGCCTCATAGTTTAGTTACTGCTGAAGGAGAGAAAGAGCACAAAAATAAAAATTTAGAAAAAAGAAATATATAAAGGGTTTGACGTCTACCTTTTTCAATATATTTTTTGGCTGCATCACAAATTTGTATATTCGAGAGATCTTATAGATCCTCACTGGAGTGTTTTGGACAAAAGAAAAAGAAACGATTTAGATCTCCAATGTGGTGGAAGCAGAAGCAGGTTGGCGTAAAATCACATTTCCTTTGACTCGGAAGAGTTCTTAATTTAGTTCTAAGAACCCCAAACGCATCTGGGCCTGACAAATGTTCAGACGGAGAAAACTACATGAAAAGTAATCATGGGTCACGTGTCCAACGGCTAGGAGAGTAGCTTTTAGTTTGGCTTTGAACAGTTGTAGGAATATGGAGTTTCTGATATCAGCGGGAGGAGTATTCCAAAGTTTGATGGTATCTCGGAAAAACGATTTATCAAAACGTCGAGTCCTGAATTGGATGGGGCGTATGGAATTGCAATGCCGTAGTGTTCGACCCCTTTAGAGGGTAGTTGGAAAGTGAACAGACAGAAGGGCGTAAGATTACAAAAAAAAAAAATCAAAACTGAATCACTTTTAAGTATTAAGTCTACCAGCCAAGTCTAGTTTGGCAGGCGAAGTATGTTTTAAGGCGCTAATACATATTTTTCTGTTTCATACTGCATAGAGTCAAATAGGTCAGAGTGGACACAATTGTCAAAAAGGACACTACCATATTCTATGATGGGTCCCACCAAGGAGAAGGAATGTTAGTTCATCTAGAGTTCTGCGGGCAATTTGTTTTCTTCTGTTTTATTGTGTTGCTCAAACAGTTTTCTCCTATTATTTCTAGTTTTTTACTGATACGTTTATGCAGCACGAAGATTTTATTTTCGACCCAGTCATGTTATTTCATCGTTAAGTCAAATATGATTGAATGAAAGTAAATAGTTACGAAATAGGTTAATTGATATACTCGCATATTCTATATAGAGGAAGTTCAAGTTGTTTTTTGAAAGACTTATATTTTGTCATGGATTAACAACAACACTGCTTTATAAAAGATCATTATATAGTGTTTGATCTACTGGTACATATACGTTGACTTGCCACAACACGTTAAACTTAAAAGTACATTTCTTTTTTTCTTATTATTTATTTCAAATAACTGTATGCAATCAAGTGATGCTCATAGAAGGAAATGCACAACAGTATGATACATACACGAAAGATACAGTTTTTCCAGCATTGGATGCTCTATGCCTTCCACGGATTTGATCATGTTGTTGCTGAAATTCGCTGTTTGCAGATATGGCATTTCTTCCATGCGAGCGCTGGTTAAGATATTGCTATCTGCTTTTAAGGTCAAAAGGTCAGTCAAGTAAGACAGCGGGGAGAGGTCCTTAATCTCGTTCCGGGATATATCCACGTATCGCAGATGAATGTATGACTTGATGACGTCAATATCTGTGAGGTCCCTTCAGTGAAAAAAATACATTTTGTGTTATGAAGATCACGTCTTTGTTATACTCTACGATTTTACACACACACACACACACACACACACACACACACACGTATATATATATATATTTATATATATATATATATATATATATATATATATATATATATATATATATAATTTTACAAACACAAATATATATATATATATATATATCTTTCTGTATTAGTATTTATATATACATGTATGAATGTATGCATGTGTGTGTGTATGTATAAAGATCCCAATGGCAATGATGAGTAATACCCCGCCCCCAATAAATTCTAAAATAATGAGTAGAATCTGTCTATTAAAACCCGAGAGGCCAGTGTTCATTATAGCCATATTTTAAAACCATATCCCTGCTTTAAATCTACAATGCGGCACTATTCAGCTGTCTCCGTAGATGTTTGTTATCCAGGGTACTCCAATTCAAGTATATTAAAATATAGGTAGACGCAAACACACACACACACACACACACACACACACACACACACACACACACACGTATAAAGCTAACGCGATTATGCAGTGGCACATCTACAGAAGAAAGGACCAATAAAATGGCAACAAAAAGTTTGTCTTTGACCTCTTCCTTTTCTGGGGGGGGGGGTCATGCATATATTTGACCGTTTTATCTTGTTTTTAATTCGCTGAAACCCGAGTCTACTTCTGTCTTGGTGCATTGTGCAACCAATGAGCGCCCAGGAAGTCTGCTGAGTGATGACATACTGTGCTAAATGACAGTCAAAAAGCAAGCAAAATCTTCCGCCATGGTGGTCTTGACGGCAATTCTTTAATGTAGAACGCTGCACGACGATGCATTGGAATTACGTCTCTCGGAATTCACTTTATCATGTGCAGCTCCTCTGAAAAAAGTTTGAACAAGTTAAGGTGTTTCGGTCTTCCAAGTCCATGGGAATCGTGTGGTTCATTGAGATCACTGTGTAATGGATTAAGATTGGTAGAACGCCACACAGCGTTTTTATAGCTAAGATACCACCATAAATATATTGATGTCTCTTGATATCATCGTGTTTTGTATAATACTGAAAGGACATTTGTGAAGACTTTTCTGTCAGAATTTGCTTGCTGAATGAGAGCAGTGTTAGAGGGGGCTGTTAACTGAGCCATATTATACCACCACAATCAAATTGCTCAAAAGTGTCTCGACGTAAGTTGTCTGCTTTGAAGTTTTAACTTATTTTTCATGTTAACAGAAATTTTTGCCGAAAATTGTGCACAGGTCCTGTCATGATGACACGCCCCAGATCGACAGCATTCCTTGGCACCTGTATGGGCGCAATTTGCCCATCCCGCACTAAGGGAAGCTACCGTTGCAGTCTTATCTTACGCAGGACAGGGTTACGCTGCCATGACCCAGAAGGTTAACTCAGTCGTTAAGCCGCCATTATGAAATCCACCCTTGCAGCTGCACCATGGAGATATCAATATTACCTGCTGGAATTTTCCAATTTCTTTCCGCAAGTCCTATGCATTGTTCATGACGACACCACGCAGACCATTCAGAACACAAAGCTTTGGGTTCTAGAGGTAGAAGGTATAACCCTTGCGTTCCAGAGGTAAAGGTTATACAGGTACCCCGCGGCCTTGACTTACATAAAGTGAAATCTTGTTATTATGGATTAAGTCAGCCACATTGGTTTTCTCCGTTATCTCCGGTTTTCTCCTACATTAAGTTTGGGATAATTGGGCTAAGATCTTGCCTACTGGACCCTGTGGAAGAACAGCCACGTGCTGAACAGGCTATCCAGTATAAAGATGTTCAATTATTATCATTATTATTGACGATTTAGTTTCTCAATAAATCACTGGTATGCGAATCCAAACAGCATTCGAGGAATCAGTTTTTGAAATAAGGCGGAATGATTTATGTTTAGCTGAGGCGAGAGTAATCCAAACAGTTAGAAATGAAGATAATTTAAAAACACTCACGAGCCACTCAGAACTCTAAACAACCATAAAATGGAAGATGAATGAATGACACAGCATGAGACTAAGTGATATAAAATCAGGTATTGTGAGCCTTACAATACTCGGATTTTCTCCGATGCAGAGTCTCAGACCGACTGCTGAGCAACCAGTCATCCGGGTATTTATACCAACAGTGCTGCGTCACGTGACAATCTGTATCCAGTTTTTCATATATAGGATTTTAACAGTAAAAATAACTGTGATTTCAGTTGTAAATGTAATAGGAAGTGGACAGAAAAAGTGGGTCACTTTTTATTTCCTTGGTGGGCTCTTGAGCCGTGATGCCATTCTACTGTGGTCATGTGATAATCAGCTTTTCTTTCATCTCTGTGCGCCGGGGCTGTTGTCCAAGGTACCATTAGTTGAGGTGTTACCCACTTCTTGAGATGACAAGAGATTACGAATACTGGCATGCCCCATGCATATAATTAACATACAATTAGCCACCTGTGTGGTAATAGCACTTCTCATTCCCTTTAACGTGAGTCGTGCCGAAATATGGAGTTGGTTGGGGTATTTCATTAAGTATGCATAATTTTTTGATACATTTTAAGTTGACTACTACGTGCAGTAAGCTTGTTACAAAATGACTCTTCTAGACAGGTCTAGGACATGAACTTGTTTTTGTTTTATCCAAAGTACTTTGGTTTTTTGGGGATAGGAATGAGAGAAAATTTATCTATCTGCAAACTACACACAAATTGCACATCTGGTTTACAATATTTTGTGCCTAAAATATTACCTTTTATTCTGTATATAGTTCTGAATTACTTGGAGTCTTGACATACTCCCTTCTAATTTGACAGAATTGAAGAACCCGTTATTTTGACGCTTTGTGTATTGCTTTGGATCAATCAATCGATAGATGATTCAGTCGATCAATCGACTAAGTTTCGGTTCATTTTGTACTGCGTAGGTCATAGCTCACCTCTCGTGGATGTCCAATCGAACGTAAGCATGCCTTAAGCCCGACCCTATCCTCGTGAGCAATGTCAACGCTTCTTTGATCATGTCCACTGTCAGCGGATTTACCGGTCCTTCTGGCTGTAAATAAAACACGAATCCAAGTGAAATTGAATTATATTATAAAAAATATATCTTTTATGCCTATAATAGGTATCTGTATGTTTGGAAGCTCATTGCTCAGCAAGGTATTGCACATAAAGCATTGAGCGGCCATGGTAGAATAAACACGTTCCACTTGATGCCGGATCGAAATTTTAATATTCCACCCTTGACAGCGACATGCGGGTAAACACAATTATAGTCACCAAGGCTGAATGCAAAACGATTCCCTGGAAGCCAACTGGTGAAAAACATACTTCGTATATTTTGTCCTAAATTAATGCTACAGTTAACAACCATTGTACATGGAGAAGTCAAACGTCAGTTTATGCAGGCGGTTATTAGAGTAAAAAAAAACGAGGAAATTTGAGAAGCAGTTCATAAATATATTAGGTTTCTGGAAGGTTTAATATGGTATTTTTTGAAACAATTTGGGAAAGTCTCTCCCGCTCACACATCGCCTCATTCATTTTTTTCTTCTGAATTGCGGCCCTGTTGTTGTCCAACTATGTACTGGTCTTGACAAATCTCCATGTTGTCTCGTGTATATGTACAAGAGGCCTACATATAGGCTGGTTATCCTGCTGGCCAATTGTTTATCTAATACAATTTAAATTTAAACCAAACAATTAAGAATAAATGATATATACATGGTATAGTTCACATTGACCCAGATATCTGATAACTCCATCTCAGTCTTGTGACGTTCCATGCTTCAAAATTAGACAAATCATCATCATCATCATCATCATCATCATCATCATCATCATCATCATCATCATCATCATCATCATCATCATTGTGAGGAAACACGTGTTTCTCTAGAAGGAGGTCACTACTGGTGAAATGAAAACCAGGGTCGTTACAATATGAGGAACTCAGCCATAGTATAAGTGCGCAATATTATGACTTACGGTCATCTTAGATGGCTTTTCAACTTTAAGATTTAATATGTACAACATTTGGTGAAAATGGCAATTACTATGGAGAAATTGTCCTCGCTGGCCACACATGTAAATTTGAAATTCAATATATAGGGATGAAATGTGAATTTGAAAAAAGTGTCACACACACACACACACACACACACACACACACACACACATACATACATATATATACATATATATATATATATATATATATATATATATATATATATATATATATATATACATGTATGTTTACTTATGCCTAACAAAATATTGTGTACAAAATTTGAGCAATATCTGCTGTGACCATATGTAAGGACGCACTAGCAATCCCAAAATATGAATCCCCCCCCCCCCACACACACACACATAAATTTGTCCCTGCTGGCAGGCTATATCAATGTTACTAAAAGCAGCTAAAAGTTTTCGAGTCACGAGACATGACATGTTATCACATGAGGAGACCACGATCTTAGAGAAGAAGTCAGGGACACTTATTATATATCAAGTACCCAGCTTCGTCATGGGTTTAATATTCCGATGCCAGGACAATTATGATGGCAATGATAAGGGTCGTGCGTGCTTTGACCAAACACGTCTGAAAAGTTGATGCATGCTCATTACTAAATAGGTCAAATCATTATATAAATAGGTCGCACTGAAGCAGAAATCTGGTCCGTTCATTTTTGTGTTATGAACCATTACTGCACTAAAATTTAACAAAATCTGTCCATGCATATCACATGGACATCATGGTGAAAAATAAATGTGCTGCAGGGTAAAAATATAATTAGTCTACCGAAGACACTAATATGTCCCAATCTACAAGCTTTCCGCAGAACCTGATTTTGCCCAAATGGGAAGAATATTTTGAGGGTGCTGAGACACTTTTAGCATATCAGAAACCAAACTTCACCACTGGTTTATCGTTATGACAGTGTGCCGAACAAGCTTTGTAAAGCGCTGTAAAACCGGACTCATGCCCATTGCTTAACGGGTCATATTAGTGGATTAAACAGGACATAGTGGCCATAAATCGAGAAAGTATATCTAAATCTTACTGGGTACCCCTGCCTCAAGTTTGTGCAAAATCTGTACAACCAACTGCGAAACATCCTGATGGCAGTCATTGCCGGAAGGATGGATTTGTCCACGGACGGACGCACGAAATGATAGACAACCGGAAAATAAAACGTTTCCTCTGCAGCACGGAGCCTAAAATTATCACGCTGAGAACCAAATATTTCTAAACACACTTTGAAAGTTTGGAAATAGGGTTAAGATATTTTAAAACAATGTACTAATTTTCCATTCAATTTTTGTTCTGGGAAAATATCAACCTAATGTAGGGCACGGGGCTGATTGAACAACAAATTTCATTGATCGTTTAGGAAAAGTACGGAGAAACTAAATGGTAAAGAAGTCGAATCATGAAAGGCATACCATAATTTCTGTACTCATACAAACGAATTCCTCATGTGACAACCCCCCCCCCCCCCCCCCACACACACACACACACTCCAGCTTCGGACAACTGGACCCAGCGTTTTGCCCCTTTGGAGCACCACCGTAGGTTCATGGTCAACAGCCTGTTTTGTTGTCGGAACCACTTAAGCGTCATTTTAGTGCCTATAAAGGTAAGTAAATGTTTGCGAACACTTGACTTATTGTTAAGGCCGAGCCTAAATGCAAATTGCTTGCTTGAAATTTGTTATATTTTGATCAGGCCGTGCAATTACTCATAAATATTTATCCGTGGTTACGCATAAGAAGGTAAGCGGCCAAAAAATAACAACCCTTTTCCCGCCTATCCAGTGAAAAACTCCTGCTGAATTGTGATGGTAATTCCCATGAAAAGACAAAGCTTTAAAGTGTCAGAAGCCTTTAGTTCCACAGTTACGGGTTTGGTTCATTTCAACAGATTTCGTTGGCGCGCGGCAAGAAAAGCTGTTGATTCAGTTTAAAGACTAACCTTCTCTGTTTTGAATAAGCTTGAGTCGAGGCTTTCTCCCCTTGGGTTAGATGCTCAGCTTACGCTATAAAGTTTGTTGATACGTATAATTATGGCAACACCCATATTGATATTTATGAGAAATTTAGACAGAAAAAGTTGTAGGAGACGACATTTGACATGGATGTGCTCTTGACCGATCTGAGCGGGAAAGGGATAAGTCGACCCGTGTGCCAGAGTCACTATAAGCCGTGCGAAGCAGCAAAGTAAGATATTTAGAGTGTCAATATTCACAAGTTGAATTACAGCTTGCACAATCGAAGCAAACGCCATTATGTAAGGGAAGGTCCTTGTCTAAACCTTGTCCTACTGATTTATATATTTATGACTTGAATTAAGTTTGACTTATTATTTACCATTTTGAAAATTTAATAAATAATCGATAAAAACGCTCAATATGGAATCTGATGAATGAAACATTCGTTTGGAACAAACTATGAAATGTTTACTTCCTGGCAACCAGCTGACTTGATCGGCGGCGCCACAAATAAACAAAGAAAGTGCAATGTTTACACAAATAAATCCCAATAATATAATTACGTCTTGCTCTTCCTCTGCTTCTTCGTCCTGCATTTCCACTTCATCCTCTTCCAAATCATCTTCCTCTTCAGCAGCCTCACCGCCAGACTCCACCGCTTGCTCGGCGCCTTCGGCGTCAGAGTCGTAGATCTCCTCGCCGTCCGACATTTTCCGGTATCCAAGCAGCAGACAAGCGAGGTCTGACGCTGGTCTCCTCAATACCACTCTCCTTTGCAAGCCCACAGCAAATACCTCCCCGTTGCAAAGGCTTTTAACACTCACACACCCAAGTCAATACAGATTGACTGCCAATAACTATACATTTTTGTACCTCGAATTTATTGTCCTTTGCGAAATGCTGAAAAGATGTTTATGTAAGAGTTACAAAGCATCATGTCTCCGTCCACCAGCATTTGACCCCGCTCGGTCTGGGCCAGAGGAACTCATGGCTGGGTCTTACTGTAGCAAATAAATGGTTACTGTTCGCTGATATTAAAAAAATTATAAAAAAGGCCGAATCAATAGTTTTTCTCGGCACGGCTATGCACCGAACTGATGTCAGGAAAGTCGTTGACCAAGGCATGCTTTTTACTTGTGGGTTTAACCTTAATTTTCCATTTTATCATCATCATCATCATCATCATCATCATCATCATCATCATCATCGTCGTCGTCGTCGCCATCGTCGTCATCATCATCGTTATTATTATTATTATTATTATTATTATCATTATTATTTTCATATTTTTGAGAACTTGCCTGATGTGAATAAAGCAGACCGTATTAGCCGTCCACGTACTTCTGGGCGGAAAAGGGTTGACTTTGTTTTCGTGTTTGATGAGTGTTTTCAATTAAAGTTGATAAAGCGTTTATGTGGGCTTTCCACCGACAATAAAGACCTTATTACACCACATGCTTGGAGGTGAACGGGTGGAAAGCGCGGCCAGTGTTTCTGAGTATACTGCCAGGCAGTGAAATGATAAAACCGTCGTAAATGTCGATAAACCCGTCACGGTAGGATGAAAACTTTCAGGTACCTGAAATTCTTTCGGGCTCTGACTAATGACTCGTGTTTGTGTTTGATTATGCCAGTGCACCTACGATCGAATGATAAAGAGGCATTGATCTTCACGTCTGTATGGTTTTCAACGATTAAATATGCGCTTCCTGCATTAAGCAGCTGAACCATACACAAACACAATTACGTGGTTTTCACGAGAGATCAGGCCATTCAAGGGTTCAATCTTTGAACTGGAATTGTAAGATAACGCACCAGGAAATCTTCTGAGGCTTTCATACTTGCTAAGTGTTGTAAGTGTACGCTTGAGGTCTTTTGTGGATACAACAGAGGAAAAGAATGTGAGATTTTTATTCTATTTTATAAAACAAAGAACATATATTTTGTATTTCCGGAACATAAATACATTTTATGTGATACGAATTTGACAGAAATCAAGCTGACAATAAAAGTTTGAAAGCATATTTCATTTGCAGACCAAATATACAAGGCATACGCATTTGTAACATCACAAATCCGTCATTACATTTGCTATTTGACCGCAAAGCTGTACGCTGCCAGTCTCAACTCCCTGCACTATGAAGATAAGTAACTCTACATTAGGGGTACACAAGAATTGAAAACCTATTGTCGATAATGGTGTACATTATCCATGATAACATTCCCCGGATCAACAGCTTTACTTGGCGCGAGTTTGACGCAAGGAGGAAAGTTGTTGAGTGCTGGTTATTTACAGCCTTTACGTTTTCACTGAATGGCTTTCTTTAAAAAGTTGCATGCATTATATATCTTCTCTTGCAGCATGCAAAATTCTCATTCTTTGAGCCATGTTTTTTCTTCTTCCTTTGTTCCCTTCCTCCTTCAGTCCATGTTTCTGTTTGTCTCTGTTTTTCTTTCCTACTTTTTTTCTTTTTCCCTTTCTTTCAAAGCAAACTCTGTGGAAATGTTTTTTCAAACATCACACTGCAGGCCCTGGGGTAGTCAAAATTTGACATTGTCAGAAAAAATGCATTTCTGACTTGGAACTGATGGCATGTATGATAATACAAAGTGATATTCAATTTAAGAAACCCAAATCTGTGAGTCCAAGTAAAGTCCGATGATCAAAAAGCAAAGTCCTATTCTGCATCACTCACTGAAAAGCTGAATGTATTTAAATTGAATTATTTCATGATTTCAATAATGGATTAAAACTGGAGAACACAAATTCTAAAACTAATTCAGGATGTGTACAACAAAAGATGTTAAAATATTCTTTTGAACTTTATTGATATGAGTTTGTTAGTCCATGATTTTAAATGACGATATTTAAAATTCTAAATCTTGAGTGCCATCTTCATTTATAGAACTGCATTCTACACGTCTGTCCATAGATTCGATTTGTAATGGCGGCACTTGTAGGGTAGTCACATGAGATCCTTCCTATGAGACAATCATTGCACTGTCCTTTACCCTCTGTAAACAGTAGTACGGTGTGCCCACAACACCGTTAACACATACAAATCTTTTCCACACAACATTCCGCTTCATCGTCTGTCTATTTGAAACTTGTTACCAAGGCAACGGCATTTTGGGTTTTTGTTTGTTTGTTTGTTTTTTTTTTTTTTTTGGTGCCAATGCGTGACGACAAGCTAGGCTTTTAGGCATGCTTTGTGTGCGTTCGAGACCGTAATGTACTCTTATTACTTGACGTGAAGGAACCCTATATCCGTAATTCCCTAAATAAACGATGAAAAAAAAACATGTCTCCGTTTTTATGAGCTAATATATGTCACACATTTTGTAAGTTATCTTTAAGATACATGTATTTATATGCATGTGTGGAATAGTCCCCAGGCTGCAACATGTGTTAAGACCAGCAAAGTGGAATCTCATGCTGGACTGCAAAATTTAAGGGGCTAAATATGAGACATAATTCAAAGACCATAACTCGCAGTAAGGTTATGTGCAGTGCTATTTCAGTGAGCCTTCCTAATTGTACCTGTGTGAGCCTACTTGACCGTTGTTTTGGCAGAAAATAGGGTAAAGATGGTTATGAAAGCATGGAGGATCCAGGATTGGGTATGAATTTGTCCGTCAATGGTCAGTAAACCATACCACTGCTATCTAAAGTGGAGTGTACAACTGCCATAAGCCGCAGATCGGTAGCAAGGACCATGGAAGTCAAGCACAAAAACTCAGGGCAGCAAGCTGGCCATTCCATAACCTCCATGCCTTCCCCTTACCAAGAAATATCTAACTTCAGCAGCAACATGTGGCCTTGCATTGTCCTGTATCAAATTAAGATCATCGCCAGTGACAACACCTGCTCCAAAAATATCACCAAACCAATAATGTTTTGGATCTGACATGTGCCAAAAAGGCTGGTAAATCTCTAGTGCTAGAGGTAGGAAAGCCACAAAGATATTCACTTTTTGGAACAAAGAACAATAACTTTGCACATATAAATGTGTCCAACTTACATAATAATTAACTTGTCTTTTCACTAAAGAGGTGATATATGAATGATTATTGAATTTATAGATATCAAGGTTAAAACAAGTTTACGGAAAAGACCAACATGCACCTTCAACACAAAAGAGTACTGGACAATTTAACACTAGGGGGCACTTGTTTTGGCATAGCGCCAGGACGGACACGATCAAAGGTGACCAGCAGGCAACAAGAAAGCCTTTGTCACCAATGTGGCATTAAGCTACAGGACGCAACTGATTGAGACCTCCAGCAACAGCTGAAAATGACCCATCCTTATCAGAGGTGTAGCTCCACACAGATGACACAGAACAGATGACATGCTGTGCGCTTGAGGTCAAGAGGTATGGTGAAGAAATAAATGCTAACCACTCGCCATTAAGTAACCAGATCAGAGTGGGCAAGACAGCACATCCATACCACACAGGCAGTGCAGAATATACTGTTCACCGAAGAATCTCGCTTCTCCCTGCACAGGAAATTGGGCCTGGAAAACACCTAGGGACAGGCATGTTTCATTCGGTGTACAGTCCACAGTGCCTATGACGACAGCAGCATCATGGCCTGGGCAGACATCTCAGCAAACAGGGAGACGTGACGTCATAAAAATCTATAGCCTAGTGTTGTGACATATGCTGGTGCAATTGGCGAGAACTTTATCCTGATGCAAGGCCACATGTTCATGCTAATTTAGCAACTTCTTGGCCATGGAAGGTATGAGGCTATGAAATGGCCAGCTTACTCTCCTGACCTTAGTCCAATTGAGTGCCTGTGGAATCATTCCAAGAAGAAATAAGTGGAGGATGAGCCCCGAGTCAGATTTTGAAGACCCATGATGCTATCTTTTGGATAATTGGCAAGGTATTAAAGGCTGCATGGTAAAAATGTTGATCAATAAGATGAGAAAGTGCTGCCAGCAATGTATCAACAGCTGTGGTAGAAATCCATCCAATCGACTGAAAATGATTTCTATACAGCCACTGGACGTCACCTGACCAGTTCAATGGTTTTGTTTCCTGTACAAAGAGGTGAGACCTTCTCATTAAATGCAGTTTGTGATAACCCTACAGAGCCAACACACATTGCATTGGATACTTATAAACATGTGACACAGACTTGGCATGGCTACTAGTGCTGCGGAATGGAGCATAGTTCCCTTGTTCTTGATTTGTGTTGAATATCAAATCTAAGGTGTCTGCAAAATGTAGAAATATTGTAATAATGCAAAAATATTATTTATATATTTTAGATGATGACTTTTCTCCGAGGAGACTGTTTTGCCTTGTTTATATTCTGTCGTTTACAACAGTGGAATTTAGGACCTCAGATGACAGCAACTGGTGATGTGGATTTGATAATTCTTTGGCTTTCTGCGTATCTACCCAGTTTTGCACAAAAGCAGATGAGCTTAACAAATATTTGAATAAAAACAAAAACTAACTTTCCAGTTTTCCTTTCCCCAGGCTTTGAGGCTACACATCTTTCATGTCCTGTCTCTGTGCTCAGGAACAAACACCACTCACGGGAGCACTGTCGAGGGCTAATTCCCTTCCCTTTCTGTCCGTCATGTCTAATATTCCTTTGGTCTGTGTTCTAGCATTTCTTACCTCGTATCTCAGCACTCAAAAAAGAGCTTCTGTATAGTGCCTTTCTTCCTGTCCTCCATCTGTGGAATATGTCCGTCTAACATATCATTTCCACCAACTACTCAACAACATCCTTTATTTCCCATTTTCTGTAAATTTGTCAAAATCTTGAACCCACTTAATTTGCTTGTGAACTACTTCCATATACACCTTTCTGCATCACCAGTTCTTATCTTTCAATTGCAAATATCCCAAATGGTTCAGGATTTTATCTTTAATACTAAGCCATCCTAAGTTCTCTAAAATCGCTGTTCCTGGTCCACATGGAGGTGCTCCTTCGATCCAAGTTCTTATATTCTGTTTTTTTCCTATGTACGCTCTGTCTCTGTTATTTACCGAATTATATTTAACCGATACAATATGCCAGATATTGTTACCCTGTCCCACAGAACCTTAACTACAAATGAAATGCCCCTGTAAAAGCTATCAATCTATGTGACTTGGATCTGTCCCGTTGCATGATGTACTTTTAGTATTGTCTTTTCTATATAAAATCTGAGCTGACCCTTTCCAGTTGCTTCAATTTGAACATAAATATTCAAGGCTATCTACCTCACCTTACTAATCCCAGTAAGTTGTTCTTGCCCATCTATTGTTTAAAACTTGTCTACATTCTTCTTTCTTTTAATGTCCCACTTCTTTCCTCACACTATAACCTTACTCTAGGTCTCACTGAGCTGTAATCGCCAGATGTTACCTAATTTCCTTCTTTATTCAACATATCAGGTAAATCTTTTTGTGACACTGCCATCAGCACCATATCATGTACAAAACGTCCTGGGATTTTCGGGTCTAACAACACTTCCTTCTCACAGTCAGCAAGCTCATGCCTTGGGCCCTTTATGTGCAGTGTACATAAATTTGGTGAGACAATGAATCCCTGCTAGACCTGTATTCAGACATTTGTATTTCACTTTTGCATTCATCAAAACTATTGTTCAATCTCTATCATATATGAAAATACCTGCGTTTTCCAGTGTCTACATGCTTGCCACAATGCGCACGCTCCTGTCCAAGTCCCTCCATGTACATTGCAAACTAAATTGATGGAAAAGAGACGTGTATTCAGACATTTGCCTTTCACATCTCTGTTCCCTGAAAACCAATATTCAATGTACATCCCTGCAAATAGCCTTCCACACTTCAAGGAAGCCACCCCAGCTTTATTCAGTTTTCATTGTCATTTCGAAAATCTGTGTCACTGTTAACACATTCTCATTAATTACCCTGCCTGATCTAATACCATTCAGCATGTCACCTAAAAACGCGAGTCTTTGTATACATTTGCCGAGCATCATTACATTACAACTACTGACAACGTCCCAAACATTGGATGATATAGCGACTCCTCTTCAGTGGTCAAGGTCTCGTCCTCTTTCCTTCTTTAAAATGTAGGAAATCAAAATTCTGTCACCCTGGGTGGGATTTTTTTTTTTTTTTTCTCTGTCACTGAACTAGCATTTGCAGGCATTGACATACCTCTAGAGGCTTTTCTTGATGAACTCACTTGATACATTGTCTGATACTGGAGACTAACTGCATCAGATCAACTACTAAACCGAGTGTCATTACGTTTTTCTAATGCTCTCAACAAGCTTTCTGTATGTGGCTCCTCACTATACGTCTGGTCTTCTTGCCTTTCAATCTTATCCCATTTTTTTTCATTTTGATTGGTTTTGAAAATACGTGAAGCTTGCCCTCAGCTTTGTATAAACTCTTTGTGTCAGTTTTTTCATCCCTAATTGCACTTCTTTCTGTTTCATATTCCACACCTGACCTTTACTTTTTATGATCTGTTGCTTCCTTGTTTCTATCCATCGTTCATATCTCTTCCTCCATGCAAGTCTCCACAAATTGTGTCATTGAACTAAATATGTTCCTAGCCTCCATTGTTTCTGTGTCTATTCTATAAAATCTGCTGTCAATTGAAACTCGTTTCCACTCAATCTTCTCATAAGCCACCTTCACAATTATCCATTTGATTTCATCATTTCTTTTCTGCACTTTAAGAGCAAGTAATATTCACCAAGCAATATATTATTCATTGGATATCTAAAGACAATAAGATGTCAAATTGTTAACATAAAACAATAACTGTCATAAAAAATAGAAGCGCATAACAGTTTTTTACAATGCCATAGAAACTGCCCTGAAAATCCAAGCAAACAAGAACCATACATGAACCCCGCCAGTCATCGAACAAGCAGTCAAATCCGGACGTCTGAGGTAGATATACAATCAACTAAGTATCATTTATACCAGTGAGAATATATGAGATGCAATATGAAAGAAAACATGTCTCCTGACTTGAGACAGGCACCAACTAAAGTTAATAGTTGTTTAAATTTATTTAATGTGAGAAACTCAACTTGAGGAAATATCTTGCCTCATATGTGCATTGTATGAAATGTCATCTTCAATTATTAGATTTACATATTTACCAAACCATTTATATAACACTTCACATCCACCTATATATGTATATCACAAATTTTCATTTGTATCCAGAAACTTAAAAAATGATAGGTTTAATTTCATTTTTGAATACACTTGTTTCACAGGTTTTTGAAATAGAAGTGAATGACGGGAGTGAAAGTTGTCAAAATCGGTACATACTGTAGCAAAGGTAATAACCTTGGCACATACGTACCATAAGCTGGCCCAAGTGGAATATTGCTATCTGTGTGAGGGTAATTTACGATGCTTAATTCAGAATCATCACCTTTGTCATATAAATTAAACTGTAATTCACTATTATCATTAATACACATCATTATATCTAGAAATGAACATTCCATGTCACTGTAGTATCCTTTAATTCCAAATAAACAGGGTAGATTTGCAAAATATATTCTCGAAAGTATTTATTATTGATGGTATATAGACTACAAATATATCTGAATGTCAACTTGAATCATGTATCATGAAATTTCGTCTCTTCGGACAGCTTCACCAGAAACTTGTACTCATAGTAGGGCAAAAGAGGTACACAATTAGTACCCATTGGATCACCAATTGTCTGTCTAAAGACAGAATCTCAAAAATTGACATATATATATATATATATATATATATATATATATATATATATATATATATATATGTATATATATATATATATATATATATATATATACATATATATATATATACATACATACATGCATACATACATACATACATACATACATACATACATACATACTCGACAAACTGATCATATTCAAATGCACACTGGCCATTCCTTACATCATTACCAAAATGTGCACCTTTATAAGATATGATCATTCTTTGGAAGTTATTTTTCTCGTGTATGTTTTATATGTCAATGACCCAAGGTGAAATCTGTTATACAGTAAATGATTATCTATACTATTGAACTGTTCCAACAAGATCTTTGAATTAGATAATGCCGAATTGCTTGAGACGAACTGCTCCATATTATAATAAGGATGTTAGATTCATATTCTTTGTGAAGAGACCTTTCGCTCAAGTAACAGCATATGTATAGTTCCAGAGAGTATAATGGTCCGGGTCAATAGCTTTCCTCGGCACGCTTTTGGCGCAGCCTGCTGGGGAAAGCTGTTAGCTCAGTCCAAAACATTGCACTGAAAGAGTTGAAGTCGTTGGCAATAAAAAAATTATTCCTTTTGCTTTATATTGGTAATCTTCCTGTGTCTATCACAAATTTGTTCATTCCATTCACTTGGCAGCCCTCGCCTCCTGCATAAACTGCAATATCAGCTCCTCTGTTCTTGGCCACTGCATTACATTCATCACTTCTCAGTCGTTTTTCCAGTTGTCTTGGCACATTGCATGCTGTAATTTGTACTCCGTGCTTATCAAGAACCTTACCCCCTCCCTTTCTCTGTCCACATTTCTTCCTTTGCACACAAGCTCACGATATAATATATTCGGTCTTAAAGTTACCATTTTCTTGTCATGCTTTCCTGTTTTTCATTCAGCACTACCAATGTCTATTTTTCCATCCCCTTATGGATTATCGCTTCCAATATGTGTACTTCGTGCACATAATCTTCCCTGGTCAATGATGGGGTTTGCGTTTTCCCTGCTGCACACACTGGCTGTATCTTACACCTAGATTTCCTCCTTTGTGGCTCAGTGTGGCCAATTGAAATCAATACCAAACATCTAATTCCTGGGAGCGAATACCCGCTATACGTTCAAAAAAGTTATTCAGTTTTTCCGGTATGTACAACACAAATTCCTGTTGACAGCACAAATCCTGTTGGTTTTTCTTCCAGTCATCCTCAACCTCAGATGAATTCCAATCAGTTTTGCATCAGGTCTAGCGGTGCTGCCTTACCCCTGGAACCCCTCATGCCGCCACTAAGACAGTGACCTTCAGACACTCCTACTGCGGGCCACAATCACACCTAACCTCTTTCTTACATTTCTATAAATCTAGTCAATGATAGAAAAAGCCCTCTCTCCTTCCCTGCGGAAGGTGCGATCTGTCTTCCTCATTAACCTACTCCCCAATAACAAACCCTGCGTCGGTGTCTTCTTAGGCACACCTCTACTACCTGCCTCCTCCTGTAAACCCTCTGCTCTTGTGTCCTCCATCACCCTTTCCACCCCTAGCTTCCACATCCTTTCCCTCTACTACAGCCTCGCCTGCAAGTAATCCTCCCTCTCCTGCAGCCCTGTTCTTGTTCCCCTGACCCCCCCCCCCCCCCGCCTCTCCTTTCTCCGACTCTACCTGCCTGTTTCTACTCCTCCCATGTGCAGCCTTAGCCCTATATTGTACCCGCATCTTACGATTTGCAATTTCCATTGTACATAAGATGTTCATGACGATTGTTAAGCAAGTGAACAAATCGAACACAGATAATTACAAAAATAAGTCAGGTGCTGCCCTCTGGGGTTCTGAAAGATGCATTTTTTCAGTACTTAGATATAGTATACCGTATTCCATGACACTTAACTGAAATACCAAATGGGTGTGCACAGAAAATATGGAATAAGTAATATACATCATCATGTGTATCAAGAAACACAGAATAAACTCCCCAGATTCAATGCTATCCAAATATCCTGTAGTTGCACACAGTTTATACTTATGTATAACTTACAGTAAACTGCTGGAAACACTGCTGCTAGTAAATATCTTTTTATTGAGTAATGTTACTAAGCTACTATACTGTTACAGTAACGTCAAAATAAAGTGTTCGTACTAACAGTAATTTACCAGCACTCAAATTGGCAGTAAAAGAAATAATAATAGGTCATTAAGTTCCAGTCATTTACATTGACTCACGAGTGTACATTTTCTGCAAGCAAATGCTAATGCTCACTGGAATGACAATGGACGCAGTATGGCCAGTGGTACGATTCCAGCTTGAACGTGGCGATCCACTCGTGTGCTGTACTTTTTATAGTTGTATTCAAATTTCCTCAAAAGCAGATGTCTTCACGTACAGGTACATTTCCAAAACTGGCATATCCAAGATTAGTTTATTTGTGTGTGTGTCCAGTTGTGTGTTTATGTCATTTTGTTCTTTGTAAACACGAGGAGCATGCGCATAGCTCATTTCGCCACTTCCTCCCACCCTTTCTTCCTACTTCCGCAGGAATTAGCGACATCAGACCACCTGCATGAGTAGACACTCTGTCTGAAATTGCCTGCCGTTTGGTGAAAATATTTGAACTGTAGTTTCGTTACACAACAATGGAATATAGATGCTGCATATGCCTTGGGCTTATACGTTATAATTTACTGTAAAACTATGATGCAGCATCTTTTTTCAGAGAAATAGTCTACTTTAACCATGTATTATGGTCATTTTTCACAAAAATGAAAAGGTTAAAAACGAACATAAATTTACTTGTCAGGTGCAGGTGACCAATAAAGTCAAATAGCAATATTACAGAAGTATTATGCTATCAAGGAGTCACAAATGCACGTTTCTGGGCATACATTATCTCAACTTAGATAAAAATGGATGTGTGATGAGTTGCAAACCAAGAGGAAACCTGAAATGTTAGAATTTCAATGTGATATTTTTCCCGCCAAAAGAAAGCAGCGGACAAGTTCTAAAACCAGTCTTCCTGTTTGCGCTTTCACATCATCGGTGGGCGAACAGATAATTTTTTTTTTTTTTTTTTTTTTTCAGTTTTTGTTTTTTGAGCCGCACATTGTTTTTTGTTTGTTTGTTTGTTTGTTTGTTGTTTTTTTTTTTTTTTTGAGCCACACACGGGACAAGATATTTAGCTTTCAACAGTCGTCTATGTGAGCTGCATTATGATGCTGACCTCGACACATTAAAATCTGGTCGATGTGCGAGGGGCTGTGCTGACGTCGTCGGGCACTGACACCTCCACATAATCATCGTGGTTTGTTCTCCTGCTACCAGATGGCACTGGTTCCTGACTTGACGTTCCCGCCGCTCGCAAAAATTCATTTGGATAGTTCCCTGGAAGAAAAACAGTGACAGGATAAAGTGATGCTTGCTTAAATGTATCCGAAGCGTTTATAAATATTTGTCAAAGAAAGGTCCACTTTGCGACGTTTGCTCGGGAAACAGGCGAACATACGTTTTTATGAAACCTAGTGGATCTGGGGGTGCGGTTGGAAGGAGGATATCATTCCAAGTCATTCTGAAGAGTTCACCCACCTTGGATATTAGCCACTGAAGTGTGGACGTTGAACGACGGCTTGTGAATAAAGCTGCTGCCCGGGGAGTCGCTGTCTTGAAGGGAGGCAAGGAAAGGCTGCTGGAACCCAGTCGTCTGGGCAAGGATTTGTGCGAAGTAACAGAAACTCAACAACATCTGGAACAATTTAACTCGACTGTTAGCATGAGAATAAGCATTAAATAGCATTTTTACTTAGACTATATTTATTTACGAAAAATGTCAATATTCGGTTGTGTTGGAAGTCTACTCCTATACTTCAGAGAGGAACTGTAGTTCTTTCTGGCGGTCAAAGAAATTCATGCTTCTTGTGTGTGTGAGAGAGAGAGAGAGACAGACAGACAGACAGAGAGCCTATATCGACAAAAATTGGGTTTAGTTCCATGCGTTTTATACATATCGATAATGTTAGAAAGATCGACTTTGTATGGCAAAAAGTAGCTTATTCAGGGAGCTTATTTTCCATGTGATAACTTCGAACCCAAATGAAACTAACTGATATGAAATGGGCTGGTGTAGAAGTGTTACAAACATGAATATACTATTTATAGACATCGTAAAATAACTGAATGACGGATCAGAATATTCAAATACACATAACGTTTTTAGGTGGTCACTTTCTGGCTATCAAGGGACATCCATACCTGTGGAACACGCTTGTATTTATTCATTTTCATTTATCTGTTTATTTTCATGCGACACTTTAACAAAACAAAAACAAAGACATCTGACGGTGTCTGACTGCTAGGCCTACTTAAGTCTATACAGTGGCTTCAATAAGCTTCTTTCAGTAAGACATTTAATTTCATGGCGTTTCGGCCTTTGACCTTTACTAAAGTCGTCTGTTGGCCAGATGGACCGGTGCATCGCCGTGTTTGTCTACCCTGATAGCCAGCTGAGCATAGATTCTAGAGGAATAGACCAATAAAAGCTGCACGGAAGGTGATTATAGGAAAGTGGTGTCAACGATGGCGTTTTGTAACTAGGTGACGTCCCTTCCCCAGCAAGCAGTGAAGGTTGGACCCACGTTGGACCAACGTTACATGACATTGGGCCAACTTTCATTGCTAACTGAAAAGAAAGGGTCGCGTCAAGAAGGAACAAATAAAAGAACAGCGGAGTGGACGGGAAAGAACATGCAAAATAATAACTATACCTGTGCAGACATTAATAGGTAGTTGTACCATTCCTTTGGGGTAACATTAGCAGACCCTGTAAGAAAACAACGTATCGCATGGCAAAATGCACGGTATATTCTGTCTTATGACTGTCCCCATATGCTCTTGCTTTATACAAGAGATATAAAATGATGCCTTCGCCCACAAAAAACCTACACAAACCATGTTACTATACATATACTTTTTTATACTGTGAGAAATCATGTCCATTTGTACCATGACTTATATATTGCTTCTGCACCACAAAATGCTTCCATGTTAATGGGAGGACTTTCTAGACACCTCTCTCACCTAACGTTTCATATTATGAACTAGAACACATTTTAATAAATTATTGTGAAGTACGGTCAGTTCTCTTTGCCCGTATAATGGAAATAATTTACTTGAAATGGCGTTCGATTGATAACATTAATTTTCACAGTGCAGCACGCCAAGTTTTGATGGGCCACGTTTTGACTTCAACGTGAGAGAGGGCGCCACTAACCACAGAGTGTTGCGGTAGACACCGAAAGGAACATCATCCGGCAGTAAAGCTCAACCACAAGTATAGGGTCTTCATACAAATTTTCCGCTAAGGCCCGCCAGCTATTTCTCTGAAAAAGGACAGTTTTTGACGTCAGAAAGGAAATAAATGCTTGTAAACTGTCATTTAAAAAGAGGAAAAATCAATTTGTAGCCATCTAAATCTTCTCTCTGAACATGTGCCTCTTGCTACAGGTTCACGGAGTTGTTATGCAGTAAGCATCAAATGTTCTAGATTGTTATATATTTCAGTTATACATAACTTTCATTGGTACGTCATTATTGTAACTACAGTAGTTAGTATATCTAGTAAATGCTCCAACTTCAATTGTATGGATAGAACTAACGCATCTATTGGAAAAATGGACTGATAGAATTACAGCCACATATTACTCTTCAGGATTAGTGTATTTTTCTGTTCTGAGAAATACCTTTAAAACCAACAGCAAAAGTAAAACTTTCACTTACATCAAGCCTATAAGTGCACGTGTAGATGCCAGCAAAAACCAAGATGGCCGCCAGATAAGACTGCGCCAAAAACCAGTTGCTCACTTTACTCTGAAACACCTGTTTTGTCAACCGAGCTGCAAACAACATCTGACTGTAAATGTTTTCGTCGTACTGAGTAGATTAAATCTCTTTATAGACACTCTGATGAAAATATCGCAGGATTCGTCGTCTGAACAAAGATTGACATATACAACCAAACCCAACAATAATAATCATTTTGTATGTGTGTGTGGTCTAACAACATTAAATGAGGTGTACATCAAACAATGGTACAGCTTGAAATACTGGGGAAATATTGGACGATACAATACATTGTAAAAGATTGTGATAAACTAGGACTGAGTATACTTTGAAAATATTAATCTCCAAGCATGTTATATATATATATATATATATATATATATATATATATATATATATATATATATATATATATGACAGAACGTCGTTTCTTCTGTAAGTCAATATCTAAACACATCAATGAATATTTAACATAATGCTATCACTGAATATTTGGCAGTTTCTTCAAATGTTTAATCACCGTACAGATTTAATCATATTAATAAAGTACTAGTATTTAATCTTCAGCGCACCAGGCCTGGCATTAAAACATATCATAAACATATTTAATCATATCACATTTCATCCTAATGTTAAATGTTTTGTAATTTTATCAAGTAATTTATCTTACCATCAAATATTTAATCGTCTGATTAAAAATGCTAACTCATTTAAACATATCAACAAATAAATTTTATCATCATGTCCAAACAGACTTGGACACGTGTTGAAATATGTTTTCTTGGACAACGATATAATGAAATACTAGTACCACAGCACCAGTACACAGTCCGTGTCTGACATTGTTGTTAATGTCATTTTAACTTATCCACACATTGAACTTATTGTTCCTGTCAATCTTTATCAAAGTAAAGATATTTTACTGGTATATTGCAAAAAAAAAAAAATCTACCTCCAATTGGCAAACAGAAAACAGCCTAGCTGCACAAGCCTTATTAACGCAAGGCAGGAACCACTTTCCAGTGAAAAAGAAATAAAACCTGGACCAAAGTTGAACCGAATCAGTGATATTTTTGGTTGGCTGATTCAGTTGTTCTTGTGATTTATGGCACAATACTGGTAAATAAGAAATTGTAAATTTTGTAAGTATAAGTTAATGCCCTGATTGAATTCTAGAAAATATGGCTACCTTAAAAAAGCCACCGTTGATGCATGGACATAGAACCTTTTGCCATCATTATTACAAGAGATGCCCCTGAGTCATAACTGCCTTTTTCCATCAACAGTGATTCAGGCGATTAGTCAACAGTTTTCCTCAATGCGCTTTGATGCAGTACCGATGTTGACTGTTACCTCAGTGACCAGACCTTTTAAATTTGCTTACCTGATGTGAGGAGGAGAAGTAGCAGATTTGTCAGTTGTAGAACTATCATGACGGCTGTACTCTACAAATAAAATGACCAATACCACAGAGACATGGAGATAATATAACTGTGGTGAGTTTAGAAATACAGCAGTCTGCAATTAATACCATATCCGTAAAAAAACCATGTTACATTGTGATCACAAATGTACGTTCCCATTTTTATTATCCTTAAATTATATCCCTCTAAAGACCTTTCCCGACTAAGACCACATTTTAGTCCCATATGGGGTCTTAATTTGGTTTTTAACCCTTTCCCTCTTGATTCGACACAAACCAGCTGGTAGTTTACGGTCGTCCGCTTCAAAGGTTTTTGAATGTAATCGATATTAACCATATGAAAATAAAGTCAATGTGTCTGCATTCACCTTTTCCCGCAAAAAGTACAAGAAATGATCCAATATTGTACATGGCGTTTGCTCTCTTCATCAAATACGATACATGAGATTATACAACAGCTTTTTGCTGCGCATGCTTAGAGCATTGTTCCCTTTGCGCGCAGAAGCAACTGTTAACTCACTTTCCTATTAACGATTCAAAAGAAAAATCATCAAAATTATAGATGAATTCTATCAGAAAAACATGCCCTAGGTCCAACCCGTGCAAACTGAAGGTCAATTTTGACTCGTGAATGGACCAATGACTACGGTCGTGATTTATTTATTTATTTATTTATTTATTTATTTATTTATTTATTTATTTATTTATTTATTTATTTATTTATTTATTTATTTATTTATTTATTTATTTATTTATTTGTTTGTTCGTTCGTTCGTTCGTTCGTTCGTTCGTTCGTTCGTTCATTCATTCATTCATTCATCTATATATCCATCTACCTGTCTACCGATCTATCTATCCACCCACCCATCTATCTATATATCTATCTGTTCATTTATTTATTTATCTATCTATTTACTTATTTATTTTTTATTCATTTATTTATTTATTTATTTATTTATTTATTTATTTATTTATTTATTTATTTATTTATTATTGTTGGGCCGGGGAGATTAGTTTGGGGGGGGGGTGTTTTGTTTTGTTTTGTTTTGTTTTGTTTGTTTGTTTGTTGGTTTTTTGTTGGTTTTTTTTTTGTTTTGTTTTGTTTTGTTTTTGTTTTTTTTGTTTTTTTTTTTTTGTTTTTTTTTTTTGTTTTTGTTTTTTGTGTATATGTGTTTTATTTTTTGCTGTTTTTTCTAAGCTTTATTTTATTGTTTTTTTTCTCCACCAAACTAGCACAAGTTACCTAATATTGGGTCTACTGCTGAACTTTGTCAGCAGATTACGGCTACCACATCACATGTCCTGTGCTTTTGCACAACGTATAATCTGACATTACCCTACACATGATTATAAAGGCAGAAGAAATATTATATTGTACTTTGTTATATGTATTTTAATGTTCATTGTTTTCTCACTTTATTTTACTTTTTGTTTTACATTTGTGACAATGGCCGCATAGAAAACTATCTGTGAAGGGAATCTTCCTCCGAATTTTTGACACCTTCAGATCTGCATAAGCAGAGTACCATATCAACATATCTAGGAGCAATGCCATGACATTAAAATTCACGATGGCCTTCAGATAATCAAGATGGTCGCTATGGTGGCTTCCATCCTATATGTGCACGTATACTTTTTATTGTTAGTCTCTGTTAACGGTTGGTGTTCGTTTTCAGCTGCTTTCGGAGGTATTCATATTTACATATATTAACTGTAGACCTGCTCTGGCTCTCTGGTTGCTAGGCAACAAAACTATGCTTCCATCAAGATAAGGGTGCTTGTAACAGTTCTGTTACTTATGCTTGTAGAGATAACATTTCTCCTCTCCCCCCCCCCCCCCCAAAAAAAATGTCTAAATATGTTTGGCATGTTTGAAAACTTGGTGAATAACTTTTCTTGAGCTTTTGGCCTTGCCAAGTTGTTACTTTTACCATTGAAACTCATTTGGTCGTGCTTGATACAGGAATCTGCCCTCCCACTTGTTAATTTCTGAGCTGTGGCCTGGATGGCAGCACAGAATCCCAGATAGTGTGAATACCTCCTGTTGAAACAGATGAGCCAAATGAAGCACTCGGGATGGTCCACAAGCAACCTCAAGAACGAAGTCCATGTATAGTAATATAGAGGTCGTCTGCTTTATGAAGTATCAAAAGTCATTTGCTTCGTTACGCTACATGTTGTTGAATGTCAAGGGTATCCAGTGCGACCATTTATCGTCTCTAACATTAAGTTTGAGTCGAACCCATTCGGGCTTTGTAAACAGTATTAAGGTAGAAATAATTTAGGGTGCATGTCCACACTTGGTGGTGTTGTTGCTGGCACTGATACAGACCTCCTGGTTTTGTTGGTTTACCATGCAAGTCCAGACATGGACATATAAATATATATATTTGCTTTCCGGGTGGAATCCTTTATAGATATATTGCTTGGTTGCATTCAAGATGATGGTCCAAAACAACACTCGCTCTTTTTGCATGCAGTTACCGGGTGTGACACTGTGTCTGACCTTGACAAACAAGGAAAGAAGAAAGCTATTGCTCTCTTAAAAGATTGTCACACTTGGGCGTTCTCGAGTGTATTCTGTGAAGCAGACAGTACACATGACCAAGTAGCACAGGCAGATGAACAGTTTCTTCTTAAACTCTATAGACCTGGAAAATCAAAGTCTCTAGACTGCCACCGGTATTTAATGCATATCGATCTGTCCATCTAGCATCCATATCGTCCAGTTTTCAGATAGAATCACTCCCACCTACATCTGCAGCTGGGAAGATCAACAACTTAAGAACATATCCCAGAGTTCAACAGCGGCATGGGAATGAACTTCCGTCAACTGACTGGGGTTGCCAGCATAAGGATGGACTTCGGGTTCGAGTTGAAACTGACAAGCTAGTGGCCCCACATAAAGTTCTGAAGATGGTATCCTGTGGTTGCAAAACAGGATTTGGGAGAGCATGTGGGTGCTTCAATGCTGGCTTAGAATGTTCTATGCTGTGCACTGTTTGCTCCGGACATAGTTGTAAAAACTCAGTTCACGTTGATGTACAGAATGACTGAATTATAAGAAACTTCACAGTCTGTGAACTTTGCAGATGTTGGCAACATTTTTATGTTTTAGTATATTGTCTATGTATTCAGCCGATAGACCCCGTGCCACATGTGGTGGATTTTGACAACATCTTGCATTTTTCAAATGTAAAAAATGGATCCTGAAACACCCTGATTATGATGAATAATGGCCAGTCTTTGAAACTATCCAAAGAAACACAAATGCACTTTTTTATGTAGATTGGGTTTCCTCGGAATTTGAGCGGTCAATAGCACAGTTTCCATAATGAAATATGTTGTTTTCACCAAATTCAATAATTTCCATAATGATTTCCATAACTGGGAAATTAGTGTTTCCAAATGTCTTGATGTCACCTCTGATTGCAAGCTTGTATTTGAATTTATGGGCTCTACATTTGGTGAAAGGTCCTAGTAGCCATCTGTAATTTATGTTAGTAAGTTGTAACCCAAATTTAATTTCTCAGTTCATTTCAGGTATAAAATCCAGATTCCTATTAAATCCATTGGTCTGAGACACAAGACAAGACCAGTCATTATGGAGCAATGTTTATATAATCAAAAGCTCCAAAGCTGAAATGATGCCAAGGGTTAATAAGTCTATCATATTTTATGGTCCAAAACATTTATAAAATCAACTAATATGAAAACAACGTCTGTTTACAGGCTTCTGCTCAAAATATTAAGGTGATTTTGGGGCGTTTCGTTCATTTTTGACTGGTCTGGCGGCCATCTTGTATTCAGGAGTTGCCACAGGGGTAAACTTAGTAAACTTTGCATGGTTGGCTTCAGGATTAGTTTCTGCACTTTTTCTGAAAGAAAAATCAGCTTTCTGATAATGTTTTCCTACCTTTCTCCTAATGCCCTTATGCTGAATGAGGACGGACTTAATTGAAGAGTTTAGAATAAAGTTGCAAAAGGCACGCTGTTGCGAGTATAGGCGATTATAAATTGTGTTGCAATCGACAAAGCAGCTTCTCGTGAACAATTGGAGGGATAAATTATAATGTGTGCAGAGGACAGAAGCAATCAATCAGGAAAAAATGCGTGGTGTTGGCACATCGCCTCTATCCCATTCTCATCACTACGCTCCAAAGTAGAAACGCAGAAAAACACACCAATTATTGACACTTTTTTTTTAAAATTTTTCTGATGCACATCCGTGTGCTTCCTGACATGTTATCCAAAGTTTGGTTTATCGCGTTCTAACCACAAAATTCCGATAGGAACATCGGGGTTTTTTTTTTTCTTTTCTTTTTTCGGTAGAAGTCACTTAGTGACATTGGTTGTTGTACCTGATGAACTACGCATTTGACACCAGAATTTCAGCAAGATCAAGTGGTGTACGTGATGACTTTACAGTAATTTTATACAAGCTAGCCATTAAGTGATAAGCACTGTTGTACATCGTGGACTCTTATTTGATACAAGTCGCTTAGTTTGGTGCACAAAAAACTATTTAACGCCAGCCATTCAGTGATATGAACTTTCGTACACAAGGTACGTTTGATACAAGCCATACGGTGATGTGCCGTGTTTAACATAATGCACTCCTATTTTTTTTCTGTTAATGGGAAAATGTACAATGCACACTGGTTGTCACAGGCAGACAATTACAAAGAGCCTCTGGCCATGGCGTTTAATGTCTCAGCTTGGTCAAGGTAGGCCTACATATTTTAAAACTTTAAATTTAACCCTGCTAGTACAAAACGGAGTCAATATTTTTAGTCGACCCGCTTTTTGGCGTATATTGCACAGGAAAAAACAACTGGTCCAAATGAACAGCTTTTCTCGGTGCGCTTTGGGCAAAAAGTGCGTCGAGGAAAGTTGTTGGAAGGTCCACCTCATCTGACCAAATCAAATTTATAATTGAAGAATATGCTTGCATTGATGAAAATATTGGGCCAAACTTGACAATTTAAACTTTAGACTTGTTAGTCCTATCATCACACACGCGCACCTGGAAACATTAATGAAAGTGTGTCACTTTTTGGAAAATAGGATGTATTCATATTTAACTATATCAACTGCAGACCTGGTTTGGTTCCGTTAGTTGCCAGGCAACGAAACTATGCCGCCGCCGTGATGAGGGCACTTGCTCCAGTAAGATCGCTTAACCAGAAATAACAGTTTTATCTGCCAAATAAAAAAATCTAAATGTGTTTAGTATCTTGTATGTTTTGAAACTTGGTGAAAGACTTAGATGGTGCTTTTTGGTTCTCGAGTTGTTATTACGTCATAGATGTTCATTTTGCCCTGTTCAATACATGGACGTGGCGTCCTTCCTGTCAAGTTCATTGCTGTGGCCTAGGGGGCAGCACAGGATACCATTTGCTATAAATACCTCCAATAACGCTGCAGGCCTATGTGTGCCAGGTTCCTGACAAATTCGAAACCATCTGTCTAAAATTGTTTATATGGCAATGTAATGGCCAAAACAGAGATGCCTCTCGTTGGTCGGATTGTCCACGTTAGATGCTTTATAGATATATCTTGCCAACACTCAGAACCTGTTTCAAAATAAGAGCCTTCTTTCTGCAGATATCGTGCATACAACAGACACACACACACACACACACACACACGCACACCCGTAATTTAAAAATTTTATTGCCAGGGAAAAATGGTCATTGGTGCAAAGTGTGACAAAAATAATAAAGCATTAACTTCCTTGTGAACTGAATTCGAAGAAAATTAATCTCTCCGCGTCAGAGCTTGCTCCTTTCAGCTATGATACATTACCGTACATTCTTTGTTCAGTGCTGTTGTCTACATGTTAATAAAACAAGAAAATATATGTGTTGTAATTTTTGCCTGAACAGGTGATATCCCTATCAACTGCTACCCTGATCTACACACCAACCCTGCGGCAAAGAACCGAAGTCGACAAGAAGGAAGGCAAGTCCGTTTTTAAACTGGTCTAACTTTGTTTCTCTTGCAAAAGAAACAAAATGGGAAGGGAGTGAGCTTAAGAGCTATTGTTCAGACATTCTTCAAACATAGAGTGATTTATATTTTATTTAAAAATTTATTTCGTGCCATAGATATTGTGTTATTTCTAGATGCTTAAATATATGCCCTAATGGTATACCTCTATCATGGTGCATGCATATTCTGTTGCCTAGCAACATATGAGGGGAGAGGAAGACCGCGGTTAATATGAAAGTCTCTTCTTGGAATTGTGCACCTAACAGTGTTACCGCGTGGTCTCTATGTATCTGAATAATGCAAGATGCAAACTTCTTTTTAAAAGAGTTTATTTGCGTCATTGGGATTTTAATTCAGGTATGTATTTTGATGATTGTGCTCGTAAAAATGGAGCTGCGACCAACAAACTTACCACACCTTTATCACATTTTTTACTTAGAGTATCCCGTATTAATATCAATAAAGAGAGGGAGTGAGGCTTTTTCGTATAATGTGAAACCTAATAATTGATCATTGGAAATCGTGAAATGCATGTCACTCGTCAAACGTGATTTAGCATTGCAATAAATTGTACCCTGTAAATTGACATTTGAACAACAAATCATGAGCTGTTAAATCAAAGGTTTGCCTCGTAAAGTGTGAAATGCTAAGAATAATTTTCGCCGTGAACTGGGAAAGCTATTTTTTCTCAGTGATTCGTGAAAAGTACCAAACCCTTGCTCCCAATGAAGAGAAAGAGCGTACTTACGGCTATAAGTGCGATATATTCCTGCCCAGCCTTACTAGGCCATTCATCCATGATGGTCAGTAACAACACATTAAGTGCCTGCAAGGAAAGATTTGGATTTGTAGGACAGTTTGTGCTTCTTTCTCAACACAATGTAATGGAGATACTTTCTGTTTTGTAATTTATTCACAATATATGAAGTTAGTGTAAATAAATAATTGGATAATTGGTTCATGTGCTTCGTCTGCAAAATTGTTTTTAACAAAAAGATATTATGTTTTATATATATATATATATATATATATATATATATATATATATATATATATATGATTGTATGTATACATATTATAGTTAATCAATTAGTTCAGTTGGTTAGCTGGCTAGTTAATTAGTTTGTTGGTGAATTTAAAGTGACAAATTGCAGTACATTGCTAGCAAACTTGCCGCCTGTGATGTCGGTAAGCCTGACTTGCGCTGTCATTATATCGTCATACTACAGTAGTTTTTTGGAGACTCACGTTTTGTAACTTCTGCTAAATCACTGTAGCCTAGAACACAGTTATCTCTTGACAGCTAAATTATATAGCGAAAGGAAGTCTTTTATTTTTAATTATTTACATGTGGTTGAGGTGTTAGCAAAACCTCTAATATTCTAGCGTATTGTTCACTTTAAGATTCTGTATACTTACGAAAGTATCTCTACATTGAAATACTCAGCCCATATTCTACAAAATATTTTCACAGTAAAATGTATACTGACAAGACTTTGACCGCAAAATACTGAATAATCGCCAGGAAGAAATAACTGTGGACATTTTTACTTTATTTTTTTTTTTTTTTTTTTTTTTTTTTTTTTTTTTTTTTTTGTTTTTTTTTTTTTTTTTTTTTTTTGTTTTTTTTTTTTTTTTAATAATTGACGGTAAAATGTTCTATAAAAGCAAACAGTAGTAGAATGCTGTTTTCTGCAGGAATGCTTTTCAGTGCATGGTTTCCTTAAGTCAAAGGTCTCCTGTCTCAGCGGGAAAATGCTGATTACATGTCGCGTATATCTGACCTGTAGGACGAGCGTGATGATAAAGAGATTATTGGTAGTCCATTGAGGTAGACCTTTGCAGTGGCACTTTCGTGAGTACTTGTTGCTGGGCTCCTCCTCAGTGAGGTACTCCTTTAGGACAGAGGCGGACGACTCCAAGTTTCGGAGCATAGCAGACATTTGCTCTCTGGATAAATTAAAGGGTCCATCTCCCCGCAGGATGTTGTTAGAGTTGCTATTAAACAAAAAAACAAAGCAAAAACGAAAATTCAGTAGCAAATCATGCCTGTCTCTCATAGCTTAATCTTGCAACACGAACACATAATTATCGCATGTTGTGTACATGTATTTGGAACACACACACACACACACACACACACACATACACACACACACAAGCCCTCTTCGCATGGCAAGTTTAAATCTTTACAGGCCAAAATTAAAGTCACAGCAGCTTCGATTATTAGTCACTAATGATGATCAATGCGGTTGAAATGAGCTCAAACGTTTAGCTTGAAGCTTTGCGTAACAGCCCACCTCAAGTGCATTTACCGCTTTCTTGAACATGCATGTAAATCGTCAATTATAAATCTGTCGTATTTCCTATTTTAAGTTTCACATGGTTTGGGCTCATTTGTACATGCGCCTTTACGCAACGTTCAATCTGAATATTAATGTAACTTGCAGCATGTGCTGCACGCACGTGCGCCTGTTACTACTTTCCATAGACACAAATATCTAAAACAGCAAAATTAGATATCACTTCAGTAGCCTATCACTTGCCACTTCTATTGAGGCAATCGTTTTGTGTTTTTTTTCAAATTTTTTCAAGGACTTTTGTACTGTAAATTCAATAAATTTTGCTGTAGTTTTACTTTCGCTTATTCTGCGCCTGGCGCAAAACCATATAGTCTTTAGCATATGTTTAAATAGATCTTTGTCCTAAAAATGAATAAATTAAACCTTCAGTTAAATGCCTAAAATACAAAAACCTTGAATTTTTTTTCCTGAAAATAAGTACATTTATATGTTATAAGTTGGCAAGTTTTCTTTCGACCATGGAACGGCCGGGTTTTGAACCAGCAACCTTCATCACCTGTCTCCTCACCGACAACGAAAAACCCACACATCCACTCGGCCACATCCTCATTATTAAACAAGAGTTCAGCGGGGTGAACTGTATGAATGTCACGTGATGTTCCTCTGTTTCGATATGGGGCTGAGGCAGTCAGAGATTCTGGAGTCGTTGTCACACCATTTTAGTAGCAGGAGCATGTTTCTCATTGTATTTTATGGAACCACAAAGCCACGTTGAACGCACTGCTGGACTTTTCAATTTCCTCCATGACGTATGAGGCTAACTGTACAATATCGGAGGTGTACTTTCGGCGAAAAGTCCTTCTTTTAAAAAAAAAATCCTTTGCCATGTCTTTCGGCTTATTATAACACGAAAATGGTGTTCCAACACTCCAGAATCTCTGATTGCTTCAATCCTAAATTAAAATAGAACGATACCAGCTCAGGTGTTTCAATAACAGACGCCATTTTCAGTGTGAATGGAGATGTGTTGTAGCCCAACTTCACACGTTTGACTTTGCACGTACGACTCACTCGGACGTACGTGTCACTTACTGTCTCGTATGTACGACTTACTGTCTCGTAGGTATTACTTACTGTTCCGTACGAATGACTTACTGTCTCGTACGTACGACTTACTATCTCATACTTACGTGATTTATCTCGTACGTACGACATATTATCTCCAACGTTTGACTTATTATCTCGCACGTACTAGATTTATGTCGTACGTACGACATATTATCCCGTACGTAGAAGATAATTTTTTTCTTCTTGACGCTAAAACGCTTCCGTGGTAAACAGAACCAGCAGGGATAAACATTCAACCTGGGCCTATTTTGCAAATTGTACTAGCAAAGGCCTAATTTGGAAAACGTTCATATGTCACAAGCCCCACCACACATATGCTATGTATATTTCTAGACAAGGATTTCAAGTGAAGGTGGTACAACGATGAGCGGTCAAACGTGATTAAAAACCTATAGAAAACATGGAGCCGTACAAGATCACAAAAAGTAAATGAATGAATAAAATCCGTAACCCCTGTGTGACGTAAATAGTATATATTGCTGATCAGGAGACTATCTGAATATACAAAAAAAAAGTGTTATGTACATGTATATAGATGAAGCATACACAGAGGCAACGAAGGCATTGATGAGCAAACTGTTATCCGGAGACTTTAGTTGTACTTCCTTAACCCAATATTGTGAAGTAATTTTATCATTAATTGAATGGTTGCACCTATTTCATTCATGAATCGTTCTCAGTAGTAATACACGCGTCAATCTTGCATGCAGATCCGCAGGTTGATAACTTGTGTTTTGTTTGTCTCAGTTATGTAACACATCAAAACAAAAACAAAACCAAAAACAAAAAAACAAAAAAAAACAAAAAACTACCAAAACAATCTAGACTCACTTCTGCAAAACTAGTGCTAAGTACTTTTACACATGACTGGACATATTTAAACCCTGTTTTCAGTTTTGGTTACATTGTACTCGTACATAATACATTCTTATTAGCATATATGATTTTTACCATTGCATGGTGACAGGGTGAGACATTTTGGCGGGAAATCATTATGCATCTGCTGTATTGATACACTGTGTGATAACGGAGACGATAACAACGCATTATGTATACTTAACATCCCTCGCCCTTTCAGACTCAAACCAGCCAATATATATATATATATATATATATATATATATATATATATATATATATATATATATATATATATATATATATATATATATATATATATATGTATATATACATTTCACGTTAACTCTTTCAATGCCAGCTGCCACTAAGTCCAAATACGTAAGACGCACTGCTCTCAATTATAAGAAGGATGCTAGAGCATGCCTATAGTTCAGAGAAAATAAAGATCAGGGGGTCCACAGCTTTCCTCGGCGCTCTTTCAGCTCGTTGCGCCCAAAGCGCGCCCATGAAAGCTGTTGACTCAGTTAATTTAGAAAAAGTTCATCAGATTTTTAGGGTAGTCCTATCAGAGTAAAGTATATGTGCCATGTCGGGAAATGCCCGAACACGCGTTTAATGAGTGTCAAGGAAGGTTGCTGGACGAGTGTAATTCTAACCAGTAAGGGAACAACCATTTGCCGCTCAAATCGCCGAAAAACTATGTATTACTAAATAAACGCGTGCTTTTGGGTTTCTAGATCTACTTAAATAATTCGTTCATAGAAAAGAAATGAAGAGGTGTAGGTTCTTGAGACAAAAAAAAAAAAAGACCAGGTGAACTCGTGGAAAACAGAACTGTCGACTTCACAGCAGAGGTCGGGATTACCAGTGATAAATGTACGTTATCAACATACATGTGTTCCTATGTTGTATTTATTAGGTCTTTGGTATCAACTATGCGACTTATCTAATATATATATATATATATATATATATATATATATATATATATACATATATATATATATATGTGTGTGTGTGTGTGTGTGTGTGTGTGTGTGTGTGTGTGTGTGTGTGTGTGTGTGTCTAGTTACAAAATACTGATATAAAATCATAAATCATGCTTGATATTGTTTTTATATCAAACGCTATTAGGTGTAGTGATAACTAATCAGAGATGAAGCAACTTGAAGTGAATTTCTAGACTGTGATCATTTGTAACGGCTGACACGTCTCTAACCATAAAAGTACCAATGGTATCAAATACCTGTTGCATGCGGACCCACAAAGGACAAGTGAGGTCCAATTGTTGTTTCATTAGGGAGCGTAAGAACTATTTGATTATTGGGCTAAATATCTATGATATCCCATTATTTATCTTTTTTTAAACCTCAAACACCTAACAGTTTTACAGAAACTAATCGGGAGGCTCTCCAGACACATAAACACACACAGAGCAGTCTTTAAAACAGGCACGGGACAGATTTGTATTGCATATTCATAACCGGTCGTGTGAACATTGAAAGTACCCACTTTGAGAATATAAATATATTGATATGTTACAGTAAGTCCGCTTTTAAACAACGTACACCAGTTACCTTTTTTACATGCTGGGAAGACGTCGTCAGAAACCGGTTGTTGTTTGCAATACACTTTTGCACAGCATAGAATATCTCAACATTAGACCCGATATTCCGGCAAGAACTTCCCCCTCAGCCGAATATTATATTTTTTGTCGACAAAACCGGGAACCTATCATAAGGATCTTTGTGGTACAGCAGCTTCAACAAGGAGCCACGCGCATTCCTGCCCTAAAATAGCCACTCTTTGATTTACGGTTCGTGAGATAGTCCTTATCCAAGATACTAATGCTTTATATAAAACCAAGTGACCGCAGTTTAAAAAGTAAGCTTTTATGCCACATAATTGGCCCAGTGCTGAACTTTGGGCTACACCAGCATTTATTCTTTCCTAGCTGAAAGAATGACCTTGGACGACAATACGTTGGTAACGGTTATAAAGATAGTAAGCCAGTCCATGAAGTCACCAGAAAATCCAGCTGTTCCTATTTAAATAATAAACCAGAATGCCAAACCTTATCAAATGTTTTACTGGTATCTAAAATAACAATACGGACTTCTTTCTGCTGATCGATAGCATGACAGAGTTCACGATATGAGAGAGTTAATATGTTGATAAGGGAATATCTGGGGATGAAACCAGGTTGATGAGAGAAATAGTTACATTGTCCCAAAATAAGTCGAATGCATGTTTGACTATTTTTTTCAAACACTTTGCCCGTGCAACTGAGAGGTGACACAGGTCTGTACTTACTACATGGATTTTCCGAACCCTTTCATGAAGCGGAGTAACATTTGCACTTTTCCACGCGGAAGGATATTTTTTTACAAGTGAGAGAAAAATTAAACTATCTTGTAAGTGAGGAAAAAATAACAGGGCGCTGCTTTCTTGAAAATTTTTACACTGATGCCATCTAGACCTGAAGTCTTCGACGTATCACGACCTAAAATGATATCAAGACCGTACGACCTTTGTTGAATAGATACTGGATACAAAAGGATCGGTATTATCGCACGGAGTGGCTGCTGAAGAATCAATGTCATACTGTTCCCAAAAAAAAGGAATTAAAGTTTCAGCTTTGGATAAGCTGTCTATGTGTTTGCCAGTTAACCATCACGTAAAGGTGATTCTACCGGAGTGGAATTGTTACGATTTTCTAACGGTCAAGGTTATTCAAATATTTGCGGAGTTCATCATCATATTCATGTATCAATAGGTTTTAGTGGTTCTTAATGATAATTCCGAGGTTGGCAAAACGATGTCCATGCACCAGCCTCAAAATAATACGTTTTAGCTTTATCGTGTTGCCTTTTAAAATGACGTTTTAGAAAACGAAGTCTGGAGTTTCCCCATGGTAAATGTGCAGACCTAGCGGCGATAGTTTTATAAGAATTGCAAATCTTGGCAGTTTCCAGGAATAAACTATATCAAGGATTTGAACATGCATCAATATCATCAGACACGAATTTGGTGGTGGGTCTGCAACCCCAATGGGAAACTAGAAAAGATTTGCATCGAAGCAAATCTGTGTACCTGCAAAGGAAAGTTGCTGCCTTCTGCATTCAAATTAAAAATTTAATAGCTACGTGAGAGAAAATATGAAATTTCAGAAGAAAAAACTATAGCAAAATAAGGCCCCTGGCATAAAAAAAATCTGGCGGTACAAAGAAAGAAAGAAAGAAAGAATGAAGGAAGAAAGAAAGAAAGAAAGAAAGAAAGAAAGAAAGAAAGAAAGAAAGAAAGAAAGAAAGAAAGAAAGAAAGAAAGAAAGAAAGAAAGAAAGAAAGATTAGCACAGTAGAATTTGGAGAAAGAAAGGATAAGACAATTACATCAGAATCGGGCGCGCATCAGAACGAATTAATATCAGTTTGCCTTCTGAAGCAATACAACAATTCGAATTTCGAGTGACAAAATGAAATGTCACATAAGCTTTGCTTGGGACCCAGATTCACATGAATGTCGCCTGCTAATAGTAATAACATTGAACTAATGGAAACAATATATTCAATTTTAAAATCATGTCTATAGAAAATAGCATGAAAGAAATATATTAATATTAAAACTAGTTTCTCTTCACATGAAGTTCTTTTCAACGCAAATAAAGCTAGAAGAAAACAAGTGATAATATGATCATAAAGAAATCATGGTAATATCGACTTTAAAAGGTAAAACAGCATGAAAAAGGACAATGAGCAAGTGTGGAAAGCTCCAAAAGCTGTTTTTCCACACAAAATATACATATTTGTCACAATATTAGCTAAATGTATACCATATATAATATCTTAGCTCCATATCCGAGTTAAATCAAAGCAGAAAAAGTAATGAACTATAATATTTGCTACAATCGGTAACCTGTCAAACGCAAAAAAGCACTGAACATTGCAAGAAAATTTCCAAACAAAAAAGAACCACTGGAGACGGAACACTGCATTTGGTAATAACTGGAATGTAAATATATAGAGCCCCAACGCAGAAGCGTTTGAAGTATTCATAACAAACTTTATTTATAAAGGAAAAAAACCAGCGCACTGCATGCTGCATACTAATATGTCATGATAAAATAAATGCAACATTTGGGCAACATAACGTTATAACAATAAATATGTGCGTTTTTGGTCTCAGTTACAAAAGGCACAATAAGAAATATCTCTTTTGGTCCAACATAGATAAAGAATGGAATCGCAAAACATAGACAATAGCACAGATACCGAGCAAAGTGCAAAGGAAACGCACGTCATTGCGTCGAATACAACGTGGAGTAGGATCACGTTCAGCAACAAAATGTTTATAACCAGAAAAGCAGACGTGAGCCTGATCAAATACGAAGGGGAAGCATTTGATTTATATAAAAAATAATCATTATCCCGTTCGATTATTAACTGATAACGCAAACATTTTGCGTGCTAATTTGCCTTCATGTTCATTACCTCTGTGACGCCACATACCAGTAACGGGAAACAAAATTAACTAGTAATTCAGTAACTTCCGATTACTTGAACATAAAGAATTTCCAGATTATCTTACTGGAATGTACAACTGATGACATAGGTACGATCTTCTTCAAGAAATGACGCATGTCCTGCAGATAAATCATGAAAAAATGTGAGCGCAATCGTCCTATAGATCATCAATAATCATGGAAGGTTAATGACCTGAATATCACACAAGGAGTTTTACAATAAAAAACGGATTTATGAGTTGTAATATCGCTTAACAAGTTTGACAAATTTTTATTGCAGTCCATTTTCAGAATAAAATCTGTCGACATATGGGTGCACATAAAACAAAAAGTCAATAATTAAGTTAAAATAAATATATAAATATATACATAGACATTTGTTGTAAAAGTAAGCACGCAGCGCACTGGGCCACCTCCGACCAGGCTAATAATAGTGATGCTTTACACCAGAATTAAAAAGGTGTTATAGTTTCAGAAATATGTGGTAATATGTTCTTCTTGAAAGAGTACATGGATTTCACGGCACGGATATGCTGGGGGATAGAGTTCCACATTGAACAACCAATATTAGAAAGCAAGTGTGTGTGGTTCCTGTTCCTTGAAAAGAAACATACCGATACAATTGACTGATTGTCACCGGTAGACAATTTAGAGTACTTAACTGACACATACCGTGAGCTGAGGCAGACCATATGGAATGTCAAGAATGGCTTTGGAGCATAGAGTATAAATTATAAGATCAAAACATGTATAATATTCTACACCAGCTACACCATTTGGATTCCAAATAATAATAATAATAACAATAATAATAATGATGATGATGATGATGATGATGATGATAATAACAATAATAATAATAATAATAATAATAATAATAATAATAATAATAATAATAATAATAATAATAATAATAATAATAATAATAATAATAATAATAATAATAATAATAATAATAATAATAATAATAATATGTACAATGTTCTACACCAGCCACACCATTTGGATTCCAAATGTATGTTTATTATTATTATCATTATTATTATTATTATTATTATTATTATTATTATTATTATTATTATTATAAATCAACCGGGTTGACCATAAGTTCCACCCTGGAAACCCAAATCATGGTTCGGTTATAATTGTTGCACAAAACAAAAAACAGTAATACAATGTACATATTTGTGTTAAATCAATGAATATTTGATTGGACACGTGAAAACGTTTTGATAAGTAATATAGCCACTTGATTCGTAATAACATTTTCAAGTAGTCGAACACTTAAAGGTCACCCTAAAAACATAGACAGCATACAGGTACCATGTACAAATTTTATGAGTAACCCTTGACACCTGGATCCGCAAGCCGGAGCTTGTCAATCAAGGGGGGGGGGGGGGGAGCACGGAGTCTACGGGTGATGAAATGTGATAAATGAAAAAAAAACAGGTATCTGAAGAACCGTGTATATTACTTGATTGAACGTTGCGGTTGAGTAAGATTATATGTTTGTAGTTTTGCAATATTTTGCAATCAGCCAACTGGCGTTCACTCACAGTTTCTCGTGACTGCCAAGCTACAAGACAACTGAAGGTTTCACGCCAGTAATTGAACCTGTGGATCTTCAGACGAACAGAGCTAAAACCTTCTAGTTCGCTCAATGGATTACAAACATTTATGTTTATACACCAAAATGTTCGTAAGAATTTTTACATCAAGTAAACACCAGAAAACATGGGCATGAATGGGAATTTTTTCAGCAAATTGCCATGCCAACCAGCTCTGCATAGGACTACTTGCAATGTCATTGAGCGCACACAGTGTTGACTCCAGCTGAATCACTGTGTATACTGGTGCCAGTGTACATACCTTCATAATATTCATGTCAGCTCAAAGTATGCATTGTTTTCCACTGTCAAGCCAAAATCTGCCTTTCTGGTAGCAATTTTTTTTTTAATATACAGCCCCTTGAATCCCTAGGCCTCATATATAGGCACTTTCCAGTCATGTTACTTCAGCACAGGCATAATTACCCCCGTGGAACCTGAAGGCGAATAAATCTTGAGGGTAGAGTATGCGCACTTGGAGGATCCTCAGAGTGAAACTTTGCCAAGTCCTGAATACAACGAATCGGTTTTTTTTTTTTTTTTTTTTTGTTTTGTTTTGTTTTTTTTTTTTTTTTTGTTTTGTGTGTTTTTTTTTTCCCCTGGTTTGGCAAGCGATGGGTGCTTTGAGTTTTCTTACGTCCTGGATGTTTTGAGAGACCTCAAAACACTCAATGATCGAGAAAACCTAAAGTCTTGTATCAGCGACCGTCAAAGTTAGGTGGAGTGGCAGGAAATAAGGAAAAAAGTCAACCCGTAATTTACATTGACTGCCAAGATAGATGTTGAATATATCTGCTTTCTCATTGCTATTGATGACAGGTTTTCCATTTTTTCTTCTTAGATATCTCTATTGTCATTTCGTAGCGAAATTTCCTAAAATAACCGTTAACAGCTATTGGAATGCCCAACACATTCATTTATGGTGCGTTTATAAGACTCAAATGCGCGTTCAGACTTAGGGGTCATTCGCGTTCAGATTTAGGGGTCATTTAGCGGGGGTCCTTTTTTTTTAAAGCGTTCTTTGAAGGTTCTCAGGTTCGATTCCTTCATCTATGATATATCTGCAGTGGATATAGTGTTTAATAGACGTCATGAATAGATCATACCAAAATGCAAATATATCAAACTTGTCGCAGGACACTTCCCAAGGTGAGGTAACTAGGACTTATTAGGCTCGTTATGGTTGGCCTGTTTGAATTTCCAAATTCTACGTTTGCAGGATCATCCTGATGAAAAAGAGGGAGTGATACAACAATAAACAATTCAATGGTCAGACGTCGATACAAAAGATAAAACTCTGCAAAATATAGCCTAGAGAATCTGTAATTATCAAGTCCATTAAAGAATCAGTAAATTCAGTGCACCGGATAGGTTCATTAATAATTTGAAATAGATTGTTATCAGAGACAACATTACCTCTTTCAGTGCCACATTTCGAACCGAATCACGAACTCTTCTCGGCGCGCTTTGCCCTCAAAGCGCGCCGAGGAAAACTGTTGACCTGCACTGATATATTTTAGGTAACTACAGGCACGCTGTCACTTGGATAAAAGTTTTTTTTGTTTGTTTGTTTTTTTTAAAGGAATATGAATCTAGCTTGCCTCCAAAGCAGACCAAAGCTGCGTACCTTGTCTGCTCCGCTGGGGTCTTGCCTTCTTTAAGAAGGTCACTGTTTTGGCGTTGAAAAAGTGAGTAATCAGTTTCTAATTGGCTGAGTATGGTTACTATGGTAAAAGGCTTCAGTACATTAGGGACCAAAGGCTGCAACTGGTCTAGGCGATTATGAACTTCCTCATTGGTGTCTCAGTCTAGGGAGAGGGTTACATGATATTTCTGTTTCCCTCACTACAATAGAAATAAAACCCTGTCGAAGGAGGGCAAACCAAGCGTAGAAGTGTAGTAATACCGAACTTGGTCTGCTCTGCAGGCAAGAATCTAGCACCCTTATCATAATTCAGAGCAGTTCCTTTTGAGTTTTTCGATTTTACTAACAGTTGACACTGACAGAGTCAAATTAGGCCAGTTCACTGTTAGTGTGCTCTGATTTCCCATCTGTGCAGGGGTCATTAAAATTACCAGTTACCGCAAAATCAACAGTATTCATAATGATACTTGGATTAAATTCCAAAGCAGCAGCAGCAGTGAAATTTGGAAAATCGTCGAAAAAAAATCGTTCTTATATCCAAAGTTTGACCTTGAAGACAATAATAAGCACTAACGTCAGCATTTCATTGTGTTGTTGTTGTTGTTGTTGTTGTTGTTGTTGTTGTTGTTGTTGTTGTTGTTGTTGTTGTTGTTGTTGTTGTTGTTGTTTTGTTTTGTTTTGTTGTTTTTTGGGGGGGTTTTTTTTTTCGGTTTCTGTTTTGTTTTAATTCTATCCACAGACTCTCACAGTTCATGCTTTCCAAATCATGTCGATGAATGAATGGCAAAGACTTTTAACAAAGAGTGCGACTCCCCAAGCCATACCAACTCGTCTTTCTTTGCTCAGCGGTCATAAATGGACAAAAGCTCATTTGGATATGAATGGTCAAGCCATGTTTCTGAAAAGGTCATGGCGTCAATATTTTTTAAGGTCACGATGTCAGACAATTCATCCAGCTTGTGTTGACCTTTCACACCTCGTTTGAATATACTGAAATATGTTTGTTAACTCTTGTGGGCCTAAGTTGGGTGGATGCCATTGACGAGGAAAAGCCAAGTTAACTTCAGTAAGTGACACAATCAAATGTTGAGCAAGAGGCACACAGGAAGGAAAGACGCGACTGCGAAAGATGTAGCGAACTGGCCATTAGATACATTATTTCAAATAATTCTAAATAATACTTTGCACAAGTTGTATACACCGATTGATGGCCAGTGTTGCCGTATTGTATTACCTTCCACCCTCCCGCGTCTTTATTGTTTTATCACTCGTTATATATATATATATGTATATAAAACACTGGGCAAATGCAGAGTGTTAACGACTAAGACAAACAATAATCAAAGCAGCACACTTTATAATCAGAGAATATAATCAATATATATATATATATGGAAATTTATGACCCTTCCAAATAAGTCATTGAAAGACTCATTGGCGTGTTCCTTGGACCTGCGTACAAATGAAGGTTCAATTACATGACATGGTTAATATTAATGCGTTAAAAAAAGTTAACATTTCTTGAGGGATCCGCCTTATATGAAACATACGACATGAATGAAACAGAATATATCCAAAGGAACAAATAAACGCTAAAAAGTACATAGGCGAAAAACGGGATCATGTACAATCATCCCACGTGATACAATTCAAATGACCTACAGTTTTGGAGCAAAAACAACACGAATGTAAAATCAATTATAAAGATCTGGTTTGTAAATAACACACATGCAGGACAAACTGAAAGTTCTAAATAACACACCTGCGGGACAAAGATTTGAATGACACACATGCAGGACAAAGAACCCAATAACACAAATGTATCATCATATCATGAGTGACATAGATCCCAGTATAAACAGAAAGAATAGAGGACATGTTTTGTTTTCCTTTTTTTTTTTTAGTTCCTTAACAAAGTTGATGTGGCAAAGATGAAAGGATAACATGAAAAAATGCAAAAATATGTTTTGAAAATATAGACTCAATGTATACGTTGTATATTAAATGTATTAATTTAAGGTCGGAAATATAATAATAAATAAACTAGCAAGGAAGATTTGCTTCGAAGCAAATCTGTCTGTGTGCCGTCCAAAGTTGTAAATATTATATGGTACAACTTTTGTGCTTTGGTACTTCTCATTCCATTAAGCTTATGGTTGGGTGAAAATTTTCAAGTCCAAATGACCTTGACCTTTGACCGTTAACCTTTACAGGTTACATGTAAATTGCAAAAATGTACACTGTTATAATACCCACATTTTAAGTCCAACATGATTAGAATTGGATGGAAATTGGCCGAGTTATGGCTAGGTGAAACTTTCAAAGGTCCAGATGACATTGACCTTTGACCTTTAGGGGTCACATGTAATTTTCATAATGTGCAGTGTTGCAGTAGCTACATTTTGAGTTCAACATGATCAAAATTGGATAAAATTGACAAAGTTGTGGCTAGAAGAAAGCCACCATCGAAAGTGGCCTTTGACTTTGAAATGACCTTTGACCTTGAGATGACCTCTACCTGAAGCGAACCTTGACCTTTAAAATGATATTTTGCCCTAAAATTGGCCCTTGACTTTGACATGACCTTTGACCTTGACATGACATTTGACCTTGACATGACATTGACATTTGTGATGACCTTTGCCTTGCTATGATCGAACTCCTATACACTTGAAACTATATCTACTATAGTTTATAAGATATTGAAGATTTAAAACTTTAATTAGCCATCATTTGTATAATTTTGAAATGTATGACCTCTCATTATAAAAAGGCGAGACTTTGAAAATGTGCAGTGTTACAATAGCTTCAATTTAAGCCCAACATAATCAAAATTGGATAAAAAATTGTGTTGATAAAAGTTATGGCTAGAAGAAAGCCACCATCGAAAGTGGCCTTTGACCTTGAAATGACCTCAACCTAAAGTGGTCCTTGACCTTTGAAATGACATTTTGGCTTTAAAATGACATTTGACCCAGACTGACCTTTGACCTTGACATGACATTTGACCTTGGCATGACCTTGACATTTGAGATGACCTCTGTTTTGATATGATCGAACTCTAATACACTCGGAACTACATCTACAATAGTATATAAGATATTGAAGATTTAAAACTTTAATTAGCCCTCAATTGCATAATTTTGAAAAGCATGACCTCTGATTATGAAAAGGCCTGACTTCATATATGGAAGTATTATTGTGCCAAGTTTGGACTTTCTACGTATAATATTTTTCAAATGAAATGTCCGACAAATTTGCCAGTAAAGAAAGAAAGAAAGAAAGAAAGAAAGAAAGAAAGAAAGAAAGAAAGAAAGAAAGAAAGAAGAGAGAAAGAATATGTCAGACATAAATACGGAATAGATGTTATGCTTTCTTTTCAAGCCAAGAAGCCAAGTGCCAAGTATATATATATATATATATATATATATCTTTAGGGGGGTCATGTCTACAGAAATAAATATACCTGTTAGGGTTTTTTTGTTTTGGTTTGTTGTTTTTTTTGGGGGGGGGGGTGTTTTGGGGGTTTTTTTTTTTTTTGTTTTTTTTTGTTTTTGTTTTTTTTTTCCCGAGCTGGAAAAAGTTTCTGCCTTGCATTATGTAAGATGAATTTTGCGCGTGGTTTGCCTCCTGGTCTTTTTCCAAATGATGCGGCCGGCCAATGTCGCGTTCGTCAATTGCAAGGCGGGCATTCAGCGTTTTAGCAACATCAACAACTATAGCGTCAGTAATTCCTGTCAGCCTTAGGATTTTTCAACCAAATACGGACAGCGTTTCGTCTCCCATGGTGTCCTGACTCATCTTGGCTCTTATGCCGTTCTGCTATCGTTTTTGCAAGATGGCAAGACGGGATCATTGATACCCCACCCTACTAATGGTTTCTTTAAGCCTGCTATGAAGAGCATTCTTGGTCACTGAGATAAAGACAAGTGCACAAGAAACTACCTTGAACTTAAAACTTAATACAGCTATTCCAAGCAGTGGGAAAAAAATACATCTCAACAGTAGAAATACAGACAGCAGAATAATGTTCCAAACGTAAAATCACTTTTTAAACAAAATTGGGCTCACTATTCATACTGTGTATATTTTTGTACGTGATTTTACTGGGCCCGATCGAAAAACAGCATTTCTGCTGAATCGGATTCCCAGAATAAATATATTATTATTATTATTATTATTATTATTATTATTATTATTATTATTATTATTATTATTATTATTATTATTATTATTATTATTATTATTATTATTATTATTATTATTATTATTATTATTATTATTATTATTATTATTACTTGATTTTACTATATATTCATTTTCACTTATTTCTCTGATGGTGCAAAACCTTTGCACAAAAACAAAACCAAACACAAAAAAAAGGAAAGGGGATCGGAATTTTGACATTGGTTTAATGGGAACTATTTCTATAATACTGAAATTAAAACTGCAACTGACGGCCCGGAGTGAAGGAAAAAAAATGTGAAAATTTATACACATGAATGTAAATACATTTGAGGTGAGCGGATGCGGCTGGCACCAGCTGGAGTATCAGATACGTCTCATTAGACGAAGAGAGCTGTTTGTTACGAATCTGAAACTGGCCAAATAAGTGATATAAATGCTGGCATATCTGGTGAATTTGCATGTGCTTTAAGGTGATAAGGCTATCTGACAAAGCCTGACAGGCCGGAAATGTTTGGAAACATACACATAAAATATACCCCGGTGGAACAATTTGAGGCAAACTGGGCCAAGGGAGCATGGAGTAAGCTTGTTTGATTATAGTATATTGAGACAGGAGCACAGTGAGACAACCTATGACACTGTGAGACACCTCAATTAGAAAATATTAATAAATCTGCCTCTGTAACACATTTCTAAGGGACTGGCTGTATGACTAACAACTGGACGAACATACATAGATGCCAAAACAGTTGACCAGACAGATTCTGTGACTAAATCATATTGACAGAAGTGGACGAAGTAAGCACGATCTGAACTCAACCAAATGAGATTCTCACTGAAATCATTGGGACTTTTCGCAATATACCTGGCATGATGATGCAGCTTCGTGCCGCATCATTATATTGAATTTTGAATTCCCCCCCCCCCCCCCCCATCCAAAAAAAAAAAATCAAGACTGAGTCAGGAGCTTTCCTTGCCATGGGTTGGGCATTAAGTTCCCAACCCTTACGCCAAGGAAAGCGTTGATCTGAGGCACGTCATCATTATAGGTCTCATCTACAATTCACAGTCAAATTGTTTTTCATTACTCTTGAAATTAGCTGAAATCAATGAGGTAGACGACTTACGACCACCAGCCGGTTTTGGGCGGTGTAATGAAAACTCAAACCGTGAAAGAATCTGGATTACATCCCTGGGCCTTTCTCGGGGCAGAAAATGAAGCTGTTTGCTGCTAGCCCGTCATTCTTAGGGCCAAAAATATAAAACACCGAGTCCAAACGAGAGAATTGTGAATCGCTTTTTAGCAAATCAGTCTGTTTGCCTAGAAAAGTTTGAAGATTGCATATTCAGTCTTTATTTAAACTTCTGCAACCATATTTTTATTGAATTGTTCAAAAGAGACATAAAATTATCTCTGTCACAAACCTATAGATTGATTGATGGAATGGCACCTCTATCTGGGACAATTCTGAAGTTGTTCAAGATTTAAATTTTGTAAAGCTGCCTAATTTGCATAAATCAAGTTCGTACAATTTTAATTTATGGTTTATTCGATGCAGCTTTCTCCCAAACCTATCAATTAAAGTTAGAATGTGACCTCTATCTGTAAAAATTTTGAAGTTGAACATTCGAGATTTAAATTTTGTGAATTTGCCTAATTTGCATAAATTGCCACAACTTTGGTCCGTATTTCATTGGATGCAGCTATGTCACTAGCCTGTCTATTGAACTTAGAATTATACCTCTATCTATAATAGTTGTGAAGTTGTTCGAGTTTTAAGTTTTGGTTATGATCACTTGGATGTGCAGAAACTGTGAAGATTTTCAAAGTGTGAATGGTATCTCTCCTTTCAATACTCTTGAAGACATTCAATTAGACTTTTTAAGTGCCCCTAATTAGCATGAATTATAATTTTGTAACTTTCGTTTGTGTGTTCATTGGATACACAATTAGAACAAACCAATATATTGAATTGGAATGACACTTCTATCAATAAAGTTTTGAAGATATTTAACATTCAAACTTTTCAAGTGCTTCTAATTTGCGTAAATTAAAATTCTACAACTTTTGCTTGTGGTTCGTCGGATGCACTTAAAGCACAAACTTCCGAACTGACTTTTGAATGGAACTTCTACTTACAATAGTTTTGAAGATATTCAACATTTAAACTTTTCAAGTGCCCCTAATTAGCATAAATTATAGTTCTACAAGTTTGCTTATGGTTCTTTGGGTGCGCCTAGAACACAGACCTATATGTTGGAAGTTGGAATGGTAGCACTACCTTCAGTAGTTTTGAAGATATTCAAATTTAAAATAGTCCTAATTTGCACAATTTTCAACAGGATGACTATTCCAAACCAGGTGCTTAATTTCATTTCTAGCTCAATCATCACGCCAAGTTTGGTACTTTTCGGTACAACAGTGTTCGAGAAAAACGGAGAACAAAATCCACACGGAAATAGATAAATAAAGAAAGAATTTGATGGAAAACAAAAGTCTGTGTTTGCACACAGACTTAATTAGCATAAATTAATTAATCAATTATGAATAGGTTTTGGGGGGAAAGCAAATTGTCTGCGTTGCATGCGGACTTAATAACAAGGAGGGTCTATCCTTTTTGAAAAATAATTTTAAAGTGAACAAATTAAATGGCGATACATTGTCATTTGGTCCCTGAGGTTGTCGGGCAATCTGAAAGAATGAAAATGGAGAAAATTCCGCTACTGCTTTTATTCAAGAAACATACATATGAATAAATCGCCACAGGGCTCTCCACTGTATGTTGACACCGAGAACTGGCTTCATGGTTATGGCTACTGTATAGAGCATTGTGGAATACGAATATGTAAAATGTATATGCTATGGTATGGTATTTATTTTATTATAGTGACATGTGCATGCTACAATATATCCATGTGCATGTTACAGTACTTCAGTAATCACGAATGCACCCAGCCTCCTTGGCTTATATGTCACTCTAATATATATCACATATTTATGAAAATAATAATCAAATTCTCAACATAAACTCATATCACACCTCTATACAACTGTTCCCTCCTCCTGCACCACACTTCACATATATATTTGGCAACTAACTTACTTTCTTCAGACATTAAATAAATAAATTTTTCCTCATCCGTCTGATTAAAAAATAAAGGGCATTTTGCTGCTGCAGCCTGATACAAATTCTGTCTCAAGTCATTATAAAAGTCACAGACACAAAGAAAATACAACTCATCCTCGACAGCTAAATTTGTACACATGTTACATACTCGATCATTTACAGGAATAGCTCGGTATCTACCTGTCTCTACCGACAGGGGCAGAATACCTAGTGTAAATTGTGCTAGTTATGATCTTTGTAATCTTGTTAGACAAATATCCATTTATTTTTCGGTCTCAAATACCTTTTTAAACTTAACATATGTTCTTAATTTTGGCTTAGTAATGAGATTTTCTTCCCACTCTTTTCGCATTATTTGGTATAATTTAATTGACACAACCTCCATATTACACTGTTCCCGTCTTTCGTACACCTCAAGTAAATCTATTTTTTCAAATAATAGTCTGATATCCGAACTCCAATTATCATTTTCTTTTTCCAAATCTCTATAAAATATATAATTTGTTAATCTGTTGTCCTCTAAAGAAATAAGATGATTCCAATAGGCAAGTAAATTATAATACCTTCTATATCTAGGCAGAATCCAGCCCACATCTCCTTGCATTCCTATAATTGGTGCCTTTGTGTGCAAACCTAAATAATATCTCATAGCACGGTTCTGTATCTTATTACAACACTCGTATCTACCATAACCCCATACTTCTGAACAGTAGTCCATCACAGGTACAACACCAGAATGAAATAACTTTGTAAATGTTCTATAACCCACGTCTCTTAAACTTTTAAATTTTGAGATAACAGCACCCAGAGCCCTACCTGCTGACTCAGCTAAAATGCTTGCTGTCAGTATATATATATATATATATATATATATATATATATATATATATATATATATATATATATATATATATATATATATATATATATATGTGTGTGTGTGTGTGTGTGTTTGTGTGTGTGTGTATATATCAAAAATAGCTACATTCACACGGTTTATTTCGTCAATTGGATTTTGACGAAATAGGATTTTGTTTGACATGCCATCTGTTTTGCTTGTGCTCAGAAAAAACAAACCGTTTATAATGATAAGGCGCACGTGACATTTAAAACTGTGGGGGCACTGTCAGTCAGGGAGACCTGAAATGTCGTTGACCGATATAAATTCCGAATTGCAGTCAATTTTAACGTTCAATGTCAGTTTACGCAATCTCCACATTTTACCATACACGTGTGCTTTGAAATTAGGTATATATGTCATCTAAATCTTACGTAATTCAACATTTCACATCTAAGCTCTACCATTAAAGGATTTGTTAACTACTTGATGCATTCCTAATTTTTCAATGTATTTTATTTTATTTTTGTATTATTTTTTTTTCCAAATAACGCAAAATATGAACAGATTTCTTTTTAAATGTCCTTTTGTGCTGTGTGATAATTGGAGCATTATTGGATACTCGGGTTACAAATTCTACTGCCCGAGTACCTGGTGTAGAACTTAGAACTGATTCATTATACATAACGACACCAGTAGGATGCAATGCGCATACACAGTTACATTGAAAGGCAAAAAAACCCCCGAAAATTGGACAAATACATTGTGTCAGGACGAGCCCAATTAAAGACACAATTTCCGGTCACCTAAGATACAACAAAATATAAAACAATATCACAACAGCGGTTCATCAAAAAGGACAAGAATAAAAAAAAAAAATCACAGACAATGCACATCAGTCGCCATATACAAGAAAGTCAGTGATGGTACATTTTCAATGTATTTACGGATAAAGCGATTTTTTGTGTTCTTTGTGGAACCAGATAAGAATGGAGTGTGGAATTTACCTTTAATGCAAGGGGGAGGGGGGATTTAAGGAGTGAAGGGATTAAAAATCTGGAACGTTTATCCGTTCTGTTTCTTGTTGGTACAGAGACTTGCATGGAATTTTTTCCTGTTGGATATGAATGACTTGCTGGTGCCCGTGTGAAAGTATCGTTAAAATATACTTGCAAATTGTTCTGAAAGTGTAAGAAGTAAAATTTCAGAGCTCTTATTACGTTTAAATTAATCTTCGACTTAAAGAACGTTTAGTGTTCTGAAATGTGGATCAGTATGGGCGTTTTATTATTTTTATTATTACTTAATTTTGTTTATATATTTTTTATTTTATTTATTTTTTTTTTTTTATTTTTTTTTTTTTGACAGACGAGCTGGACTATATGTTTTTGTAAATTTAAAGTGCAATTACATAAGAAGCCTCATGCGAGTGTGGCATAATTCAGAAGGGGTAGAAAAGTGAATGTTACATAAGCAAAAGCGTGTTTTAAGGTAAACACGTGCTCAGCTTTTTTAAATGCATAAATTTTGAAAGTATATTTCCTATTTTATTGATGTGCGATTGTCAATGTAAAGCTACGTGAATACTTAGACCTAAAAAAGCGTAGCTCGGAGGCTTTTGATATTCCGTTACTTTTCAAATCTCGTTTAGGTTTTGCGGAGGGATATGGAATATAATGCATTTGGTTGTTGCTATGTTCAAAGATAATTCATTAACTGGGGACCAGTTGTAGACTTTCTGTACTTCCTTGTTGATGTTTTCGGACAAGTTATACAATGCACATTTATATATAAAGCATACCTCACCATTTTATTTCTTCCAAAGCAGTAATATATATATATATATATATATATATATATATATATATATATATATATATATATATATATATATATATATATATATATATATACCTGCAGGGAGCTTCTAACACGTTCATTTTCAGGTGGGTGCTCCGGGGACTGCGCTGCACAACACCGTCGGCCCGCGGTGTCATGCGGAGCGCACCCCCTGTTTCACCCACCTGTATCCCGCTGGTCACCGAGATCCCATATATTCTTCTTGTTAATTTTTAAAGGTGCTTACGTAAATGTCTTTTATATGCGCATATGTAAATGTCTCGCACACAATTATGCCATTTGTTTGTGTCATGTGATATTCTATGTAGTTGATTTATGTAATTTGTATGTACTATTTTACTTTCCTCAGAAATGGGGGTTTTAATAAAGAAATGATAAAATTGTTCTGACGTGAGCGTTTCCTTGACATATTCAGATTCTGAACACCTCTATGAATCAAACAAGTACTAGTCGACAGGTACTTGGGTTATAGCAATAATTATATTTGGATACTCTGGTGTTGAATATCAACAAAAATGCCCTTGTGATAACAAAAAGACTTATTAACAGATTCCATATGATGGGGTAGGAATGTGGCTCAAACAATACATACACATATGTAAGACTAAAGAGCCCTATGTGCTCAGATATACAAAAACTACAGATCAAGATACAATTCAATGCACATTAAGCCACTCAGCTTTCTGCTTGGAAAAAAATTATATTCGTCTATTTTGACTAGTCTCAAAGTGGTGCAAAATACTGTCCTTTGTCTGTGTTGTAAATGTCTTTGTTCTCTCCTTCCTGTTCAGTGTGTGTTTTGTAGTCTCACATCCAATCATCTCGTAAGAGGGATATACATAGGGCATGTCTTTTTCCAAATTGTATTATGTTCCGCGTTGAAATTTTATAATACTTGAAAGTTTGATGAATAAGATATGTTTAAACCAATCTCTCAACATCGCATGTTTCTATGTTGACAAGTGGTTCATCACTTGTCTGCACGATGACAAACCCATCGTGTTTACATTTTGATTCCAAGGAACCTTGCGCTTCTATTTATGCGCTTTTCTTTCTGCAAGCAAAACATTGGCATGTGCAGAAGCAGTAAGAGTTATGCCAGTCATTGCGCAACATGGATATGTCACAAAAGACCCCCTCAAACTACTTACATGTTAGTTCTTCGTGCCATTGTTGTCCATGCAATGCCTCAATAATGGTGAATATCCTCGTCATGTGGATGAATACCAAGAATTGCAAAATATTGGACAGCGCATTGACTCTCTAATCCTCGTCCACTTTCGGTCAACCTAGCTGAAATGTGTTCTATTTTTCATTCCGACTTGGACGACGATGTGGAAGTTGTTCTGCAGAAAGACTTTGTACAAAATTGGTGCTGAGCCGCAGGCGTGTGGTTCGCTTGAAATGTGGCGCCTCAGGTCAACGCTCGAGTGGTTATTAAGAGTAAAGTTCTGGACTTTTATTTTGATTTATCAATGTGTGTGCATGCCACATGATTTGTGTTTACTGATGAACGCAGACACGCACTCATATTTCTCAGAGGAACAGACCTTATCGCCGGCCTGTGTATCAGGCAACCTAAACGTAAACTAGGTGGCATAATTATATTTACAAACTACACGTGCTCTATTGACACCTACCCATGTACCGCGAATCATCATATATTGTTTGGCATAAATATCTGGCAAGGTGCCTGGGTTATTTCCCGCTGTTAGAGTCAATTTGCGACGTGTATATACTGCTTTCATTTAGTGAGATTGTGAAGAAGATATAACACAATAGTTATGCTACGATGTTAGAGATTGAGAATCAAAGATCTGATAATCTTTTCACTGCACATTTTCCAAAACATTGTTGTGTATCTGTGCCCAAACGTGGGCAATTCCCTTTCGGTTCAAGTTTCTGTGTCACAAAATTGAGTGCGCATATTTTCATTTTGCGCATTTGATAAATATTATCATTGGGAGCTTCATACGAGAGAAGAAACTACGCAACGATTTTTTTTTTCTATATTGGAAGGGATGGGATTCTCCTTGGGGACCCTAACATGTGTGTGCCTCTCGGGTGTGCCTCTCTGCAGGTCACTTTTTTCTTTCAAATTTTCTTCACAAATATGTAATTCGCATTTGTCTGAATATTTCACTTGTGCATCAAGCGACCCCACTTTGCGTTTAATTTCCCATGATGGAACTGAAATTATCCTTGCTGGAGCACTTTTGACAGTGATTTTTGGGCAGTTATTATTATTATCATCATCATCATCATCATCATGCATTGCCAAAAATGTCCCAATGAAAGGGAAGTTTTGGAAAGTTCCAACTGTAAATCCTGCCAAAAATTTTCGGAGGTTTTTGCCACGACGCCTTTCATATTTCTTCTCAACGACTTCCCTGCCTTCATGCGAGTACCCAGGAAAATCGTCTGTATCACGTTATTCTGGCCCAGAGCCAGTTCGAGTAGGCCTACGTATACATGAATGTGTGTAAAGTATTTCTCTCAAACATATTTTTCGGGATTTGGTCGCAATGGATCTTTAAATATATACCTATAGTATAAGGAGGGCGTGCAGGGGGGGGGGTCCAGATCCCATTTTCCAAGAAATAAATGCAGCATTTCCCAATTCCCAGGATAAATCCCAAGAATTAAATAAGACCAAACTATGTTTTTTTTTTTCATATCGAGAGAAATCCAATGTCTCTAATTCAACAGATCAGGCCATCCTTAAGAAACAAATCTGCTGCAGGTTATCTTATTTGCTAAACATTTCCTTTCTTTTGCCCAATCTAGTCCTGATAAATGCCATGCAATACATGAAAAATGGAGATTTTTGTTGTTGCCAAGACCCCACATGTTTGAACGATACATTTATTTGCAACAAGCCGAGTACAATCTAAATCATATAGTGGGTCTATGGTCATGTAAAAAAAGTGATCAACAACACTGTAGCAGAATAATGATATTTGTCTGAATGCTGATATTTGTCTGATCAGCAGATAAGATCAATCAATAGAAAATTGTAGCATACATAACAAAGAGGAAACGTTTTCTTCGTATATTTTATAGGGAATGGAAGTCCTACATTTGACATCCCGGACAGCACTCAATGATATAAAGCAGTGAAAAACACCCGGGGAATACATTACTAAGTACGTAAAAACAGTGTACAGTTAACATACATGCATCATTTGTTGTGTATCTGATCCATGGATATATTGTTACATTAATCTGATATGCAATTAACAAACAAAAGTCCATGAAATAGAAGTTTTAAATACACGAGATGGTGTCAACAAGTGAAAATACGCAATTCACATTTTAAGCACCCGACAGCAATATAGTTTGCATGTAAGAAAATGTATGACTCCATGACTTTTTACAAGCACATTGATGAGCATCTAATGACCAGTTGGATCCACTTCTCGCACTCGAGACCAAAAAAAAAAAAAAAAAAATGTCGTGGATCAAATAAGTAAAAAATCAAAAGGAATATATGGTAACCACCTGTACAAATACAGAACAAAGTATCTTGTAGGTTTTATCAAATGTGACTTCGTAACAGTGAATATTAATGCAGATCTGTAATATTCCTTTCCCAGTCCGCAAAACTGTATGCCGGTTTTCCCAATTTATAGAATATAAAAGGACAATTCCCTACATCACAAAAAACAATTGCCACATTTCCCAGCCCCATTTAATACTTCATTTCCCAGTTCCCAGTTAATAAGATGGTCTTTTCCCAATTCTCAGCATGGAGATATGGTCTTTCGCAATTCCCAGAAAAACACACAGAGCCCCTCTACAAGCAGAAATTCAACTCAAAATACGAAGTTAGAACGGAGACATTTTAGACAAAAATATGTTTGATCGTGGCAATTCAAATTTGTTGTGCCTGTGTATTTACAAAACAATTTACGCATTTTTAACGATTTTTGTGTACTGGATGGACAATACGACATTTTTTGTTGTTTTTTTGTATGAGAACAACAGCTGAACGATGCAACATTGGTTCTGTATGTTCAGCGGCAACTCGCGTGAAGTCGAAATACACGTCCTTAAAACGAACTGATCTGAATTATAAAAACAAGGGTGCTAGATTCAGCTTCCTTGTAAAAGTACCTTTCTTTGAAGTACCGGCACTCTGTATTTACGGAAATATATTAGTCCTGGTCAACAGCTTTCCTCGGTGCGCCTCGGGCGCCCAAAGCGCGCCGAGGAAAGCTGTTGACTCATTCAAAATGTAGCCCTGAAAGAGTTAAAATCAAATAGGATGTCTAATTTAACTGAACTGCTATTGTTATTCACATAAGACAAACGTTGCCAGGGCTACCGTTACACACAGAGTTTGGCCAATGCGTTCACGCGGTTGTACAAAACGGAACTTCTTAATTTGCCGCCAAAGTGTCTCACCCGGTCACTAGGCAAGAGCGACAATCAGCCGCCATGATGCGGATATGTTGATGGAAAACGTGTCATCAGCATTTGTGGGAATAAAGAATATTTCAAACATAGATGACGATCCCTTCTCATATTAAGTGCAGTTCATGTTTCAAGAACAGATCAGGCCTATGACTTTGTAACTGGTGGTTTCTTTACGTTACTAATTTGGCTATAGAGAACATATTTTGCCATGTCTGACATAGGGTTCTGTACGTACTGTACCTCTTTGTTTAATGATGCAGGCTAAAGCTTCACTGCAGCTAATATGAATGTTATGTATGGTACCTGGCGTTGGCAAAAAGTACATGTAGGAGCGGAGCTCTCCTGTTCCGGACGCTTGAACGCATTAATTGATCAAGCGAACGGACACTCCTCTTCATTAACTCTGTCGACGCTAGTCACAACAACAGTCGTCGAATAATTATTCAAGATTCAAATTCATCTTACAAATGCCTTTCATATATAACTAGAATGCATGGAGTTCCAGATGGAAAAACGGTTCAGAGCAACAGCTTTCTATGGCCCGCTTTGGGCGCAATTATAACGCGCCGAGGAAGCCTGTTTGTTCAGTCTCCATCTTTGCTCTAGAAAATGCCAAGGCATAGGAACAGAAGCGTCACCACTAACATATGCCGTTCATGTATACATGTCTGCACAATCATTGTCACGAACAAGCAAAGAAGTATACGTTTTGTGACCACTGAACGGCCTGGTATGACACCTATATTGTCTCCAAACGAATGGATACGTTCTTTTGACCTCTGGGCTCAGTTAACCACAAAACAAGTACAAAATATGCATAGAATACAACAAAAATCAGGTGTGTCATTATTTTTTTTCAAACTGCAAATCTGTACACGGAAGTTGGCCAGTACCAGGCTGTCAGCGTGACCCCAGGCTCTGGCTACGGCTAAATGGTTCTGTTGTGCTGTCGACAATCAGTTACTATGTCCTAGAATATAATTTTTTTTTTATTCAGACGTCGATAGTGCTTCTTGAAAAATGTGTGCATTTTTATAGTAGGGCGTGTCAGATACAAGATTCTGCATGGTGACAGTGTGTGCCTCTTGTGTCACGTTACATTTTAACCAATGAATAAAGCATGTTTTGTTTATCCTCCTCCCCACCCCCACCCCAATTTTCCGCCACCTCCATGTCTCAAGCGACATGTGGATACTATAGGACATAGTTACCTGTAGTGCCACCTTCAGGCGACATACTCCATTAAAATGTCAGCATGTCAAAAGAGGTAGAGATTTGTGCCGTAAATTGTACACCACATAAACTGATTGTGTAATGCCAAAAGCTATTGCACTCTGAAGGTTTAGCGTGAGCCAGTTACGTACACTGAGAATGGAGATGGTTTGAGACCAGGTCGTTCCGTGGTCACAAGACAGAAAGAAAAAAATCTGGCAGCAAAAAATACTTGAAATTATGAGGGGATCTTCATTTCCGCATTAACTTAAACCTTGAAATAGGCATTTAAAAGAATGTACATGCACCAGATAAATGGAAATTGAACATTTAAAATAAACCCATAGCAACACGCTCATGGATAAGATAATAAACAGCAGTTTTCCATTTTTTTTTTTTTGTTTTTGTTTTTTGTTTTTTTTTGGGGGGGGGGGTTGTTTTGTTTTGTTTTGCTCAATTGAATTGAAATCAAGAGTAATTCTTAGGGAAGCCCGTTGGTGTCAACCTAATTTCACCTTTGTTTGTTAGGCCTATAACATGATTTTCTTTGATATAACAAAAATTTTCTTGTTATAACAAGATTTTTTCAGTCATCACAACTTTTTTCTTGTCCTAACATATTTCCTCGTAAAATCTTGTCATAACAAGGAAAAAGTTGTTACAGCAAGAAAATTTTTGTTGTAATAAGAATAAAGTAAATTTAGGTGGACACCAACGGACTTCCGCATATTCTACATCTTCCTGGAGCCAAATTGATTGGGGGGGGGGGGGTATTAGCTTCAATTATGAAAACTGTCATCTTATTCGGATCCCACGGGGGGGGGGGTACTCCCATGTAGGATTGTACTGGGTATGTACCGCGGGAAAGGCCCTATTTTCTGTTCTCTCAGGATTAGAAAAGCCCCCCCCCCCCCGCCCCCCTCCTGGATTACGATGCTTGAGTGTCTTATTCATTTTTCAAACAAATGTATAGATCTTTGATATAGGCTGGAGATATAAGATAGAATTACCGTCGTAAGTTCTTTGGGGGAATTTTTGCGGGAAGTAAGAATATGCTAAAACTTGTTTAAAATTGGAATGTTGGTCTCCAAAATGCACCAGGGTGCATTAATGCAGCACTCCTTTCAACACATTATAGGATTAAGAAAGGGTACCTTTTTACATCTGGTGTAGCATTAAAATAGGGCATTGTATAAAAATGTCCGAGGCACCCACCCACCCAGATGTTGAGTATGTGCCCTACTCCCAGGCCCCATCCCCATCTTATTGTCTTCGCTATGCTCTTACAATCCACGTGGAAGCCTGAAATACGCAGCATGGACGTAACTGCATCGGTCTGCAACTTTGACCTGTTGAATGTACCAGCAGACGACTGGTGTAAATGTCGTCTGCTTCTTTTCCCGCCATTTAAAGATCGTATGCCATCAGTCAACAGTTTCCATTCTTTGAAAGAAATATGCTGACTCAATCCCTAATAGTGTCAACATATTGCCACATTTCTTGCCTCAAGATTAAGTCGTCACAGCCGCCATTTTTCCCTCTAAATTCAGGACGAAGAGTCACCCCATCTAAGCGGCCGGGGTAGGGATATGTTGCAAAATGAAAGTGCTGCTCTTTCTAAAAATCCGCGTCATCATTGACGAGCTCGACAGGCAATTTGTGGGCCTGAACGTTCCTGTGATCCTACTGTCCAGGACAAGTGACATCCTCTTGGGAAATGTGACTTTTAATCTTCACTTGTTCTGCGTACGAGTTTGTGAAATTGACATCTATAGTGCAAGAAACTGATGTTAAAGCAATATTTAAAATTATTGACAAGAGTTGCAGGTAAGATTACAAGTTCCAAGTTCTTAGTTCATTTGTATCAAAAATTGCCGCGTCACTTATGTAGACAAACAATTTTATCCGAGTAGCAGGTGAAACTTCGAAATGACCTATACTATGTACAAGTAGCACTACTTTCTCGTCTTGCAAAATAAAACTCGTCTTTGCACCACCATCGTTTCTGGATGCTTATTGCACCATTAGATTGGTCAGGGCATCAAGATACCTTTATAGAGAAGCGCTGCACGTTTTTTTTCACTCTGTGTGTGTGTGTGTGTGTGTGTGTGTGTGTGTGTGTGTGTGTGTGTGTGTGTGGACTTTGGAGCAAATTATGAAATCAGTTATCGTCAGCTTTATTGAAGGCGGTAGCGATTTCCTTTCTTTAACATGGCGATCATTAGGTTTAAGTTACACATGGCCCACTATTAATTTTACTGTTTTCATGTACCACTGCAAAAACATATACGTAAAAGTAAATTTATGGGCTTATATATACTACACTTAAACTTTATTCAAAGCTTTTCAAAAGAAAGTACATTAAGCTTACATGAATGTTTTTATTTTTACGCTTCTGTACTCCTATCAGTATTTTTGTTGCAATGCTGTTCAGGAAAAGCCTGGGTTTAAATCGAACGGTACAACCGCTGTTAAGAGTAGAAAAACGGCATCGTGATGGCATACAAGACAGAATTTTAAAATACCGTTGAGAGGAAGGCATTGCAGTCAAATGAAGAAATAAGCTTAATCGTTTCTCTAATATTTTGGTACTGATTGTACACGCAGACAAGTCAAAGGTGTTTGTACTGGTCAGATGAATCAATAACATATAAACACACGTGTTATCACCTGACCGTAATCACGACCGACTGTCTATATCCAAGTATGTATACAGATTATCATGACCTCACAAACATAGATAATGGGGCAAAACACAAATCTTGTAGGTATAGAATGACTCTAGTTTTCTAATTACCTTAAAAAACATTTTTTGCGTGTGCCCAGGAGTGGCGAGTTTTCTCCGACGTCTTGCTCGTGGTCACAAGGTGGAGTGAAGGGCATATTTTCCTCTTTGTCTCTGGTTGATTCAGCCATGACAAAAAAATTGCTACCTGTGTCCCATCAGCACCATTGTGTAACATAAAAACATGTTAAGTGGCCTAGAATCTCTCTCGGGCAAAATCCACTGATTTGAAGCGCTGACGCAGTGCCACCTATAGTGCAAATATTTCCTTTGAGGGCATATTTGTTCATTAATAGTATTCTATGCTCGTGCAATTAAAGGAGTGGTTTTAACAGGATATGGCAATTAACTAATATGTACATCATATCTGTCATAATTCTTACTTGCATGCAGACCAGCCACAGCGAAAACGCTGCTCCATGCAGAGTGACAGAACACAGTGTGACCGAGATGAGTGCCAAGTACGAATCACAATTAATTGAAATAATACAATTACGTATCATATTACAAAATAAACAGCGATTAACCTGCAGCAATCATTCAGCCGCCGGTAACGGGAAGGATAGCAATGCAAGGCTAGCGACGGTAAACAAAGGGTTAATTAGTTCTTAGCCTCATTACGAAAATTGACCCCACAAGGAGACAGGCAGATTTGTTTGACCACACCGTTGTTTTCCCGTCTGCTTGGCACAGAGCTTGTGATCAAGCATACTTTCGTGTCAGCTTCTATCAATAGATTTTGCATCAAAACTGATTGACAATCCTAACTGCCTGATTGGCGCCTTGCCGAATAATGAGAAAGCTATGTTTACAACCTGTATATTTCACTTTTAGGTGCCGGCAATTTTGATTGAAGACAGCTGCCCGTTTTCAAATATATCATGTGGAACCTAGCAAATAATATAATCGTCGATATACGAATTCCTATTGACGACGGCGCTACTTTATCTGGTATGAAAACAAAACGATGTCTATATATATATATATATATATATATATATATATATATATATATATATATATATATATATATATATATGTGTGTGTATGTATATGTATATATATATATATATATATATATATATATATATATATATATATCAATCATTGTCTGTCTCTCTGTGTGTGTGTGTGTGTGTGTGTGTGTGTGTGTGTGTGTGTGTTCCGCGCAGTATGGGAATTTGCGCGATTCAGGAATCGCGTTGCGCGTTTGGGGAATTCTCAAAACGCGCGTCAATTCCGGAAATTGGTTAAATGTAAAAACATGCAGATCTTCGAACGTGACCTTGGTTATGGAAAAAAAATGATGAACCAGCCTACCATCTACTATCACTTTTTATCACGCCTTCCACCTTTTCTGGGTAACTAATACAATAATATTAACGTATCCGTGCATATTGCATTTATAGTTTCGAAAATTCGTGAATCACCTCAGTGTGTGTGCGGCCGTCACAGTCACACTGTTTACAAAGCTATCCTGCTAACCGGAAGGTCAATGATTGACAGGCGGCCGGGTTAAAGAAGTGTTACGAAAAGCCATATAAAATATGATAGAAATTAGTCTTTAAAGCCAGTTTCACGAATCTAGTCTGATAGATTAGCCATTTCACTATTTGGTAGGGTGATCACTTGGTTGACGGAATTTTTCAGTGACTCCCCTCAACATCAAATCACTTCGGTATGTGAAGAATGTGGGTCGTCGTTAGACGTGACGTGTGCATGTAAAAATGATCGATTTTGGGTAGATTTGAAACCTGAAAATACGAAAAACACGAGTAGTCAGTTACATTCGGGGCGTGGCATAATTGATTTGGTCATATATGGATAGCTAAGAGTGTTTGGGGGCCAGAATATGGGTCCAAGTTTCAGGGGGCGTGGCTTCATATTATCGGGAGACTTTTAAATATGGTGTAAAAATGCTAATATTAAAAATAGAAGGATTTATAACTGTGGTCTGTGGCCTAAACATTTACATTTTTATTCCACGAGAGGAATTTATATGGGCATATTTAAATTCGAAAATATTATTTTGCCCTATCTCAACATCATGAAATATCAAGATTAATAAATTTGGCATGGACTGGTGTCTTACCTAGTTTGGTAGTTATATCCCGCAATGAGGTATAGATAAAATTGGGATTTGCAAACTTTGTTGATGGGCTTTTGATAACAGAAGTTTAATCTTAATGTAACAAATAAAATCAAAATTTGAACGATAGGACCATGGTAGACCAATCAAACTTATGATTTTATAAGTTTGAAAGCGATTGGACAAAACATTAAACTTTCCGGCTAAAAGCAAAGTACATTTTTCCAGTGACGTTTATAAACACCAGAAGATGAGATTCCATTTTTATAAAAATCGACCATACTTAACAAGAAATATACTCCCTGTTGTATGCAGCCACCTGTAGATCCAGATAATTCTAAAAATCCATACTTTTATAAAATTTTCTGAATAGTAAATATTTTGTGAGCCATCGAAACCAAAGACCTTTTTGGTAACTGAGCTTATCACCGGCCACCTAAAGCTCGTGTCTATTGCATGGAAATCTTGAAATCAATGATATATTCATCTAGCAAAAGTCTAATTGCAGTTAGATATGGTATCTCTTTATGGACAAAAAATTGACCCAAACACTCGCCAGAAGACTTTATTTTGGTTGTTATTTTCCCAAAACCTCCTCCCTTGGGAGGAATTAACCCCCCCCCCCCCCGTCGATTTCATTCCCTCACAATGTCAAGATCTTCAAAATCCAAAACCTCTTTAAAGGGAAAGCTGCTGAGGGGACTGTGGTCTTGGGTCCCTACGCTGTGTTTCTGAAGATTCGTATGTTCTGGAAGCGATAATGTGCCTACATGAAGCATAATTATTGTTCCTCTCATCAAGAAATATTTTATAAAAAAATATTTCCCTGTCTTGAGGTTGAGGAGATTTTCAGACAACTTTTGCTCTTTCCCAAAAACATTTTTTTTTTAATCACTGTATTTTAACAAGGCAGGAGAAGTGAGTTTGTTGCATGCGATGAAAAACTCCAGAGTTTTTAGGGAATGTGAAAAGACTTTCTTCTTGTCAAGAAAGAAATAGAAATCTTTAGATGTTCTGAAAACATACAAGTGTTTCTTATCCCAACTATCAGAATATCAGAATTACGACTTCAGTAAATCAATCAATGCAAACACAGGTGCGGAGCCAGAATTTGTCGGGGGGGAGGGGCTGAACTTAACATGTAAGGCCGGGGATTAGGCGGCCGCCCAGGTTCCCGGCGGGTCCAGGGCGGAGACCTGGCGGCTCCGCCCCCCGAAGCTCCAGGGTTTTAATGCATTTAAGGGGGCATAAACTGCTTTTTTCTGTCAATAAAATACAGTGGCTCCCCTCTTATAAGGCACCCAAAATGCAGCCTTAAAGTGGCCTTATAAGAGGGGTGGCCCCTTCTAGAGGGGGAATATAGGCTATATAGTAAAATGTTACTCTTTCTGCATAAGAATGGTGACTTTTCAAGAGGAGTGGCCTCTGGTGAGAGGGGCCTTATACAGGGGACCACTGTAAGAGATATGATGTCTGGTTTATCTGCATTTTGGGATCTCAGTGTCCCATAATCAAACTTTGATAACCATTACAAAGGGTTTTATTTTCCAAAGCTTCCATCTGCTGTTCAATTGTTATTGGAATTCACAAATTCTCCAAAACAGGAAACTATGTGTCATTACCATGTTAATATATTTGAATGTTATGTGACACTTGTCAAATGAATCTGAGTCCATAAAAAACAAGGAAGACACATGAAGTGAACAACATTTATGAACACGTGTAACTATAAAACATTCAAGTCTGCAGCTGTACACTGGAATAATGTTAGAATTAGATCACAATTCAGGCAGCACCACACAACTACTTGAATGACAAAAAAAGCAATAAATTAAATGATAAAACAACAAAATGAGAGGAATGTTTTGAAATATATTCAGAATGCCACAATATATGTCGAGAACTTGATTTTACAAAGCAGCTGAAGTAAATATATACATAATCCCAATACAAAGTGTCAATCAGCACCACTATCTGATCACTTAATAACTAATATGATCCGTCTGAAATCAGAAGTCTGAGTTGCACTAAGACACAAATCCACCATGTGGATGAGGATTCACAGCCCACTTATCACATTCAGGCAGCACCACTGAAGATACATCTAAATACATCTGATCATAAACTAACTATGAAACTGAAAAATAAAAAAAAAATTAAAATAAAAAAAAAAACGCCTCTGAAAAATTGCTTCAATTGTTCTAAAAAAGTCAAAAAATATTACTATGCTACAAATCCACAATGCAGGATATGATTACCCATGAACAAATTAAACAAATTCCTCTCAGAGGAATGTCTCCAAAATCACAAGTTTTAGAAAAACATATGTGCTTTTTGAATTCACAAATGTGTAAAAAGTATAAATCTTCAGTCGGCAGCAAAAGTAATTCTTAATAGTCATGAAATCATTTACTTATCACCTTGCTTATTGGAGGATGATTTCACGTTGGGAACCAGTCTTCCTGCACTCGACGGAGGGCGCTGCCGTATTTGTTGTTGTTTCTGTGCCTGTCAGCCTGCCGATCTTTGACACCACGTTGATTAATCGACTCTGCGTCTTTGAAATTGGTGATTCGGAAAGCTCGGACCAAAGATGTAACGGGTAACCCGTCCATACTTTCTCGTGTGACCGGAGATGACCAACAATTTTTGGAGGCACCAGATCTTTTTTTTTTTTTTTATTTTTTTTTTTATTTTTAGTGGCCAAGGGGAGGGGGCGCGCTTCGGGCGCCCCTCCCCCCCCCCCCCCCCCCCCCCCCGCCGTAAATCTGCGACTGCCAAAAAGCACAGAATGGGACACTATGGTAAGGAGCAACACCGAAAGGATCTCCCTGAGACACAGGAAAGCAGCGATAGGGACACTTCTTGATGGCGAAAATATTATATATAATATAATATAAAATAATATCAATATCATGACTAAGTGCCCCTGGGTCGCCAGAGGGGGGTAGCGGTAGCGGCCGAACCTCTGTGCGGACCCACATGACATAATTGATTCGTTCTTTTTTTTTATTTGCATACTTTCGATGTTTTACCGAGTGTTATTGTGTCATTTTATTTATATGTACTATGGTAATGTTCCCCGATGCAGTGGCATGGCATTAGCTATGTTGGTTTTGTACCCTTTGACTGTTTTGTATTTCTCATTTTACATACTTCAATAATTATTTTACTTTCTGCATGGTGTATTTTATCTGTCTTTATCATTTCGATGTAGTCATTTGAATGTACTTTTAAATTTATCTGTTTGCGGAAGTTCAATAATAATAATAATAATAATAATAATAATAATAATAATAATAATAATAATAATAATAATAATAATAATAATAATAATAATAATAATAGTAGGGGGCTATATCCAAATATAGGCCTAATTATGGATCTTAACCCTTAATCTCAGGGGTGAATGCCAGTGACATTTTACCGACTTCAAGTAACTTGCTAACTTGAATTAGACCAGGCACGTTAACTGAAATAATGTAAAGGATCTAAACCAAGGAAATCATTTTAAAATACAATATATTTTACTCGAGAGGTTTAAACTGGGCCTGTAATGCTTTTCAAAGCAAATAAACGGCGAATCTATATATATTATGTTGTATGTGCGTATAGATTATGCACAAATCACAGTAATCAGGTCTAAATCTACTGGACTTACAGCTTTCAAAACAAACCCGTCTTACACAAACACGCAGAAATTTGGACTTTAGCTCTTCAAGTGATTTACACTTCTGCAATGCAAGGTTTTTCTTAAAATATGAAGTATTTACAAGTCAAAAAATTCAAAACAGCCAATTACACAGTAATTTGCAGCCTCAAACGTCAAGTTAAATATACATTGCATAAACTTCAAAAACATCCTAGATGTAAAATTTTCCACAAAGGGTAAATACCATTGTAAATCCTTTGATTAACAGCTACAATCCAGAATCTTCAATTAGTTGAAAGAGGGCATTTAATGGAAGAAGAAGCAAGGTTTACAATTGAATTAAAAGTTGCATTATAAAATACAACTCAATGGGAATACACAGTTCCTGTAGCCCTCCAATTTTTTAGTGTATTCGGCTGCGTATATTCGACTGAAGACACACGCTGCTGCTAAATGCGATAGGCCTATCTCCTCTATGTACATATCATGCATTCACAGTGTGGCATTCCACAGTTCGCATAGTAATCTGTGAATAAGTTTCGATCAGAGGGGAAAAAAAGGAAAATGTTGCACGTTATATCATGGAACGCCTCCCTGGTTTTATTTTCCACGCAGTACGAGTTGTCTGGCTGGTTGTATGTGACAAAAACTCGAAGCATATCAAATAGAAGTGTGTGACTACTATCGTCACAAAAATTGTTTTGTTTTGCATTTTGTTGACTTTAACTATTTTGATTTTGTATGCGGGTACAAATCTGAAATATGTGTACAGCTTCTTTGTTAATTGTGTAACTTTGTTCATGTTTTGTCCTGGGTGTTTTGTAATATACATTTTGTGTGTCACTCCATGTTCTGGAGAACCCCCCCCCCCCGATTAGTGACATCTCGATGTACTACAGGGCGACCCAGTTGAAATAAATATGTTTTTTAAAAAAAATGGAATCTTTCAATCCTGAATTTTGGACTGAGTCGACAGCTTTCCTCGGCATCATTGCCTTCAAAGTGGGCCGTGGAAAACTGTGGCTTGAAAACAAACAAACAAAAACCACACAAACGTGTGTATTCTGAAACTAACAGATCTGTATACATATTGGTATAAGGATGGACGAAATGTATTTTCAAACAGAATTCAAGGAAGATATTACGATTTAGATGGCAGACACTACATCAGTTTGTATTATACGGAAATATATATCCGTACCTTTTTTACATAAATTTCATCGCTGATCTGCACTGCTTTTCCGTTTAACCCCCAAATTTGATAAGTTTAAACAAGAAGCCCTATTTCTTAAAAGTCATGAATTCAAACTGTAATTTTCCTCTCTCTCTCTCTCTCTCTTGAAACAGCGGGTAGCTTATAGGCTACATGTGAAGAGAAGAGAATTAATATGACAGGATGTCTTTCCTTGATTGATGAGAACAACGGTTATAAGTTTTAACTAACAAAGAGAAGAGAAGAGAATTTCTTCCTTTTCAAATCTTGGTTTATGAGAAGAACCTTTGAGTTTTATACTTCAAACCTAGAATGTGTACTTCTATAAGCTTTGTCATCATTCTTGTAAATATAAAAACATGCAACTTAATCTGTAATAAAAAAAAAAGCTGTGGCTGCATATTCAAGCTGCAGCGAAAACACCTTTGGGACGTCGTCGAGAGTTAAAATGCCAAGTGTCAGCATGCCAGGAAGTGTTTGAGTGATCGCCGCTCTTTCTTAAAGGTCCCAAACGCCAAAAGATTTATTTTTTGTTCAAAGTGAAGAAATTAGAGTATCATAGCACTTTTCTGAAGAAATTGTTCCATATTCGCACAGGAAAATAACTTTATTTGCAAAAGAATTTTGTTGCCCATGACGTGCCCGAAGTTGACAAGTTTTTGGCCATCAAGCGGGCATTGGGTCATGACGTCACGAAATAGTCCAGAGGCCAGATCGAGAAAAGTCTCTTAGTTTTCGAGTAACCTTGCTCACGTGGACCCAGGGATGAAACTAATGTTGTTTGATAGGCAACACCTTGGGTCATATAAATATGCGGCAAGATTAACAAAAAAAAACAAAAACAAAAACAAAAACAAAAACAAAAAAACCCCCTAAAATTTGTGAAATTTGGGGTCAAAGGTTAAAAATACAGAAAAATTTTATACGTACATATTGTACTACATTTGTTGTAACTTTGAGATATTTTTAAAAAATACAGAGCTAGTATTCTTTACACATTTACAAAAGTAAAGGGAGTCAAGGATACATTAATGGAAAGTCGTACTGTTGCAGGTCAAGCTCATCATAATTGAACTTAAAAGCTGGAAACGTGAAAAATTAGCTGAATAACTTATTTTCAATTCATCCTGAAATTTTGTGTGGGTCGTCAACAGGATATAGTTGTACTTTTTGATAGACAATATCCCAACATTAATGGAAAGTCATTCTGTTGCAGGTCAAGGTCATTATAATTGACCTTAAAAGCTGAAAATGTGAAAAATTAGCCGATTGGGTTATTTTTAATTTATCCTGAAATTTTGTGTGGGTCGTCCAAAGGATGAACTTGTACTTTTTGATAGACAATATCCTTATGCACAAAACCATTGTAGCTGCATCCCAAATTGGAATAACGAAAGTTATAAAAATGGAGATCATAGGTCAAAACAGCAACACATATTCCAAGTGTGTCAGTCCAATCTGTCAGAACAGTCGTATTTTACAAAAGAGGAAGAAAAATAGTTTATTTCACCAGTTTTTTATCTGGGACATGGAGAAATTTTGAGGAGCACCCAAGTATAAAGGCTATAATTGGGGCTTCTCAGAACTATAATGAGTTAGCCAATGGCTTCACCTTTCATACTGTCTCAGAGAAACAGGTTTGTGAAAAACTTAAGGTATTACAAACTAAAAAGGCAACTGGGTATGATAATATTCCAGCCAAAGCTTTGAAAGCGTCAGCCAAATCTCTGGCATCACCCCTCACCAGTATTATAAACGAAGGAATTAAAACATCTAAATTTCCCGACAGCATGAAACTGGCTAACGTCCTACCGGTGAATAAGAAAAAAGATCGTTTAACGAAAGAAAACTACAGGCCGGTAAGTATGCTACCTAGTCTATCAAAAGATTTTGAGAGCATTCTTGCTGAACAGCTGGAAGCTTTCTGTGAGGCGATTTATAACCCTATGATTTCAGCTTATCGAAAGGCACACAGTTGCAATACAATGCTTATTAAATTGACTGAAGACTGGAGAGCGGCTTTAGATTCCAAATATCATATCGGTGCTGTACTGATGGATTTGTCAAGGGCTTTTGATGAACTTCCTCATAGCCTGCTCCTTGCCAAATTAAAAGCCTATGGCATGGAAACTACATCTGTAAAATTGCTACAAAGCTACCTGTCAGAAAGATGGCAGAGGGTAAAAATTGGCCACATTCATGGTACATGGCAGCGAATATCTAAAGGCGTACCTCAAGGATGAATATTAGGTCCAGTGATGTTTAACCTGTTCTTAAACGATATTTATATGTGTGTCAAAGGCTGCGACATATACAACTATGCTGATGATAACTCTGTGAGTGTCAAGCATTTAGAGAAAGCACACATGGTACGCCAACTGCAAAGCAAAACCACAGAATGTGTACAGTGGTTTAAGGTGAATTACATACAGGCTAATCCGACCAAGTTTCAGGCCATCTATCTTGGTCCTAATAAGAAAACAACCAAAGAAACTTCCTCTATTACGCCATCTCATATTGAAATCGATGATACAAAAATTGAATTTCAGGAGGAAGTAGTATTACTGGGTATAACTGTCGATGACAAGCTTAGATTTGATAAACATGTCGCCAACCTCTGTAAAAAAAAAGCTGCTAGACAGCTAAATGTACTTTGTCGTTTAAGACATTTGTTGGATGAAAAAACCAGAATGATTATATATAAAACATACATTATTTCAAATTTTAACTATAGTCCTTTGGTGTGGCATTTCTGTGGAGCCACTAATTTAAACAAAATGGAAAGTATCCAAAAAAGGGCATTAAAATTTGTTTTTGGAACTTCTATAGATGTATCCTATAGTGACTTACTGTCAAAAGCCGAGATGTCATCTTTAACTACACACAGACTACGTGCTTTGGCACAGCTGGTTTTTATGTCTGTTAACAAGATCGGGCCAAAGTATCTTCACAATATTTTTAAACCAAAGTTGCAGGCGATAAATCTTAGAAATAAAAATATTATGGCTAATCCTAAGTTTCGAACTGTAACATTTGGGAAACATAGTCTGCGCTACTTGGGGGCAAAAATTTGGAATAGCCTACCACAACATTTTAGAGACCAGATGAGTTTTAAAGATTTCAAAACATTACTAAACTGCTGGGATGGCTCAGAGTGCAGTTGCAACTTTTACTTTAGGACATAATTTTTGACAGTAATCTTGCAAGTTTTTTTTATCTTGAGCCATTATACTGTGATATTACATGTACTTGCATCTGACGTTCATGTCTTCATTTGATCATTGTATTAGACTATATATGTACTTTGATTAATTTTACTACTGGAATGTGTATCTGTTTAATTTTATGCAGTGGAGCATGATTTTACATTTTATACATCGAGTGTCGGCAAAGAGCCTCAGTTGCTCACGTTATTCATTATGTAAATCCGACGGTAAATAAAGCTTATCTTATCTTATCTTAAAGACACACATATTTGTATATCGTCATTAATAATTACGTAATGTATGTTCTGCCACAAGGTCAAGGTCATTGATATTGAATTTTGCAAAAAAAAAAAAAAAAAAAAGGAAACATGTAAGGGAAGATCTAGTTTTATTCCCTTTCAAAGACTACCTTGTTAACTGGGAAAAAAATGGAAACTATAAAGCCTAAGATTGGAACATTTTAGTTTCATGACTTTTAACCACGCGTACTTGTATCATTTTAGTAATTTGAGTCTCTGAAGCATTAGTTATGATCCCTTAATCTGATCACCAGATGTTGAAAAATAAAAGACCACTGGTTGCAGCAGTTTAAATATGTGCCGTCTAGCGCCTTTGCTCCTCGCTTCGTGACTAGATTGAAGATGGAAAAGGGTAGTCAATTTCGAAAGGGCAACCATGTGATATTCGGTACAATAATATTCAGCACAATTTATTCTATATTTCTTTTAATCAAAATATAAAATCTACCTGATTTTTAAGAAGCTGGACATGCAAGCTTTCACCTTCTATTGCAGTATATTTCTCTTTAAACTATACCATCAAATTTTTTTTTAATTGTTCATTTTATCTAAAAGTATTAAAACAGTTTACATAAGCAGTTCATGTTATTATTCATTCAGCGCATTTCTAGCGCATTCCTATTGTGAAACCGTATACTATGCATTGAAACTTGCACGTTAAACCTGATCTGACACGACTGTAAAACTAAGTAGATAAATGTTTAATATATTGTGGGCATAAACTGACAACAAACTAATGACATTCCTGTTCTAGAGATGCACAGCTAATTAAAATTACTTTCTGCAATAATTCCTGTGATGTGGGGCATCAGTGAAAATGACAGCACAGTGAAACCATGTCAATTTACATGGTACAAATCACTATTGTCTTGCACTCAGCTGCGTGATCACCTCATCATCATCATTATCATGTGAAATAAGTGAAATATCATTGCAATACATAAGAGCTTTACTTCATGGTATATAGACTAAGTGTTATGTTCTTCAAAACTGTTAAATACAATGTCTGGAAGAAATAATATTTTTACTAAAAAATTGTTAAAAATTATGGATATTCAAAATTTTCCAATGGCAGCTTTGTCTTTTAATTGAAGAAGTGGGGCCATTGATCGGGATAGCATATTTCTAGGCCTTTTGATGTACATTATAAAGGTCATCCTTTCATCCAAATTTTGTTTTCCCTTTTTTTTTAGAACTTGATATTTTCTCAAGTAGAATCCTTAAATTTTTCAGATTTTAATCACAGCTATTTCAGGTCTTTACAGTTTTATAGTGATTAGCAATTTAAATTGCTGTCTTTGAATTGCTAAAAATGAAACGGTGTTTAATTTAGTTCCTCCATTTGTCAAATTGTGGCTATCTGTTGCTAGTCTCCTCCTCCAAGCCTGGGTAATCTGCAACAAGATACATTGAGAAATGAGACATCATAAAGTATATATTACAAGTTATGGTGGTGAAAACATGAACACATCACATCCCACCCACTCCCTTTGACGCATGAAATAAGATTTTTTAAAAAAATGTGCAAGGGGGGACGTTAGGGCAAGTTGGACAGTATGATGACTGTACCATGCAAGACAGCACGAAGACTGTACGCAGCTGCACAGCACCATTACTACACCATACTTCCCCGTACCATGAACCCCAAACATGGCGTACACCCGAAGGTGACTTTCACTTGATTTAACTTGCACTGGAACAGCATCGGGTGGCTCTCCGGCGAGCCGCTGTTCCTAGATGGTAGCGCACCAAAAAAAATTAAAAGTCTTTCCCAAGGGAAAATTGAAAATATATCATTCATTCGTGAAAGCAAGCGGTATCTTCATCGAGATTTTACAGTGCTTAACACATTCACTGCTTATACATGTATTTACTTTTTTCTGGTATATTTTCCCACGTTATTTTCTCGTTTTTCATCAAGTAAAATATGTTTACAGAATTTTCTCCTTTGTTCTTGGTAACACAGAACATAATGTGTAAATATATAACAACTGAGATACTAATGAGCTTTAAAACAAAAATCTTACACGTAATATTTTGAATGAGCACTGGCCTGTCTGGTATACTGGTGACGGTAGATTTAAGAATGACAAAACATTCCAGTTTCAAGAACTATTGTTACGGTACTGACAGGCGACATTTTTCTTTTAAAAAGCACTGACGAACTCATCAGTTTTGCAAACATTTTAGAAGTTACACTTTCTTTACCTGTTTAAATCTGGCGCCCGGAACATTCACACACTTAACAGTCTGATGATCTCACCTGTTATATTGTTCCTTTTACTGTCACTAATGTAAATATAGAGCATTCAAATGACAAATACTTCAAAACAAGCATCATCTATCATCCAAAAACCATTACTCGGGATATAAAAATTAATTTGTGAAGTTGATATCAAAATTGTTATAACTTTCTTACTGCTACAACCACATTTAATTTTTGCCTCGCAGGTAAGATTTCAAATGTTCCTGCATTTTAAGAGAAACATTGAAATTGTGGAACGACACATTTTGTCATATGTAAACTGCTGACGTATTTTTTTAAGTTCAGTCTCATAATTGTGTTCTTATATTGAAGTCATACGGTTAGTCTTTTTCTGAACTGCATCATCGTACTCAGGTGTCCCATAGATTTTAAAAACCATCATTGAATTGTAGTATATACTGTGATTTGACCCAAAAAATAAGCATCAAAGTATGAATTGGCCTACGTGACTAACAAACTGTCAATTTTGCACACTGAAGTTTTCTCTAAGACACAGACTTACTTACCATTATGATCGCTTCAGACTAAACGTCACGCAGAATTTTGCATGATTTTTATGATCATGGTGACGGAAACCAGTGCATGCTTGCACGCCTCTGAGACTTTAACGCTAAACTGATGACATCATTGCCGAAGCTTTCTCCTGCTATACAGAGTTCCCAATTTTACAAGCTAATCTCAGTTATGTTACATGCAAGTAATGTCACACATTTACATTTGATTTCACGTTATTCATCTGAAAAGCGAATAGGGAGCGGGAGGAGCACATATGATCTCCGATGAGTCTCGTTTGCGTTTCTATCTCAACTTGCAAATGTGTACAAACCCAAAGGTGCCCATATATTGATCCTATTTTTTCCAATACCAAAATCTGGAATATATTCTAACTTATCACATCAACATTATTCCCAATGAAGTGACAAAGTCCCTTGCTGTAGGCTGGGGAAGTTCCTTGACACCAAGAACAAGTAAGTTCAAAACTCACACACACAAACTATAGCCTGCAACACAAAAGCAATTTATGAACTGGAAGGAAATTATCCGTTGCTTTTGTGTTCAGGCCTATATTTTGTGAGGAATTGCAGAGTTGTCCTTACTACCTCCTATGTGTTACTTCTCCCAGGTACAAAAAGCCACCTGGTCACCATAAAGTTATACGAAACGCACAGTTGCCTATGATGATCCCTCGTGTGCTTGTCGGTTGAACCTATATTATTCATTATCCAAATCGTGAATAAATTGTAACTTAGGCTTACTGTATTAACATTATTCCCGATGAAATGACAAAGTTTCTTGATGTAGGCTGGGAAAGCTCCTTGACACCAAGAACTAGTCAGTTCAAAACTCACACACACAAACTATAGCCTGCAACACAAAAGCAACTTATGAATTGGAATGAAAAAATCCGTTGCTTTTGGGTTTAGGCCTATATTTTGTGAGGAATTGCAGAGTTGTCCTCACTACCTCCTATGTGTTACTTCTCCCAGTTACAAAAAGCCACCTGGTCACCATAGCGTTATACGATACGAATAGTAGCCTATGATAATTCCTCGTGTGCTTATCGGTTGAACCTAGATTATTCATTATCCAAATCCTGAATAGATTGTAACTTAGGCTTACTGTATTAACATTATTCCCAATGAAATGACAAAGTTTCTTGATGTAGGCTGGGAAAGCTCCTTGACACCAAGAACTAGTCAGTTCAAAACTCACACACACAAACTATAGCCTGCAACACAAAAGCAACTTGTGAACTGGAATGAAAAAATCCGTTGCTTTTGGGTTTAGGCCTATATTTTGTGAGGAATTGCAGAGTTGTCCTCACTACCTCCTATGTGTTACTTCTCCCAGTTACAAAAAGCCACCTGGTCACCATAACGTTATACGAAACGAATAGTAGCCTATGATAATTCCTCGTGTGCTTATCGGTTGAACTTATATTATTCATTATCCAAATCTTGAATAGATTTGAACTTACTGTATTAACATTATTCCCAATGAAATGAACAAGTTTCTTGATGTAGGCTGAGAAAGCTCCTTGACACAAAGAACTAGTAAGTTCAAAACTCACACACACAAACTATAGCCTGCAACACAAAAGCAATTTATGAACTAAAATGAAATGATCCGTTGCTTTTGGGTTTAGGCCTATATTTTTTGAGGAATTGCAGAGTTGTCCTTACTACCACCTATGTGTTACTTCTCCCAGATACAAAAAGCCACCTGGTCACCATAACGTTATACGAAACGCACATTGTAGCCTGTGTTGATCCCTCATGTGCTTATCGGTTGAACATATAGTATTCATTATCCATATCTGGAATAGATTTTAACTTACTGTATTAACATTATTCCCAATGAAATGGCAAAGTTTCTTGATGTAGGCTGGGAAAGCTCCTTGACACCAAGAGCTAGTAAGTTCAAAACTCACACACACAACCTATAGCCTGCAACACAAAGCAATTATAAACTGGGATAAAAGGATCCGTTGCTTTTGGGTTCAGGCCTATATTTTGTGAGGAATTGCAGAGTTGTCCTTACTACCTCCTATGTCTTACTTCTCCCAGGTACAAAAAGCCACCTGGTCATCATATATAGTTATATGAAATGCATATTGTAGCCTATGAAAAACATGGTTTGCGATATCTATTGTCAGTGGCCTGACATCCCCCAAACTGTAGAATACTTCCGTACACATTGCCTCCTAATTTGAACAATCAAAGGGCCAGATGCCTACATGCAATTAGCGGTCATGCGTTCTCATTTCTGGGTCTTGTATTTACACTCCAAAAATAACGGTTTCTGTTATTCTTGTCCGTGTGTGCATATTTTTTTTTCAAAAATACTATAATGCATTCATCTACATGCTACTTGATAGATCGCTTCAAACAGGAGAAAATTAATCTGAATTTTAAAAGCATGTCACAAAACTGCAGTCATGAATTGTGTTTCGACGACAGTCGGACTTTCACTGTGTAAGATTAGGAGTAAATATACTGAACCCCAATGAAAAGTATCCACATAAAAAAATTAACACATTAATTTTGTAAGTTACTAAGTACTGTGTGTGCATATATGCATGGTTTGGAGCCTACATCAGGGTCATTCAGGACAACTTTTTAACTTTTGCTGGGTTGTTACATAATGCATGTGACTTTTGTGCACCGAATATGGCTTCTGACCACCACTCCTATTGGATGGCTAAAATGACCTGATGTTTTCAGTGGCTTTAAAAAGGGATGTTCAGCCAAGAAAAAAGCCAGTGGTCTCAGGTGTGTTGAGGCGATCATGCCGCGTCTGAGCCAAGGTCAAAGACACCATGCTTTGGGGCTTGCAGAGGGTGGAGTCCCAATCACTCAAATCGCACAAAGAATGGGGTGTACTCGGCGCACCATCTAACGACTAATTGAACGGCAACAAGAAACTGGATCCGTAGATGATCGGCCTAGGCCTGGCCGAGAAAGAGTGACAACACCTGGCCAAGACCGTCACATCCGGCTGATGCAGCTGCGAGACCGTTTCCGTACAGCAGCCCAAACAGCCCGTGAGACTCAAGGGGTGAATCACCGTCCTGTCAGTAGTTCTACTGTGGAGAGGCGACTGAGGAGCAGTGGCCTAACAGCCAGAAGACCTTACAGGGGTAACCTGCTGACCCAACCCAGAAGAGAAAGACGACTGCAGTGGTGTAGAGCACACTCCAGGTGGACTCGCCAGCAGTGGAATACCGTCCTTTTTACTGACGAGTCCCGTTTTTGTGTCAGCAGAGCAGATGGCAGAGAACGTGTGTGGCGCCGGACTGGGGAAAGATATGCAGATGCCTGTGTCCGTCAGGCAGATCGATGGGGTGGACCCTCTGTCATGGTGTGGTCAGGCATCAGCAACCGCTACCGGACACCCCTAGTGGTCATTCAAGGGATCCTCAATGCTAGGCGGTGCATTGATGAGGTGCTGGAGCCGCACATGGTCCCATTTATGGAGCAGCATCAAGATCTGGCGATCTTTCAGCAGGACAATGCACGTGCACACTCTGCAAGATTAACAATGAACTTTCTCAATGAGAGCAACATCAATGTCATGGAATGGCCAGCGTTCTCACCCGATCTGAGCCCTATTGAACATTTGTGGGATCAGTTAGGCCAAGGTATTCAACGGAGGACACCTAGGCCTACTACCCGAAACCAGCTGATCCAAGCTCTGCAGGAAGAATGGAATAATGTTCCCCAACACAGAATTCAAACCCTGGTCAGCAGTATGCGCCGCAGATGTATAGCATGTGTTGATGCTCGAGGTGGCCACATCCCATATTGAACAGAAAAATTTGTGTGACTTTCAATTAGGGCAGTTAATGACATTTTTTGCCTGTAAGTGACGTTAATGTCGGTAGAGCGTGACATTATTTTTACGCCAGAAAAGTGAATGCTTTGTTAAGTTCTAAGCACGTCTAGGTATGAAATGTTTCAAGTATAAACAATAAAATACTTCAAAATTGGCATGTGGATACTTTTCATTGGGGTTCAGTATATAAATAAAAAAAAAAAAAAAAACGGGGAAGAAAAATGCTCCCCAAAACATGAATATTTAAATATAGTCACTGGTATAATAAAGTGCGTTGGTTAGGAAATATAATGGCAGATAAAATATACTCTCCTGAATGTCAAACCTCCTAACTTTCCGCACGGTGCCCACCAGCTCCGTCTCCCTCACCCTCGCTTTGCTGTCAGCGTGGCGCGGTCCTGTGTCCCATTTCGGATAGACCTGTGGTTTTCCACTTTCAATACGTACTCCGGTCTTCTACGATAACTTTTCCTGAAAAAAATGAAATATTTATACATTTACGTTCATGTTGTATACATTACCATGAAAAAATTCATCAAAACTTGTGCAATACAAAATGAACAACGCATGCATGCGCCCACACAATCCGAATCAACTGACACTGACAGATCTGTGCTGCTCCATCTTCGTGGCTTAATTGTGTCTGCTTTGACAAAACCACGACGGCCACCAGCTGGACGCACGTGGGCCACAAGTGCGGCACAAAGCAAAGTTTAACAAGTAAAGGTACGAACGCATATAGAAGCTCCTCGTGACATTTAGCACTGAAGCGGAGCGCAGGTGTTAAATGTCACGAGGTGCTTCTGTGTAGGATAGGGACCTGAGTTGTTTTGTTTTCCTCTCGGGAGAGAGACTTCAATAATTCCTGAGCGCCCGATAGGGCGCGAAGGATTTATTGCAGTCTCTCTCCCAAGAGGAAAACAAAACAACGAAGGACCTATCCTGCATAGTGTATGATGACATCACTGATTATGAAAAACCACTGCACATTATCAGAGAAAATGCTTTCAATATTTGTTTTATTTGACTGATTGATTCATTTCATTTTGATTATTTGTAATCTTCATCACCCCGTTGTTATAATGGACTGGGCTGAAATGGCCTCAAGTTTGACCTGAGGTCACAAAGTATGAAACCAAATATTGTTTTCTTTCATTTCCACTTTAACTCCACGCGCACCTGTATTGTATTGTTACCTGACATTTTGTTTGGATCCCACGTGCGTATTCTTCAACAGGGAGAAATCATGCTACCATCCTTGCCGTTTCTCATTTGCGTTTTGGCAGTTTTACATGTCACATTCGTGCAACTAAGAATGGATTTTTTAGATTTATTTGGGGACGAAACAGATTTGATATTATCGCAAGTATCGGAGAATGCTGAAATTCATTCAAAGTTCTCCAGCGCCAAATTTGGCACTATGGCTGACCATGAAAGTGTTTCACATGGTATTCACTCTGCGGAGACGTCTGCGAAACCCTCACTGTCTTCGGACTTTTCTGATTTCTTTGGTAAAGAAACGGACCTTGTGCTTACACAGGCTTTGAAAAATGCCGAAATGGAATTTGATTTGTACAATACAGATGCACTTGAGGAAATTCAACTGTCTCAACTTTGTCAAGAAATTGAAGAATGTGACGAACTGAACAGTGTTGCTACAGATTTGAACATATCTGTGCAAGAGGTTTGGGAGGCGTTACAAAATCACATACATATTACAGGAAAAGAGGCTTTAGGGATTCCTTGCCTGGCCAGCGGTTACAACTTTACGTCAAACAGAAATCCCGACAAAGGTAATTAAAAAAATTCTATAATTAAGTCAGGACACGTAATTAAATTTAATATGATAATTTTCACTTTTAGCTTAATATGTTTCAACAATTTTGTAGGAGCACTTTACATGCAACAGCAATATAAGGAAAGCTATTTAATCGCTCAACCTATAAATTCAGCGTTTAATTCGAAAGGGCTGTTTTGGGCCATATAGGCAGAATAGAAGAAAATTTATTATAGTTCTTTCTTTCTTTCTTTCTTTCTTTCTTTCTTTCTTTCTTTCTTTCTTTCTTTCTTTCTTTCTTTCTTCTTTCTCTATTTTTGTTTTTTCCGTTCTTTTTCTTCCTATATATTTTTCTTTTTCGATTTTTTTTCTCCCGCTCTCCCTCTCCTATGTTATTCTTTTTTGTTTTCTCCCTTACCAATTCTCTCAACCTCTCCTTTCGTTTATTTTTCTTTTCTCCCTTACCCCCTCCCTCCCTACCTCTTCTTTTCCTTTTAATCCATACTTCCCTCCCTCCCCTCCCTATCTCTTTTCTTTTTTTGTGCTCCGACTTTCCACCTTTCTTTCTTTCTTTCTTTCTTTCTTTCTTTCTTTCTTTCTTTCTTTCTTTCTTTCTTTCTTTCTTTCTTTCAATTGGATTTCAGTGACTTCTAAAGGGTAACGTAGCAGTTATTTTGTATTTTTCAGAATATCCCACAAGATTCAAAGATGAAGTGCCCGTGGATCTGCAGCGAGCAACTGACATGTCCATTCCATACAAAACTACAGAAAAGGCGATGTGGGCGTACAGGATCTTTGATACCTGGGCAAAATGGAGGCGCAAAAGGGGCAGTGATAATACAAAGCCCGCAAATCTTTGCGCACCGCTGCACTCAGACAGTGGTTTTGCAGAGGTCTCTATCCCGGGTCTCTATCAGATAGAGACCTCTGTCCATCATACACTATATATGCGTTCTTACCTACTCAGAATGCAAATATTTACCAATGAAATGAAAGTTCCGTCTGTCAATCTTATGAAGTGAATCGCATGATAAAATTATGTAACAGCTACAGGCACACGCCTGCCACACTCTGTGCAGATTGGGTCCCGAATAATTATTAGGCCTAGGCTGTAATGCAAAAATGGATTTGAGTGCCATGGATCCATTTCTGGAACCTGTATCAGAAATTCCCTATGACTTGGTGGATTTGGCTGCACAGGAGCTGTTTTTTAGCGAAAAGACTTCAAAACAAGATGTAGGAAATAATGACCGATTCAGCGAAGTCGTCACACCTGAAATTTTGAGGCAAAAAATTGACTGAGGCCGTACCGAAGGCAACTAGAGAAAATAACAGGTGGGCTGTTGGAGTGTGACGGGATTGGGCTCTGTGGCGAAATACGAAGCCAGAGGCATTAAAGATTCATTTGGTTGCTGGAAAATGAAATACACTGAACATGTTATTGGTGTACATGCAGATGCCCATTGAAAAAAATGCTCTTCTGTTTCCTGCTTGCCTGGTAAGTTCGCTTCTGTGACATAATTGTGCCATTTCATCACAAGTTGTACTGATGGACGTGTTCTTTGGTTCGTGGAGCACCCGGGGGGGGGGGGGGGTACTCCCCGGAATTTTTGGTGGGTAGGCTCCACCGAGGGTACAAAACCCGGACCCAACGGGAGCGGAACCAATGTGAAAATGGGGGGTCTTTTGGAGCTTGTATTGAAAAAAAAATGAAATTTTACATAAAATTTGGTGTATTTTGGGGCAATTTGGAGACAGGAATTGAAAAACACAGGGGTCTTTGGGTGAGACAAGCGAAAAAGGGGGGTCTTTTAGAGCTACAAGCAGGAAAAAGGGGGGTCTTAGAGAGCGACAAGTACCGAAAATAGGGGGTCTTTTCCGCGGCGCCTACCCGTATAGCAAGGTATAGGAAGTACCCCCCCTCCCCCCCCCCCCCCCGGGATGGAGCACGCGCTGTGTTGTGAATGAACTTGGTGCAATCGTGTCATGAGGAGAACTCCTCGCACGGTAAGAGGAGGTATGGGTTAGACGCCGAGTAGAGTTTTCCAATTGAATTAGAAGACTCGCGCTGAGCGCTCGTCTTCTAATTCAATTGGAAAACTCTACGAGGCGTCTGACATACTTATACTCCAAAAGATGGGTATTATAAAAGTATTTCCTACTTGAAACAAAGTTAAAAGACTTGATTTCGAAGAGAAAAGCGACAAGTAAGAGTACATATGTAACGACCTTTGACACTTGACCTGTCACGCTCCCTGACCCTATTCAATGCTGGTCAACGATAGACACGCTGGAATAAATATTATGTTAAATCAGTGAAGAATCGTCTCAGCTGTTTAACGTAATGGACAGCACGCTCAGCCGTGGATCACAGAATTCCTGGTTCGAGCCCTGCCAGGGACAAAATATTTTTTTCATTAAAAAGTGTAGACAAAAATTGTCGAAGTTCCATTGCAAAGTCCCGTCATGAGGTCACTTGCACTTCAGCGGATCTAATTCAATTAGACTCCTAGGAGGAGAGGAGCTCTATGAAAATTAGACTCCGCTGAAAACAATAGAAATTGGGCGCTGAGGAGTATAACGAAAGGCAAGACTCTGGTTCATTTATGATATAGGTCAATTATTGCATTCTAAAAGAAAACTATTGCTCACCAATAGGATGTATTCATATTTAAATGCAGTCCTACTCTAACACCTGTTGAGCAAAAGAGGGAGCCACCTGCATCAGGGCAGATCCATGTATTTAGCATGGTCAAAAGCACTTTCTCAATAAAATAAACAACACAAACACAGAATAATCTTAAGAAAAAGTTTTTACATATACTTGAAACATAAAGGATGCTTAAATTGATTAGAAATGAGCTCTCTTTGGTTGAGAGGGTGTTATTAATGGATGTTTATGTAGCATATAATACAAATCTACCCTGATCATGGTGGAAGCATCAGTCTGTTGCCCCAGCAACATAGGAAGTGAGCAGGATCGCAGTTAAATATGAATGTCGCGTATTACACGCACTCTAAACCCAAGTGTTCTGGTTTAGAACACACAGAGAACACTCATTTGTAACAGTTTGGGAACGCAGTCTTAGTGTTCTAAACTGAATATAGAACATTGTGTGTTCAGAATAAAACACTATGTGTTCCAAACTCAGAACGCATACATGCGTTCTACATGTGTTCCACGGAGAACACATGGACGCGTTCTGGCCATGTAACAGTTTGAGAACACTTATTTGTGTTCTCAAAGCACTTTCAGAACACGCAGTGTTCCCAATAAGCAATTAAATATGTTTTCATACATCAGAAATGAGAATGCCACCTGAAAATGGTAAAAAATCAGGAAATTCCCATGTCTGACAAGAAAATAGATGCACATTGTAAGCAAAAACATGCAAGTACCATTAATTGTAGTTCAATCACATTTATTTTCAGCAAAATACCTCACATAATTTTATGTAATATTGGAAGCATACATAAACATGTGAACATCAGTCTTCCATGAAAATATTGCATGACTAATACAAATTATACTGAGCACCATACCTTCACTTGTAAGTTGAGTAAGTCCTTGCCTGTAATTGGAAATTGCAAGTTTTCAAAGTTCCACTTATGACATCTTAAACAGTTTATTTTCATCAAATTATCAGGTTTTTTTTTATCTAAATAAGAAACTTATACAAGACCTATAATTTACATTGTAATGTGGACTAGAATTGGAGAATGGTTTTCTCTAATATCAGTTCATAACATCTCATTAAAGACTAAATATTGCATTACTCAACTAAGTACTGAAGATTCAAAAGTAACCCCAGAATTCATTTGAATTCATGTGGTATCACCAAATCAGATCTACACCTATACATTTCAATCACGACATCTCCAAACAAACAGCACTTATTCACCATTCCAAAAATTTGAATATTCTATGTTCAATATTCAAACAGCACCTTGGATGGGAAAAAGTACAATAGACTAGAGCTGGCAATAAAAAGTTATCTGGAATACCATTCCTACTAAATTCTCAAAACAAATGAAAGCACCATTTAACATGATGGTATCCTTGACATTTCTTGGAATCACACCACACAGTATTCTGGACGGTATTAAAAATGAGAATACAAAAGCATAAAATGGACGATTAATAATAAATTAACTTAACATGAAATGTTTAGACAATATAGTATACATGTATAAGAGAAGCAGATAAAACAAATTATCATAATGGACAGTATGACCAAGAAGTGATTGGACCAAACATTTCACGAAATGCAGACTGGTGTGGACAAAAATTTTCTTTCACTTTAATAGTTGTCGGTCATAAAATTGACCAATGAATGCCCAAAATAGAGAAAGTTATTTTGAATACCATTTCTACTAACTTCTCAAGACAAATGGAATCAGCATTCAACATGATGGTATCTTTACATTTGTTGGACACACACCACATAGTATTCTGGACGGCATTAGAAATGAGAATATCTCCACTTATAAGTTGACTAGGTCCTTGCCTGAGGTAGCAAATAGTAAGTTTTAATTTTAGAGTTTCACTTGTGGCATCTTAAATAGTGATTTTGCATCACATTATCAGTTCAGAATTTAATACAAGAACTGTCATGTACACTGTAATGTGGACTAGACTTGGAAGAGAACGGTTTTCTCTAATATCAGTTTATAACATCTCATTAAAGACTAAATATTGCATTACTCAACTAAGTACCCAAGATTCAAAAGTGAACTCATAATTCATTTGAATTCATGTGGTATCAGTAGATCAGACCTAAACATAATCTAACATATCATAATGGACAGTATAACTAACAAATGCTTGGATCAAACAATTCACTTTATACAGACAAATGTTGACAAAAACTTTTTCACTTCAATAGTTTTCTGTCATAACATTTATCAATTTATGTACCCAACATAGAGACAAATAATATCTCTTCTGATATCATTAGATCAGCTGTGGGCCTACAAAAATATATCTAGACATCTCCAGACAAGCAGCACTTGATATGGCAATGTCACACCAACTATTAAGGAGGCATCAAACATGCTTAAATCATTCCTTGTTCCTTAACAAAACAAGAACCTATATACATATACAATAACATGAACATTATATTTAATGGTTACCCTTTTGTCATGGATACATTAAACATTGTAATCTGGCATCAATATTACAAAAACTATTTAAACATACTGAGATACACAATAAACAATGCATGTACATTTCATCCCCCCCCCTCAAAAAAAATAAGCTAAAATATTTTCAGTCAAAAGTTCATATGTAAAGTACCTTGATTAAAACTTGGTCTCTACATTTACAATGTTCAATCAAGTTTCTAAACTTTCTTGACCAATGAAAAGATATGTAATATAGATATGTCAATTATCTAATTCACCAGGCGTCTGTGCTACATATATGTGCAAGCCTTTTCACTGTATTAATCTTTTGACATTGGCTCTGGATCAGGCAGTTTTTTGAAGGCCTTTCGGAACTTCTCCACGAAGAATTTGTATTTCTGATTTGTTGCACCTCTGTATGGCTCGTCAGTCAAGAAGGTCTGTAAAATTGCCATGACCATCGCATGCTGCCTCGGGTATTGGAGATCAAACACGTAATAGGAAGCAAAGAGTTTTAGCACCCCACACATTATACCCCCCTCTACAGGTACACTGATCTTTACAGTGTCTCCCACAATGTACATGCCCTGGAGGCTGTCTTCCTGTGATGAAAGAAATGCAATCAGATGAGGGGCACTGCCTTCTTCAGTCTTCAGTTCCTTTCCTATCTGATCTTCAGATATATCCTGCAAAGGACAATTATAAGTTTAAATGAGATTATTAGTATTTGAAGAAGAACCATGTTGAAACAGTCTCTTTAAAAGCTAGACTGCCTTCAATGCAAAGCGTTGACTGAAAGGTCCGTAAATTGCTTAATTTAGGTCATGGCGACATCCAAATCATATCGGTTCATCTTGGCATGTAAGACGATCATACTGCAAAATCTGAGCAAAATAGATGGAGGCATTCTGTAAATATCACAGTAACATGCTCTTCCAAACATCTAATTAGGCTGCTGTTTGCTTAAATTAGGTCATGGTGACACCAAAATCATATCCGTTCATTTTGGCATACAATATAATCATACTGTAAAATTTGAGTAAAATACATGGAAGCATTCTGTAGATACAGTAAAAATGCCCTGAAGACCCACTGGTCGCTCATATGTCGGGCCCCAGCGACCTTGAAAGTAGGTCAAGGTTGCTAAATGTCAAACTCATCCAAGATCTTCATAAGATTCTTCATGTGTATAGGTATGACAGTTGTAGCTTCATTTGTTTTTAAGTTAGAGCATCCACAAGGGGCCCACATGTCACGCCCTGGTGACCTTGAAAATAGGTCCAGGTCGCTGAATGTCAAACTCATCCAAGGTCTTCATAAGATAATTCATGTGCACAAGTTTAACAGTTCTAGCTTTGTTTTCAAGTTAAAGCGTCCACATGGCGCCCACATATCGGGCCCTGGTGACCTTGAAAATAGGTCAAGGTCACTGAATGTTGAACTAAACCAAGGTCTTCATAAGATAGTTTAAGCGTATACATGTGATGGTTGTAGCCTAATTTTTTTTCAAGTTACAGCGTCCACAAGGTACCTTAAGAGAGACAGACGGACATACAACCCGAAAAACAAAAAGAGTCC
>OZ026612.1:5740403-5769403 GCA_964020975.1 Hermodice carunculata | reverse complement strand
AAAGCATTCTGCCCGTATGCATCTGGCAAACTGTGATTGATCTGACTCCAAACGGATGCCAGGAGGTTTGTATCGCCCTTATTGGAACATTTGTCATATACTTAGCAGAAAAAGATAAGCTGTTTTATCTACTCTGTAGTCCATATATCACTATCAGAGCTACCTATCACGGAGTCTCCAGATGCGGCGTTCCGTCAAGGAACCACCCCGTCAGACACACTTGGGTAGTATTTTAGAATTTTTCATTATATGTGTGCTATGAAAAATACGTTAGAAGTTGTAAATAACACTAAATGTGGATAAATGTACATCACGAATTAAACATCGTACCATTTGGGATGACTATACCTTGAACGAATCTTGGGCCCATATAATGGCAAGAGGTATCTCATCATTTCTGCTCTTGAGACAATTTTTGTGGTGTTCTCTGTAAAAAAACTGAAATAATGTGGGCATATTTAAATAAATAGTCAAACCTCAACCTTATGGACGTGATAAATGTTAATGGCGGAAAAAGTTTCAGCAGACGAAAGGTTCACTTTTTCCTGGAAACGGTATAATCTTTGTTGAACACTTTTTTTTCCCGCTTAAATTTGCCTGCAGCTACTGGCAGTGTATGACCATCTACTTCAAATACAAGTAGCTTTAAATTCGCACTTTTACATCTTTTGAGGGGGAAAGGTGCCCCCGCCCCCTTCCGAAAAAGAGCAACATGCCATGTTCCCGCAGTTTTCGTCGAATGGTGGGCGCACCAAAGAAAGGGGGAATCTGTCTGCATTTGACTGTTGTTTGGCACAGGCGCTCGCAACGTTCTGTCAGTCAAGCTTTCGTTCTAATATGCGTACACGTATTGGGGGGGGGGGGGGGGAGGCGCGGTACAGAGGATGGACCCGGAACATCTATGGCTATGCGTTCAATGACCCACATAGGGCCATATCTGCAATAAAATATTGGTTTAAACGTATTTTATTCACAAAAGTGAACACAATGGGGAAGCAGGGCTCTACCCTATGTGAATCCCTCTTGTTGGAAAGGACACGTGGACAGGACGAACGTAAACACACAAACGCCGCCGCGACGCCACCCGTCGAGTGCAAGAGGCACTCAAAGAATGGCGTCGCGCCGGCAGGAACAAGTAAAAGATAAACATGGACTACACACCACAGATTGTGGGGCATGGAGATTTAATGATATTCAGCCTCTGCTACCTACGTGTATACGCAAAAAAAAAAAAAAAAAAAAAAAAAAAAAAAAAAAAAAACTTAGTCACAGTTTAGCCATTAGTTTGCGTCGACAATTGAATTCTAAAACATTCACTTTTCTCCATAAAGTCGTGAACTGCTGTAAAGATAGTGGTATTTTCGTCAAGGTTACATTCACTACTGCCGAATAGTATGGTGTCTAGACTGAATGGTGCAACGATACTAATGGTAGTATGTAAAACATCTGGAAGAACAACATAACGCGGACAAGTTAAAAAGTAGTGCCAAACACTTTCAGATGCAGCACCACATGAACATGCTGGTGATTCAGCTAAGCCTTTTTTATGCAGATGTTCGTTCAGCTGACTGCGACCATGCGCAGCCTGAAGTGTAATATGGAAGCCAACGTTTAAGAGTTCAGGGTATTTAACAGAGGGTATGCACGGCTTCGAAATTTTCCGCTTGAATTGTGCCAAAGTTGGCATTTTACGAATTTCAGATGGTAAAAGTTTCCATAATTTTATTGTTGACGGGAAAAATGAGTTTTCAAATAAACGAGTTCTACAATTAAATGATGGTACTGAATGCATATTAGGGCGTTGTCTCAAGTTGTAGCGTGTGTTCACTTCTAGAGGATCTGGCAATATATCAAAGAGGAATTCAGGTGTTAGCCTATTGACAATCTTGTACAACATTGTTAGTTTAGATCTTTCCCGTCTCTTCGAGAGGGTCTCCCAACCTGTCTCTTCATATAATTTAGCAGCAGGGGTGGTTTTCATGGCACCAGTTACAATGCGGGCCGCAGTCAGCTGAAGATCTCGGAGTAATTTTGCGTCTGCCTGTGCACAGCCATCCCAGACCACATTGCCATATTCCATAATGGGTCTTACAAAGGATTTGTAGATAGTTTCAAGAGTTTCTCGATCCAGTGTATATTGTAATGATTTCATTATGTTAAGCTGCTTGGAGGTCTTAGTTACTATATGGTTGATGTGTACATTCCATTTCAAATCTGATTTTAGTACAAGACCTAGATGTCCATGGCTAGGTATATTTTCCAACTGATGTCCTTGGAAGACAAGGGGTGGGTGATCTGGCAAGTTTCTTTTTAGTGATATCAGCACTGAGTCAGTCTTGAGGGCGTTAAACGAAATTATCCATTTCTTGGACCACGCGTCAAGTGCTGAAAGATCTCTGTTAAGAGTAGTTGCAGCAAATTCAGGATCGTCTACAGTGAGGTCAAGGCACGTATCGTCAGCAAAAAGCTTGACTTTGGAGTTAAGTACATCAACTATATCGTTGATATAAATAAGAAATAGGAGGGGGCCTAGTACAGAACCTTGGGGAACCCCTGCATTTATTGAGCCCCAGGTGGAGGATTGACCATTTAAAACTACCCGTTGCCTCCGGTTATGGTGATAGTCGCCAAACCAAGATAACAAATTGCTGGTTATTCCATTTCTTTCGAGTTTGTAAAGAAGGCCCGTGTGCCAGACTTTATCGAAGGCCTTGCTTATGTCCAGGAACACAAGCCTTACCTCCTTTTGCTGATCGACAGCAAGAGACAACTCATGGTATAAAGAAACTAGTTGGTTAATTGTACAATCACCTGGAATAAAACCTGACTGATTTGGTGAGAGGACTAAATTTTCCTTAAAAAAATTAAATACATGTTTAAAAACTACTCTTTCGAAAACTTTACCTGTGCAGCTTAGAAGGGATATAGGGCGATAGTTAGAACAGAGGTTTTCTTCGCCTTTTTTGTATAATGGAGTCACATTAGCTTCTTTCCAGATAGATGGAAACTGTTTTTGGGTTAACGACATATTAAATATTACTGTAAGAGGTTTATAGATTACACATGCAGCTTCCTTTAAAAGTTTAGGGCTGATGCCGTCCGGGCCGGAGGCTTTAGAGATATCAAGACATTTAAGAATATCAAGTACTTCCTGCTCCGTTAACTGCAGGTGCCCCATTGTTCTAGTATGGGGATGGACGGGAATTGTGGGGTTCTGAGCAGAAGAAGTGTCAATATTCATTTGATCTACGAAAAATTATTTAAATATACTAGCTTTTGTTGCACTGTCCGATACATGCTTGCCTTCGTGAAGTAAAGACGGTATGCTCTGAAGATGGTTCCGGTTTAAGAAAGGCTTGACTGTCCTCCACCACGCTTTATTTTTCATTTTAGAATTTTTCAAGGAATTTTTCAATTTTTTATTGTAACCTTCCTCGGCAAGCCGTAAATGCTCCTGGTACTGGTTTCGTGAATGTCTATACGTGGTCCACAAAGCATCATGAATAAGGACATTTGTACATTTTATAGCTTTCGAATACAGACGCATCATCTTACGTCTCTCTTTACGTAATGCTGATGTATACATAAGGCCATATCTGCAATAAAATAGTGTGTATTCATCTGTGCAGTCAATTATTTGTGCTAATAAGATGGTGGCGGATGGGCCTAAAACCACAACGTCGTCACATGGAGCTCCTTCATATGTAGGCTGCACAGATGAATACACAATATTTTATTGCAGATATGGCCTTATGTGGGTCATTGAACGCATAGATGTTCCGGGTTCACCCTCTTTACCCCCCCACCCACCCACCCACCCACCCCCAACACATGTAATTAGCACGAAAGCTTGACTGACTGAACGTTACGAGCGCCTGTGGTTGTTTGGTTGATTGAAGGACTTTATTTGGTCTAAGCATCAGTACATCAGTATACATAATACATACAATTTCATATTTAAACCAGGAGACACTGCATTAAGATTCCGGCGAATCGCTATCATGCAGGCCACCCAACAGTTAATTAAAGTTTACTTCTATTGTACAATTCATACGCTGCTGGCTGAGAAACATGAATTTTTTTCAGGGTTGTTAGGCCAAGTGATGATTAAGATAAAGATGATAAGTGAATCATTAATGAGTATTACCGGTACAAATATAACAATTGGCAATACTACAGTTGGTTTCATATCAATAATGCACTTTTTTGCATGCTGGTTGAAACCTTTAAAGGAATGAGTATGGATAAACAGGTGAGAAAACAAAAATCGTATTTGTGGTGTCACGTGTCGCTTGAGGTGAGACAGTTCAATCTGCTTGAGCAAATGGTATCAAATTTTATCTCACCTTAGGCATGTTCATTGGTGATTTTTTAAGAGAACTGAATGACTCATCACGCGGTAAATTAATGGCATAAATATTGGCCCGCTTCCTCTTTATGACTGACATAAAATAACTGCTCCCTCCGGCTTCATCCATCGTGTAAGGACCCCTCCCAAACAACAAAAAGTTAGTCTTTATTGTTTCATCAAAACACTTGCATGACGCGAGATAGTATGAATTACTGCTGATTTTGTTTCTACAATTTTTTTTTGGTTTTTGTTTTTGTTTTTGTTTTTTTTGGGGGGGGGGATCTTGCTTTTGTTCTGTGTTTTTGCATCACCATTACAAAATTTATCGAAGGTACTGTCAAATTTGTTGCAAGTGCGTTTAGTGCACATGGAGACTGTAAAATTGTGTTCGGCCTTCACTCTGGCCCCTATGGATAAATGACAAGGGACACCACTATGGCGACCCTGGCTTTCCGAATCTGTACTCGTCTGTTGAAAGGTGCCTAATAAAGTCCAAATATCCCATATAATGTGGCATACCATACGTCTCTGTGTTCCTTGTTACTTATTCTCTTAGATACTCCTAACTTTCAGCTTCCTACCTCCTGTTTTACACACGTAACTGCATTCCGAAAACCAAAAATACGATTTGCTTCGACCTCCTCTTCGACGGGCACTTCCGATTACAGTCATGTATTGGGGGAATGTGAAACCCGCTGCAACGAGAGACACGCTGTCTTACCGAGAATATCAGCCACGTGACGGTGACAGCGCAGGTTCCCTTCAAAATTTCCAGTTGATTCTGTATCTCGAATCATAATCATTTCATAATCACCTTGTATGTGCTTTCAACATTGTAGTATGCATTCCATGCATAGTTGATTGTTTTTATCTGTTTATTTACTGGAGGTAGAAGGTCTGCATCACAAACAATAGTTTGCACAACAAACACACAAAACAATGTGAACAAAAATTCGCTCCTCATTGGTCAACTGAAACTGTAGTATAGCCAATAAATGGATTGTTTACAAAAATTGTCACATGCTCACCAACAATTGTGTGGGGTCACATGGTAAGATATATTGTATATTAGTGGATGGTCCTCGGGGACCAATAAGAACGGGGTCTGATGCAATTAAAAACTGTTGCACATGGGATCCTCTTCAGAGACTGGAATAGAAATTGCAAGTTGCTACAAGATAATCAAATCAGTTATTTTCATTGTGAGACATGGGGCGCAGGAAAAGAAAACCAACTCCCCCTGATACTCCAACTTACCCGTGCAAGTGTTGCGATCAAGAGTGTGGTGAAGATGGTGTCATAGAATGTTCAATTTGCAAGTGTTTGGTTCACCATCAGTGTGTTCCCATGACTAAGGAAATGCTGGAAGAATGGTCTCCCCAACATCTTCAGTTTGCCTGTCCTAGGTGTATTCATCCAAATGGCAAGTTTGACTGTGGGAAGGCACTTCACTGGTAAGTCTAGTTATCTCATCATTGAGCTCAAAATGGGGTTGTTCAACCGGAGCACTACAGCAAAAGTTTGCTCCCTAGCTCTTAAAAATGATACAGAATTTATTCCAAAGAAGTGTTTCTTGAGTTAAGAAGTTGAGAAAATTCTTCGGGAAATGAAAATTTTACTATAGAGATTTCCAGTTGAACAACACTTGAACATTTCCAGTTGAACAACACTTTAACATTTCCACACAAACACAAACCCACCAACAGTGCTGGTAATCTTACCAATATTTGGTTATCACAGCATGCAACTGCAGTACATATTACCACTGCCTGGTACTCATGCATTCATTAATCACTGTTCTTTCATTTAACCTAATAGAAATTGTCATTTGGCACTTTTTATTTATTCAAAATCTGTCATGTCAGTTTGAGGTACTTTTCCATTGTCTACTCTTGCAAGCAGGACATTTTTGGAGAACACTGCACAACACCTACAAAAAGGGGCATTTTAAGGCGCCATTCGCCCTATACAAAAGTCCCTGCTGTAAGTGGAACACTACTACCCTCTAGTGGCAGAAACCAGAATGAGGTTTTGGGTGCAAACCAAATCATGTCCCCATTCACCTACATGTTAAATGTGCCTACCTTTCTAGCTCATATTTATCAATTAAAAACACATTTAAATGCACATAATATGTCATCCTGTCGGGACAACTGTAGGACTACAACAGTGAGGGGAAAGACAGGCCTCCACTGTTTGATCCATTGTTGCAAAAGTTACTGTGATGTAGTTTGTTAATATGAAATAAGTTTTCATGGCAACATCTTTTAACAAAACATAATTTGTTAAATTCATATTTTAGAACCAGTCATTCATTCACCACAGCCTCTTCTTTTCCTCTCACCATAGGTCTGTAGTATTCCAAATATGGCAGGGACTTGTGGAACAGGGTGTATTTGTGTTCCCTAATGTGTGGACTATACTGCATGTTTTGATCAACTTTAGGAAAAGTATCAAACATAAACAAATTCTGGTGTCAGTATATTATTGCCAGATGTGGTGCCTTCACAATAGTCTGAATAGATGTGACCTTTTGGCACCGCCTTTTCCCAGAACAAACCCCAACTCAGTGTCATGCCAGCTAATTAAAGTCGCATTAGCACCTTCTGAGCCAGCCCTGGTACTCAAAGTAGTGACACTGGGTACGTTTCACTGCTCCATAATATTCGTTGAGATACCTCCTTTCTCATAATGATTATAATATTCCTTACGGTGCTCCGCGTAAATTAGTTCAGCTTTTAGCCAAATCTTAATGACTTCTGTCACTGATCTTTTAAAGTTTCTCATTATTAGCCATCTTGGGCCCCCATGCGGCGGGGCGGCTGGCCAGATGCGCCTGCTAATGCAGGTTCGTCGGGTCGGCCGGCCTGCGGCTGGGAGGACCAGTGTTCCTGCCGCATACATAACTGCTTGGTCTTCCTTTTGTAATTGTATGTATTATATCATTTGACTCTATGTAGATTATGACTTTTGTGTGTGTGTGTGTGTGTGATAATGTGCTATATTTGAGATTGTATATACGTCCTATATCATCTGATACTGTAATCTTCTGTACTTTTACCGATGTGACGGTGGTGTATTTATGTATTTATATGTATTTCTTCGTGTATTCGGAGGGAAAATAAAATTATTATTATTATTATTATTATTATTATTATTATTATTATTATTATTATTATTATTATTATTATTATTATTATTATTATTATTATTATTATTATATTTTGGGTTGGGTGCCTGCTGGAAATACTATATAGGAGAACATGGTACCAGAAATGCAAGACTCATCACAGAATTACCACAGATTGGTAACATTACAAGCATTGTGGGATGATGCCTGACTGCTAATTAATTATAAATTTCTTAGGGACGGCTCAACATTTTCATCATTTTTGAATTAGTACTTACAGAACGCAAGGGGGGAGGGGGTTAAATGGGTCTGTACACTTGCACAGGATATGGAAAATGATGGTCATTGTTTGGCCTGTTTTGTGCAATTTTGCTATGATTTGGGGGGGGAATCATCATTTTTAAAGTACTAATTTGGGGGGAGGGAGGGAGTCATGAAATTTAGTACCTTAAGTTCTAATTCAAAAATGATGATAATGTTGAACCATCCCTTACACACAGTCGTTCATACTTACTCAATAAAATTTAATCAGCTTTATTGTGTTTTAACGTATCCCTTGGTTACAGGTTTATGTAGGCAGATTTTTGTGTCAAAATTATTTATGGAAAATTACCTCCAAAATGTGATCACTGTTGTCTGCCACTAGGAGTGGTTTTATATTTAAATAGCAGGTAACACTGCATTACTACAAAGTTACTACTGGATGAAAAGATTTTAGGTATGGTATGTGTCAAAATGCTTAAACTTTTTGTTCAATGCTTAGTCAAAGTGACTATACTAGAAAATGAAGATTGTACCTCTAGCCATAATTAATAATTTTGAAGTTGTTAGAGATTTAAATTGTTACGTTTTCTTAATTTGCATAATTTAAAATCCTAGAACTTTGGTTCATGGTTCATTTGATGTGGCTACGTGTATGTCACAAACCTATGAATATAAGTTATGATTGCACCTCTATCCATAATTTTAAATTAGTCCTGAAACTAGTAAAGAATTTAAGTCCTTGTGGTTTATTGCAAAATAGAAAGGCACCTATATCCACATCAGGTCTGAAAATATTCATGATTTTAATCAAGTGTTTTCTTCAAAAATCCACAAATTTAAGTGCCATTTTTGTACAACATAAGGCAGGGGCCATACATAATGCCTCATATTTTCCAGAAATTTAGCATGTTGAAAGTTATTGGTAATTTTTTTTTTTTTTTTTAATGAAAGTTCAGATCCCCATAAATAAGAACTTACAGGTCATCAAAGTCAATGTCAGATGTACACCTGCTTCAAAAATCTCAACATGATTCTAGCAAATGCATAGCGTCCACCATGACTGATTCAATGAAATGTTAAAACATTGTTTTGAATTTTACAACTGTGTAGGCCTAACAACACAATTAAATAAATTAAAAGTCATCAACAGGTAGTGTTGTTTCTTGTCACTGTGAAATCCTTTCCCCTGACATGTTTGTCCTTTGCATATACTTTTTGCAAGTGTGCCAGAGTCAAACCAATCATGTTAATGAAAGAAAAAGCATGAAAACTATTGCAGATGGAGCTTTAAATAGTGGAAACACATGTACATCTCATGTTTTTCTTGTAAGTTTCATATGCAATGGTAAGGCAACTTAGGATTAATTCAACCTCACCAGTGACACCTATATATATATATATATATATATATATATATATATATATATATATATATATATATATATATATATATATATACATAGGTGTCACTGTTGAGGTTGAATTAATCCTAAGTTGCCTTACCATTGCATATGAAACTTATATATACATACACACGTTCCTAGTGATACACTGGCATGTCTTGGTACAAGTACCTGCTGTGAAAAAAAACAACCTCCGCTGAGTCTTGACAGCCTGCACATTCTGATCATTTTGTTCTGTCTTGTGTTCCCCTCTTTTCGCTGGTAGGTCAGTCAACATGAGAGAGAGAGAGAGAGAGAGAGAGAGAGAGAGAGAGAGAGAGAGAGAGAGAGAGAGAGAGAGAGAGAGAGAGAGAGAGAGAGAGAGAGAGAGAGAGAGAGAGAGAGAGAGAGAGAGAGAGAGAGAGAGAGAGAGAGAGAGAGAGAGAGAGAGAGAGAGAGAGAGAGAGAGAGAGAGAGAGAGAGAGAGAGAGAGAATGTCTGGGTTGGCAACCAGACATAAATATTAATAATCAATCAAGGTGTACTCAATGTGCATAGGATTTATCTGTTCCACTTAAAGACCATTCAACAAGTAACAATAATTGGGTCATCAGAGACTTTGATACGTATCTTTAACATTGTAGTCATATCTTCGATTTAGGATAATATGGGAAGGTGCACTTAACAGTAATGTGAGTTTGCAGCTGATTATGTGATTTCCTCTTTTAGAACTTCAAAAATTTTCTAAAATGCAATGAAACTGAAAAAATCAGCACATGAGAAGGTTTCCTCTTCTGTTCAGCCCATCACCCACATCCCTGAGTGAATGTGACCCCATGTGGCTCAGTTAGGTTATAATTCATGATTACAGTCTAAATTACTTCGTATCAATGTGATAACCCATTTTATTTGCCACACAATATGTCCCCCTGTCCCTCTTCCACAAGAATATGAACATGGCAAAAAAGCGTCAAACTTGTCACATTTAGTTGCAATTCTATCACTTTTGTTCATTCACTGAACATTGACAGATGTCTCAAACCTACATGTGTAAGTGAGAACTTTGTGTCAATCTCCAATAGATTTGAAGATACTGAGCTTTTACAATTTTTACTTCCCCTAATTTGTATGATTTTAAACAGTTTTGGGGAAAATATCAGTATGAAAATATATGACAGAACAAAAGTATTTTAGAGACAGTAGGCAATGAGTGAAAACATCAGTTCCAATAGAATACACTGCAAGATGTCAACTCAAGGTGTTGCTGTATAGCCATAGGTGGTGTATATGTAATGTCTGTCCTCCCGTGAGACCCTCATTCGGAAGAATATGATGGGGGGGGGGGGGGGGGGTAAACAAAACCCAGCCATAAAGAACAGGAAAGATAGAAATATTGTTTTCCGAAGTCAGCTTTGCTATGTAAGATTCTTTTTTGTCATAAAGATTGTGGACATTATAAATTGTAGTTACATTACAAACCTCTTTCATACAAATAATCAAAACATCATTTACTAACATGAAACTTCTATTCTTTATAAGAAAAAATAAGTAGCCTCAAAAAAAAAACGTGCTAGAATGGTTTTTTTGGCGTGCAAGCACACATTTTAAAAATGTCAGCATAAAGGGTACTTATGTGTGAGCTGCACAGTACAGTCAAAGTTTCAGACAGACAGACAGAACTAGTTAAGGTTGTGCTATGCCCCCCCCCCTCATTAAATAGTTGTAATCAAAAACAGAAATTGATACTTTGCCTTTTTTTCATTTTGCAGGTTGAGCACAACTATGGGAAAATATAACCATGACCATCTACATTCATTGGCCGTTAGCATACATAAACTAATGGACACATATGGCTGCAGCCTCCCTGTGACCAGAGAAAAGACCTCCCATCCCCCTGGAAAAGAATGTGAAACATCGGCAAGGCTGTTGAGAAGATTCCAGGGAGCCCTAATTGAGGACTATTCACCTAGGGAAATCACCCCCGATTGAAACTGCCTGTATCGGGCAGTTTCCCTTGCCCTATTTTCAACCCAAACCTATCACCTCCATCTCCGTTTGCTCACAGCCTTGGAAGTCATCTTGCATGCCAAGTTTTATAATGCTAAACATCCTGACTATTTGGACCAGATACGGGATATGAGAGTTCCAGAATGGGATTACACACAATTGATGGAGGATGTTTGCACCAGGGGAAATTATGAAAACCTGACCCTCATATATGCTCTGAGTGCTGCTGTTAAAGCTCCCATCAAGACAAACTACCCACAGACTACAACGAAAGACCATCATGTGCCATATACACGGCTAGTTGTGGGTCATGGCATGAGGCATTCACAAGAGCCAGCAGCCTTTCTCTTATGGTCAGTGACTGATATTCCAGTGCGAGGACGAGATTTTAAAAGCAATCATTTTGTCCCTCTGTTTGAACGGATGACACAGGATGAGAAAAAGGTAGAGACTGTTGATTTAATAAGCCCAGACACCTCCAGAAACAGCTATGGTACTTTCAAATTGGCATTTGCTGACGGAAGTTTTGCTGCCAGCACACCAGAGCCTACATCTGACCCGAAACGCCAAGTAAGTGTTGCTGCCAGCATACCTGGCCCTTCATACCACACTGAACAGATAGATAGTTTTGCTGCCAGCACAGATAATGAACTGTCAAGGAATATGTATGACAGGTCATTCGTCTACAGTGCTTTTAAACAAGAAACGGAGAGTGAGCCAGTTGATAAACACCCTGAGAGTTTACAGACCAAAACTGCCAATGATACAGATAGTGTGAGCGCAGATGCAAGAAATGGTAGTAAAACAAGCCCTGCTGTATATCAGGAACAAGTACAGTCATTACACTCCGAGTATGACTCTATGGAGGATTCACAAATTGACAAAGGGATGTCTTCAAAAGCAAAAGGTGGGAAACCAAACAACGGTCATTTTCTGTCCACAGAAGACAGTGTGGCCATATTGACGACAATTCCTTCTTCCCCTGAGGTTTTAGATAGAATTCCACTTGGTGAGAAAGAAAATATGTACTTTGTTATTGACAATGACAAGAACCTAACCAGAAGAGACAAAGCTATGCGAAGTGAGTTTAGTGATGACTGTGGATGTTGGCAGGGCAATGGGGGCTCACCCAAGACAACTTATGTTATGGAAGGTAGTGGACGTCTTCGAAAAGTAATTCACAGAGTAGGTGAATACTGCATTGAAAAACAAGTAAACAAGAAAAGGGTATATGTTCCTTTAGATCCCCAACCATGTGCTGACACACTTCTTGAAAACCACCGGTACTATACAACATTGAAAATGTCCCCCAGCTTCAGAAAAAGAGTGACATGGCTTGGCAAGACTCCTTCTTCCCTGTGTAAGCGACCCCAACCTGTGGCTCTTGTTGAATACACAGGCAAGTATCCAGGCAAAATACCGCATGCCAACGCAACTAAAACAGCGACAGGATATTGCAGAACCCCAGGGCATGTTCTTGCACAGATTGGTGATGCTTGTAAATCGTCCCAACCTAGAGCACTTTACAATCAGCTGGTTACTGAAAACAGCATCTGTGATGCACCAAGGAACCCCCAACAAATCTGTAACAAAAAGTACAATGAACAAAAATGTTGCTGATCAATTCCAACAGATAGTTAGCAGGGTTCATGTCCACCCAATGGTCCATGAAGTGATCTATGGTAAAAACAAAGTGCCATCCATCATCTTGTTCACGGAAGACCAGATAGCGGCCATGAAAACTTTGTGTGCAACAGGAAAGACACCACTAGGTTTTGACAAGACTTTCAACCTCGGGGATGTCCATGTCACTGTTGGAGTCTTTCAAAACCTTCAAGTTGTAGGTGACCATCACAACCACCCATTGATGTTGGGCCCTGTGTTTTTGCATGGCACATCTACATGTGAAGCCTACCAACAGTTTTTCCATGTGCTGGCATCAAAATTTACTGACACTGATACAAGCAAGATGGCTGTTGGGTCAGACGATGAAAAGGCCCTGCGAAATGCCATCAAGCAGGCATTTCCCCATGCAACCAGTGTGGTGTGTACCCGGCATCTTGAGAACAATGTGGATGCATACCTCAAAGATAAGGTAAGATTGGACAAGAAACAGAGAAATAACATAAACAAGGAAATATTTGGCAAGGATGGACTACTTTCTGAGGATGACTCTTTTATTTTTGGAGAAAAAGCAAATGAACTGAAAGACCGGATGAGAGCAGAAGCATCCAACTTCGTTGAGTATTTGGACAAGAGACTACTTCCACTTTGTATAGAAGGAGTAGTAGAACCTAGGAAAGCAGGCATCATCAGTCCTAGGTGGACCAATAATAATTGCGAGTTGGTCAATCATGTATTGAAAATAATAACAGAATGGAAGCCACAACCCCTTCCCAGTCTGGTTGACACAATCTATCAACATGTCAGTGCCCAAACAAGAGAACTCGAGAGGGCAATTTTTGGCCAAAGACCCTTCAAACTTGCTCCAAGCCATGCCAACTATTATATATCACCAGAGACCTGGTATACAATAACTAAAGAGGACAGACGGAAAAAAATTGTGAAATTTCTGAATGACACCAAAGTCAAAAGTGATAAATTCACAACTTCAACGGACGGAAAGCTCACTGTGAAGACACCCTCTGGGGGTAAAAAGCCCCATCAAACAAAGAGAAAGAGAACAGAGAGGACCACTTCAATAAAATCAAGAAAGGTGGTTATGAAACAATTTTGAGAAGATGGAAAGACTGATGCTGGTATGCAGGTTGCATGCGTGTCATGGTCAGTGGCTCATTGAGTTGATGATGCAACAGGCATGGGTCACTCAACCCACAAGAAGCAGTCATGCACATAGGACTCATTGACGTTGATGTAATCAGGATACATTTAGGTTGACTTTAGGGATATGTGTGTCGTGCTCTGTGGCTCATTGAGTTGATGATGCAACAGGCATGGGTCACTCAACCCACAAGAAGCAGTCATGCACATAGGACTCATTGACCTTGATGTAATCAGGATACATTTAGGTTGACTTTAGGGATATGCGTGTCATGCTCAGTAGCTCATTGAGTTGATGATGCAACAGGCATGGGTCACTCAACCCACAAGAAGCAGTCATGCACATAGGACTCATTGACCTTGATGTAATCAGGATACATTTAGGGCGACTTTAGGGACATGCGTGTCATGCTCAGTGGCTCATTGAGTTGATGATGCAACCATGGGTCACTCAACCCACAAGAAGCAGTCATGCACATAGGACTCATTGACGTTGATGTAATCAGGATACATTTAGGTTGACTTTAGGGATATGCGTGTCGTGCTCAGTGGCTCATTGAGTTGATGATGCAACAGGCAAGGGTCACTCAACCCACAAGAAGCAGTCATGCACATAGGACTCATTGACGTTGATGTAATCAGGATACATTTAGTGCGACTTTAGGGGTATGCGTGTCATGCTCAGTGGCTCATTGACATGCATGTCATATGCTCAGTGAATTCTCCATGCTTTATGATGATTTAATGCACCTGTATATAGTTGATAATGTGTTTATTGTCATTCATTGTGAATCCTCACTGTGAGAATCAGAACAACGTCATGTAATGACTGAGCCTGAGTTGGGTTATAACTGGCGGGAACAGGGTTTAAATTCTCACATTAAGGAGATAAACAATGAATTCTCCATGCATTTTGATGAATTGATACACTTGTATATAGTTGATATTGTGTTTATTGTCATTCATTGTGAATCCTCACTGTGAGAATCAGAACAACGTCACGTAATGACTGAGCCTGAGTTGGGTTATAACTGGCGGGAACAGGGTTTAAATTCTCACATTAAGGAGATAAACAATGAATTCTCCATGCATTTTGATGAATTGATACACTTGTATATAGTTGATATTGTGTTTATTGTCATTCATAGTGAATCCTCACTGTGAGAATCAGAACAACGTCACGTAATGACTGAGCCTGAGTTGGGTTATAACTGGCGGGAACAGGGTTTAAATTCTCACATTAAGGAGATAAACAATGAATTCTCCATGCATTTTGATGAATTGATACACTTGTATATAGTTGATATTGTGTTTATTGTCATTCATTGTGAATCCTCACTGTGAGAATCAGAACAACGTCACGTAATGACTGAGCCTGAGTTGGGTTATAACTGGCGGGAACAGGGTTTAAATTCTCACATTAAGGAGATAAACAATGAATTCTCCATGCATTTTGATGAATTGATACACTTGTATATAGTTGATATTGTGTTTATTGTCATTCATTGTGAATCCTCACTGTGAGAATCAGAACAACGTCACGTTATGACTGAGCCTGAGTTGGGTTATAACTGGCGGGAAAAGGGTTTAAATTCTCACATTAAGGAGATAAACAGTGAATTCCTCATGCTTTCATTGGTTTGATACACCTGTATTGGGCCTTTATTTTTCCATTTAAAAAAACTAGAAATTCCGTTTCACCAGCAAGAAATTCCCAAATTCCGTTTCAGTAGTTCTCTTTGTATGTAAAACACACTAAGGCAAAACAGCAAATTCCATTTCAGAGGTGACAAACATTCATTATTCCGTTCCGTTTCGGTTAAAAACAGAAAAATACACAGGCCCTACCTGTATATACTTGATAATGTGCTTATTGTCATTGTGAATCCTCACTGTGAAAATCAGCACAACAGCTTCCCATGGTGCATGTTGGACATGAAGTGCATATGGGCATGTTAAATTTTTAAAATTAATAAAAGCAGGCGTGGGGGTCTGCCGGGGATGGGGGTGGGGTTGGGGTTCAAATAAATTAGTATGTGAATGCATTTTCAAAACAATGTATTCAGTTCACACTAATTAATAGGTAAAACACTTCAATACAGAGAGCCCAATTCGATTTCATTTGACTAAACATGAAAATGGTTAACACAAATATTTTGACCAAGCAAGTTGAATAGAATAAATCATTCAACAAGCTTGCACCATTAAGGTAGCGGAGGCATACGATTTTGACAGTGGGTCAAAAAATATTGGTATGTTAGTTGTTAATGCGTAGAACAAAGGAACATGTAGACGGGGTGAGCAAATTCAGGGAACAGCCATAAAAATAGTGACACCCCCTTGGACAAGTTTAACTGCATATTTCTTGAAACATAAAACCTCTTAAAGTTGTGATGGCTTCACTGAAAAAAGGGTTGATCGATTCATATAAAATAAAAAAAGTAACGTAAAGATACGTTTCTAATGTTAGGATAGGTGGTTTTTTGGTGATATTATCTTTATATCTATTACTTTTGGAGCTCAACACTAAAGTTGTAGAAACCAATTGCAGCATAAATTCTTATACATAAAATGAAAGCTAACACTATATTCTGCTTCTAAGTTGCAATACAAAGTATTATTTAATGAGCTTTCAAGCTTCTAGCCTGAATATTATTTGGTTTATTCTGTCACAAACTTGTCAGACCTCTTGACTAAAACATTACTAGTGCTTTTAAAAATCTAGTTACAATGTTTATTTTTGTATGGAAGAAAACTACACAGCTTAAAACAGAAGATTTATATTTTTATGAGTGAATATTTGGAAACGGACACCACGGTAAAACCAAAACCTCTGCATGTGGGCCACAATGCCTCTTCTACCTTAAAAACCTTCTTGCATGTACATGTATGATGTGCAGTCAGCTGGTGCATTTGAGCTGCATTCACTGAAAGGTGGCAGTGTGGACTAGCCCTCACTTTTCAAACTGTAGCTCAAGCATGATTAATGCAATATCCAAGTGGTAGTGTGGATTAACCCTCACTTGGAAAAGTGGTACATACATAATTTGGTGGCAGTGTGGACTAGCCCTCACCTTATATTAAAGTATGTGCATGTGGTTAGATTGCTTTACTTTTTTGCAGATGCACTAAAGCTGTACAGATTTTTTTCCGCAACAAAGATAGTCACACATTTCTGCATGCAATTCACTTTGCTGAAAACTAGCAAATTGTTTTGTGAAGAAAACTTGAACACCCTTCTTGTAGCTCGTGATCTATGTGTTTAGGCTCATATTGACTATTAGGGCTCATGGCTCATATGGTTAAAGCAGTGTACATGCTTCACCATGCAAGGGGCTGTTTAATTGATTTATGTTTTTTTCTTTGTGTGAGGATGAAACAAGAAATCAGAGAAAAATCTATATAAAAATTGATTTACATCTGCAAAAATTTAAACCAATCAACAGATTATGGGAAAGGGTCATGCAGCAAACAAGTGGTAGTGTGGATTAGCCCTCACTTGGACAACAAGAATATCAAGGTGGCAGTGAGGTATCATTCTCACATTTACAGCTTCACAGGAAGAGAAAGTACATTGTACATACCTTGCAGTTACACAGAAATTTTAATTTCAAGACAAGAGGATGACATCTTAAACTAGACTGTGAAAGTGAGAAGGTCAATTGGAGAGACGCAATAAACTGGAGAAAAATTGACAAACTTTGGGATTTACACCTAAGAAGTTCATACGGACTAACTTAAAATACATAGTTAATGGCTACCAAGGAAAGGACAGGATAAAAAAGGAAAATTATACGTTCAGTTCCTATGAAAATCTATTTTGTTAAAATTGTGGTCACATACGACACTGTTTCACAAATTTGAGCAAAGTATGTATAAATAATATCACAAACAATTTTGAAGTTGCAGTATCTGTATAGTGTTTCAGGCAAGTTGTGCACTAGATCATAAATATTAGATTATGGGTGATGATAATAAAGCCAAGCATGTGAAGTTAACAACATATACAACTGGTTGATGTTTATTCTTGTTCATAATGCTGAATTTAGTGGAGATAAGTATATATATATATATATTTTTTTTAATTTTTTGTATCCAGGTTGGGGTGTTTTGGTGGGGGGGGGGGGTTATTGTCTGTCAAATACATGTTTTAGAAGTATGCATCACATGGGGCAGACTGTCATTACCTCCCTCCATGGTCATCAACACTTCGTTTAGACATTTTCAAATTCAATAATATTGCATGGTTCAAAATATGATTTGTCTCATTTTTATATCACGTAAGAGCAGTGGGTCATGAAATGAGTTCACCCTCCATTAATAATACAGTTTCATATAGGCTGCTCAGGGATGGAAATAAAGCTTGTCCACTTCTCCGTGCCGAGTGAAACTTGTGACAAACAAGTCATGTTCTCCATGCACTTGTCCCAAATGTACATATAATTCAATATATGGAATATCTATTTTTGAATTAGAATATCCTGGTGAATGTCCATTTCGGTTCATTTAGGACCTTACCATACCTGGGGAATGTCCGTTTCAGTTTGTTTTGGAGTCCACCATACCTGGGATGATCCGTTTCAATTCATTCAGGACCCATCATACCTTGGGAATGTCTGTTTTGGTTCATTTAGGACCCTACCTACCTGGGGAATGTTTGTTTCGGTTCATTTAGGACACTACCATACCTGGGGAATGTCCGTTTCGGTTTGTTTTGGAGCCCATGATACCTGGGGAATGTCCGTTTCGGTTCATATAGGACCCTACCATACCTGGGATGCTCCGTTTTGGTTCATTTAGGACCCTACCTACCTGGGGAATGTCCGTTTCGGTTCATATAGGACCCTACCATACCTTGGGAATGTCCGTTTCAGTTTGTTTTGGAGCCCATGATACCTGGGGAATGTCCGTTTCGGTTCATATAGGACCCTACCATACCTGGGATGCTCCGTTTTGGTTCATTTAGGACCCTACCTACCTGGGGAATGTCCGTTTCGGTTCATATAGGACCCTACCATACCTTGGGAATGTCCGTTTCAGTTTGTTTTGGAGCCCAACATACCTGGGAATGTCCGTTTCGGTTCATTTAGGACACTACCATACCTGGGGAATGTCCGTTTCGGTTTGTTTTGGAGCCCATGATACCTGGGATGGTCCGTTTCGGTTCATATAGGACCCTACCATACCTTGGGAATGTCCGTTTCAGTTTGTTTTGGAGTCCAACATACCTGGGAATGTCCGTTTCGGATCATTTAGGACACTACCATACCTGGGGAATGTCCGTTTCAGTTTGTTTTGGAGCTCATGATACCTGGGATGGTCCGTTTCGGTTCATGTAGGACCCAACCATACCTGGGGAATGTCCGTTTTGGTTTGTTTTGGCATCCACCATACCTGGGATGCTCCGTTTCGGTTCATTTAAGACCCTACCTACCTGGGGAATGTCCGTTTCGGTTCATATAGGACCCTACCATACCTTGGGAATGTCCGTTTCGGTTTGGTTTGGAGCCTATGATACCTGGGATGGTCCGTTTCGGTTCATTTAGGATACTAAAATACCTGGGGAATGTCCGTTTCGGTTCGTTTCACTCCGTTTCGGTTCGTTTCACTCCGTTTCGGTTATTAGATACACCCCATTTATCCATAGGAGCCAGAGTGAAGGCCGAACACAATTTTACAGTCTCCCTGTGGTTTAGTGTTATATTGAAACCCATACAAATTCGAAATTATTAGTGACCCTTTGTTCGGATTGATAGCAATGAGCAGAGAAAAAAATCAAGGTTTGGTCAACGTTCCAAGTTGGGCAAAAGCAGATGATTTTTAAACAAATTATTAAATTTAACACTTGGTTATATCCACTGTTGAGGGTCGACAGAGGTGGCTTTCGAGTCTAGCTTGGCCCCTTTGTAAATTGAATGTGGTGCCTCCGTACAAAGATTCAGTTACTGACATAACGTTCGTTGAAGCACACACTAACACTTTTGCAATAGTGCGTGCTGATACCTTGTTTCGCCTGAAATAAAGTGTGACATTGGGAAATAAGAGCGCCAAGGATAAGGAAAATCCCTTGTGTCTTTCCTGGACGTAGCTAGCGAGACTGAGCCAACGGCTTTCCATGACGTTACTCCACAGGGGCAACAAGCAGAATGGTTGTCATCATATTCTGGTGAATAGGAACCCGTTCGTACTGACCGCCCAAGTCATTGTCCAATGAAGGTGCTCGATCACTTGAGCATCGGCAACGTAGATGATACAAAGGGGACCCGACCGTTGGCAGTCCATCCATAGCACGCGCCCCTGTTTAAACTATATTCGGCATTTACTTGTGGTTTACAAAACCTTCCTAGAACTGATATTCCAATGTAAAATGTCATCCAATATTTGATACTTTGAGAGGTTTCCATGCCCGGGGGAGGGGGGGGGGCACATACTCAACATCAGGGTGAGTGTGTGCTGCGGACATTTTTATACAATACCCTATACTATATCTTAATGCTACACCAGATGTAAAAAGGTACCCTTTCTTAATCCTGTAATGTGTTGAAAGGAGTGCTGCATTGGTGCAACCTAATTGTTACCCCTGTCCTTATCCAGGTGTGTACATTTTGGAGGCCTTTTCTAATCCTGGGAGTGATGAAAACAGGGCCTTTCCCGCGGCACATACCCAGTACAGTTCTACATGGAAGTCACCCCACCCACACCCCCGCCGGGTTCCTCTGCGAAGTCTGATAGGCTATGCAAAACGGCGATTACGGGTGTTCGATTCAAAAGTGAGGAAATAATACTCCAACATGCGGAATGTATGGAGACATAGAAATTACTTGTCACGAAAGCATCCCAATAAACGGTGAAAATAGACAGAAATGTACACGATGCAATGGCTGATGTTATCACTTATTCATAAATCACAATAATTAACATGCAACTGATTACCATACCAGGTATTAAATTTTCAGTTCATTGTGTGCAATATCCTTTTAAAAAAGGACAAAACAAAAAACAAAAACAAACAAACAAAAGAAAAAACAAACAAAAACAAAACCTAACAAAAACCAAAAAACCCCACCTGAATATCCGATATCAACACCGGACCGTCCCTTTACTTTACATCCTGTGACGCTGTGCCCAAGTAGAGTGAGCTCTGTGTTTTGTCTCAGTAAAAAATAGACCTACATGGAACTTCGTTGTTCAGCAGGCAACTGGTGATCGAGGACGTGAACAGATGTAAATAAAGGTAAAAGTAGTAGATGATGGATGCATGTAAAACGGGACTCAAGAGTGACTTTCCCGACAAAGGTTAAACCTGAGAAACTTACCGCCGATCCATCAATAAGGGAATTTGCCTGTATCAAATTAACAGAAAGTATCTGATGTCCTAAATGTATTCTGCTTCATTTTTTTTTCTTATCATGACAGAAGTCAAAGCTTCACCCGGAGCACATAGCACGTCGGATGCCCGAGGAAAGTTGTTCCTTCAGTGCCTTCGGGGTTAAAATTTAAAAAGTTAAAGGCGGATAGTGGTAAATGTTATGTTTAATTTTTTTTTTTTTTTTTACCAGAAAACGAAAACTGTGATTTACAATTGTGTCCTTTGTCAATTGGGAAGAATTTTGCCCCCTTTTGATGGACGTATGATGTGATTGATGACTTGTCTCTCATCAAACCAATCACCATTAAGACATGACTCTTGTTTTTAATTATCGATCAGCATAATCTTGAGTTCCTGTACTCGGACAGACAACTCCCGAAGCCTTGAGTCAACAGCATCATCCGATGGCGAGAGCGCGTCCGAAAAAGCTGTTGACTGCAGGCAGTTTAACCAGGAAGTTCCCAGTTTCACTCAAAAATACATTTTATGACAGCAACAACAAGAAAGAAAGAAGAATGAAGAAGGTGGCACTCAACATTACTGGTCGCACTCGACTGGTGTGAGCGGGAAAGTTAATTATGATCAATCCCGTGTTTCCACAGCATGTCAAGAGAGCTGAGTGTCAATTAATATAGACTGAGGTAGCTTCTGTCATCCCCTGCCGCTTGTACCCTCTGGAGCCCTTCTAGCAAATCCGCATCATTTTGATAATTTACTACTTAATGCATAATCCAAATGGATTGATAACATCTAATTGTATAGTTTAGTGCCCTCGATTCATAAATTCTGATATAATTGCCGTTTAGATCACCCAGCGGTAGAGATCAGTATCTTGATGCATTCAATGCTAAAATGGAGTTATTAGACGCCGACAACGCAGTCTGGGAATGGATGAAATGCAATCAGGGTAGAAGGCTTATGGAGCATGCGTAAAAACAGGAGATAAACATGAACTACCCACCCAAATCACTTTCTGTTCAGCATACAAATGGATTTGTTTGTTTTTCTTACAAATGTTCGCAAACATCAAATGACAACTTTCTGTTTGTCTAAGAGAGTTTTTTTTGTTTTTGTTTTTTTTTTTTTACATTTTTTTCCTTTTTGGGGGGGTGGGGTGGGCGTGGTGTGGTGTTCTTGTTTGTTTTTGTTTAGGCTTATTTGTTCGTTTTTTATGTCCTTATTTTTTTCAAATTCTTGCAGGCAAAATTTGATTGAACGTATTATTTTCTTCCAATAACTCAGGTCAGAACGTAGGCCAGTTGTCACTTTTTTGGCTTGATGAAGTTGTGCAAAGTTGAAGAAAATTTTGACAAATCTACATTTCAACGAAATCGATGAACAATATTCTTAAACACAAATGATAGCTGGTGTTTTTTCCTGCCTATGTAGGAAATATATATCGACCAACAATTGCCTTTTTTGTCACTGGCATAGGTCTACTTTGTGCAAGTGCTGGGTGTACAAAATTTAGGTTCGAGATTATATGACCTCACTGTAGGCCTACATCTCTTTGATGCCTGATCAGCTTTCACTAAATCCTTCTCTAGCTGTTGCATGGAAGCATCTGCGATTCTTACTGGTTCTATGACGCTGAAAATTAGGTCAAGGTCACCAACAATTTCTTCAGAAAGTAAAACATACTCTTATAATTCTTGATGAAGTTTTATGTGATAATTCTTTCGGCCCGTCACACAGAGATACAAATTTCCCTGAAAAGACACGTAGCCTCGACAATGGAGTGAAAGTGACCAAGCTGCCTTTAAAAGATTTGTAATTCACAGTGGAACAAGTTTGCAGCCTGGTGCTCTGGTAAGATAGATCTCAAGATCTTAATCTTCAAGACGGTCTTCCTGATAGCTCTGGCCACAGGTGCTAAGCGTGGGGAGACGCACGCCTCAGATAGATCCCTCATCAGGTTGTCTGCTGATGGGAAGGATGTTTTTTTAAGACGGGGGGAGGGGAATTTGTGTCTAAGACACAAGTGGCCCATGGATTGCGTTGATGGGGTTTGGGGTCAAGTCCCTTTCGATGACAATGTCGAGGTCTGAGCCAGATCAAGCCCTTTGTCCCATGGCATGAGAGCGCTTCGGTTCCATTTGAGTCCGCCACCATCTTATTAATATTAGCACAAACAATTGACTGCACAGATGAATACACAATATTTTATTGCAGATATGGCCCTATGCGGGTCATTGAACGCATAGATATTTTACTGTATGTATTTTTATTGTATGCTATGAGCCCGATTGGGCAAAAGAAGCAATAAAGCACATTTCCAGGTCCGACCTTTTAACCCACTTCCCTGCCCTCCCCCCCCCCCCCCCGCCCTCCCTGCGTAAGCACTGAAGCTTGATTGAATGAACGTTACGAGCGCCTGTGTGGGGCACCGATGGTCCAGCTGGATAGTTTTCTGGTCCGCGGCTCTGAAGTGCGGAGTTTTGAGCTAGGTATGTTCGCAGGTAGGCCTACCTCCCACCTGTTGTCTGCTATTACATCAGCTTAAGTGACCCATGGTGTTATAATGTGTCGTTAATATGACGTTCTTCAACAGTATAATAAAATAGTAAAACTGAAAGTGGACTCGGAGTGATCCGGCCAGGCATGAGCGAGGCCTTCCTGGGCAGCATTACTCTCTACATGGTTGGTTTAACTTTAGTTTTATCCAGTATTGCAGTAATCATAATCTGCATTGACAATTTTACATTTGAATATGAAATAAATACCTTCTGTGGCGTTTCCAAACGCATTGTGGTCAATAGTTGCCAATGGATCTATTGTTTTCCTACTGAGCTAGAAACTGCTCCTTCCAAGGCAATGAATGGAATTCTAGGAAAAATATCGTCTGCTAGGCATTGACCTTTGACCCTGCTCATAAAAGTAGTACTAAGAGAACAAGGAGGATATGGATAGGGTTATTCCCCACTCTGTATTATCCTGTTTTTGAGGCTAATACAGCTATAATTACTGGATAAATATTAAGAAACATTACTCACCATAGGTCACTAAAATTCCCACCCAATCATCCTCGATTACGGTTTCCTCCTACGCAGTGTAGCCTGTAGGTAGGAAACTGGTTTGTGCATCTTCGCTAATACGCGTTGCGGCCGCCAGGGTGCTGTGCCACGCCACAGGGCCTCGACGGCAGTGACTGCAGCAGCATGGATTGGTACCCACGGAAATTTTTGGGGAGCTCATTTAGTTTTGTCTCTGGCTTAGCCAGGGAGCAAACGTTGAGCATCGTACTTCAGCTGACTACAAGTAAGCCTACCAAACAATATGAAGGTGGATTTAAGGATAGCAAAGAATCATTCAAAATCATCATCAACTTCGAACGCATAAATTTGCAGGTAGTCATATAAATAATAAACATTGATCAGCGAAGATAGTCTGTGTAGGCCTGCACAATTAAGATAAAAAGACTCTGCACTTTTAAAATAAAGGGTATAGGAGGGGGTCTTAGCAGCACCTTAATTAAAATATCTTACACTTTCCCAGAAAGAAAAACTTGATTTACAGTTTACTCACAAGAACAAAAAAAGACAAATTTCTCTTTCATTTGGGACTGAGTCAACAGGTTGCCCTGGCGCACTTTGCACACTGCGTTCAAAGTGCACCAAGAAAAGCTGTTGACTGCGACCATGATTTTTGAAACTGAATATAGACTAGGCGCTGGTACGTAGGTATAAATGAATGACTAGCAGTTTAATCTGATTAAAGTGCGCTGCGCCTTTCGGGAATATCTTCCTTGTAAAATATGGCCCACATGGTAATGTGTCCCGTATTCCCCCCATCCCGCCTACTTTGGGACTCTTAACTTTTTCTGTCCTCTCCTATTTTAAGATTTTCTGTGGTAACTAGACTAACAGGCCTAGACCCACATTCACAAAGTATAATTGACTGAAATACATGATTCCTGTAAAGCGCAGCGCATTTCGGGAATGCCATTACATGCAAATTACCATGGAGCGCAGAATATTTTGGAACTCTTGAAGGTTGCTGTCGTCCTTTATGTGAAGAATTGTTGATTGGAAGTAACACATAGGTAAAGTTTAAATGAAGTAGTGTTAACCTCAATTTGGTATTACAGTATACCGAATATCGAAAGATCTTGTAGGTTCTCAAAATGCGTTGCGCATCTCGGGATAGGCTCATGTTTGGACATTGTCGATGAAAAGTAATATGCCTACATATAATATAAATCGAATTCAAAACGTTTGAATGGGGTTGTATTCACTTGATTTTGATATTATTCTTCCACGTTAGGCCTACATGGCAACGCATGCTTTGAAATTGTGGTCTTATTAGGATTCTTAAACTTCGCTGAGCATTTCAGGAATGTCTTTGAACGTTTATGGTCCCGGGTAACATGGGGTAATATGCCCTCCCCCCCCTCCCCCCCCCCCCCAAGGAATTTCTCTTGGAAAGCAAAACATGGATCTGTACAGATGCAAATAAGTAGCCTGTTAAATTCCTTTAGCAGTGAAGACTTAAAGAATTTGGGCCAACGGTCAGATATATTTTACATTTTTCTACAATAGCGGAAATTACAAACATGCCCATATTTCCCCCACAATTTAAAGTAAAGGCAATATGAGCATAGCCATAAGGTAATACGAGTTCGTGCTATTTTAAGTGGGATTTAATTAAAGTACATAGGTTTTTACTCAAAAGACTTGCAGGGAGTAATCAACAGTTTCACATTTTGCCCTTCATTAAATATTCTCGAAAATTGTACATCAGGTTCAAGGAAAATACAAAAATCTTATACAGTATTGACACAATAGTGCTCATATTATTCCACAGAGAGGGTAATATGAGTATAGCTGATACCTACCATTAGTTTATGCAGAGGCTAATAATGGGCACCCAGGTGCTTATATTATCCACATATCAATAGATACTTGTATTAGGTCCAAAGTTTTTGACAGTCAATTTACAACTAGGCCTAATTGATCAATTCAAAGAACAAAATACAGCAGGTGCTTCCCATATTGGTCACATGCCTTTTACACTGACACTTGCATTGCCACTTAGATGTGCTATCTAAAGTGGAAAGATATTTCTGAGGTAACACCCTAAAGTTTTTACTGGTTTGCCATATAGAAACCTTAAAGAGCCACCTGAAGAAAATGGTTTTTATACAACTTTGGTCACATGATGTCTGCAATAATACGTCTATGTGATTTCAAAGTATATCTTTTTTCTTGTAAGGTGGGATATTCATATTACCCCTATGCCTATGTTCCCCCGTGTTACCCTATGTTACGGTACTCGAAGGTGTCCCGTCCCGTTTGCAGAGTGTCGATTGAAAGTATTATAGGCCTATACATGTGAATGATATAGGCCAACATTCATCAAGTTTTAATGACTGCAGAATATGGTCAAGATTCTCATAATGCGCAACACTCTCTGAGAGTGCCTCAACTGTAAAATAGACACAATCATAGTTCCCGTTGCATGCAGCGTATTTTGGCAATTTGAAAGTATAACTTTGGCGCTATGCTTTTCAAAAATACAATGATACGGACAGTTTTCTTAAAATGCTAAGCCTAGTTTTCTTGAAGTGCGCAAAATGAACATTTCACGAACACACGGATTCAAATGTAATTTTCGTCCTGTGCCATTGTACATGTAAGAAGTGGTCTCAATATCATCAATTTGAACTCTAATATTCTTCAAATTTTACATAGCACCGAATGTCTATAGCTTTTGCCGCCTTATTTATCACGCCCAGAAAAGGATTCTTACAATGTGTTGCACATTTCGGGAATGTCTTCATTGTAAAATGCATGGTCCTGCTTTCCGTAACGCGCATTTTAGGCCTATGTGGGCACTGTCGAAAGCTGCTGACCTCTCCTCTGTGCGGATTGTCGATGAGAACAAAATACGCTTACACTTACCAAATCTAAAGAATGCAATTAGCATGCATCGTCATGCCGTGGTACACGAGATTTGGCCAGGGAAGCATGCAGTGTACCACTAAGCCCGAAGTGAAGAAATGAAGTATGTACAATTTTAATTTATTTTCATCCAAATAGATCAAAGATCAAAACTTTCAGTTTCTTTGAAACAAAAACTTGAAAAAGTCTTAAAAGGAGAGATGACTGTGCCAACACTGAAGTAATAGGCTTACTTAAAATCAAAGATAACATTACTTAAAATCAAGAAAACATTAATTTCAAACTTTTAGATAAAAACTGGTTTTCAGCCGAGACGCTCTGGCAACAATAGAAAAAAAAAGGAAACTCAAGAAGGCCGGTGAGGGTATTATTTTTTCATCAAAATACTTGTGAGAATGAGCGCTACAATATGCGTGTATGTATGTATGTATGTATGTATGTATGTATGTATGCATGTATATATATGTGTGTGTGTGTGTGTGTGTAAGAGAACAAAAAGTTATTTTTTTATTTTTAAGAAGCAGACATTTGAAGGTTCAACTTGTGCTATGTTAACTCACATCAGTTACGTCCTATCTCGCACAAAATGTGCACCCGCGAGGTATATTTTCCTTTATGGTGTGAGCATTAACAAACTGAATAGATGATACACACTACATATAAAAATGAAAATGCCTATTTATAGAAGTGTATGCCTATATCATCGTCCTGGTATTATTTTTTTGCATAAAGATTACAATAAAATGCTGTACGAGCTCATTATGCAACCGCATACAGTTTTTCACAATGTGGAAGTTTTTACTGCATCAACGTTAGGCCTATAGTTCATATCACGAATGGGTGATGGCATATGGCTTTTGACGGGCTTTAGCTAAAACACTCATTCACTTAGGTATAAATTTTTGGCATGATAACTACTTACAATTGTGTGTTTAAAAACATAGGCTCTATGTGAAAATGAAACAGAAAAAAATCTACATGTTGGCATATAATAGAAATTTACGACGCAAGCACCAGATTAATTCTGTCATAGAAGACATGTTATTCTTCATGACAGGGCCATATGAGTGCACCAAAAATACGGTTAAAATTTTTCTTTGAAAAATGTTGGTATTGGTGCTGTTCTGACTTAATGAAACACCCTGATAGGCCTATATAAGTGCTCGAAAATACGGTTAAAAATTTATTTGAAAAAAAAAATGTTGGTATTGGTGTGACAACTGGTGGTCTGACTTAACTCATTCCATACCAGTCCCTGATTTTTCCGCATATTTACCTGGATTTAAGAGGGCAATTGCATATTTAAATTCTTCATGAAAAGAGCTATCATTCAAGAACCAACATGCCTATAGTCTTAGGTCAGTGGTTCTGGCACTGCCTGGCAAGTTATGCTGCAGCTGCGCTTGCAGCAGCTGCAGCATAACTTGCCAGGCAGTGCCATGACCATTGACCAATTCCTGTCACCATAGTATGGAATGACTTGATGAAACACCGTCCATGTCTACAAAGGTTCGATCAAAATAGTTTCACTGTTGTTTATGAAAGTGCATGCATGCATGTGAACTTAAACATGATTTATAACATTAAATGGTAATTCAATTGATACAAGCACGGACTGGAGACATCGAGCGTCGTAGACTCCTATTCATCTGATAATGTGTATATTTTAAAATAAGCCGTGGACACAATTACCGGTCCATAAATTAGCTCAGAGCAATGTTACGCGAGGCTGAAAGGGATAAACCTGCGGTCAACCATCTTAACACTGTCATAATTGCGGAATACAAAATGCCAAACGGTCAGGCATTAACATTAA
>OZ026612.1:5577203-5740203 GCA_964020975.1 Hermodice carunculata | reverse complement strand
AATATACTAAACTTAATATATACAGGCAAAACATCAAATTCATGAAATGAGGTAATATATTCTGTGGTTCCACCGTAAAGTCTGTCAGCCAAAACTAAAAAGAAAAAAACTAGTGGTCATTAGAAGAACTCCCAGAAGTGGGATGTGGTGGATTGATGTTTTAGCAGATATAAACCCAATATATTTAAACATCTGTTTAAACGATGTTTTGTCAGACATACACCCAAAATGAGTGTTTAAACATCTGTCCACCAAACATGATATATTTTTGGACATTAAGGCTACAAAAACATTTTCTCTCGACTTTGAAAAAATTATCATAATGCGCAGATTCTTAAAGACGCTCGGTACACTGGTCAAAGGAATTTAGAAATCTCTGGTTTTTGGTGTGAACAAAGATATTGGCATTTGAAACAAAATGCAAGCAAAAAATTGGCATGTCACGGTGCTACTTTTGTCTCTAGGTGGCGATACATGTAAGGACTACAGAAATTTGATAGCAAACATTATATACGTGGATAAAAGCAAAAAAATAAATTAAGGATGCACAAATATGCATAAAGTAACTCAATATGAGTGTATGCAATGTATATCAAGCCTTTTAATAACAAATATGTGGACAAAACATGCTGGAATATGACTTTAAATTCATTTCGTCTTGCAAAAATGTATAAGTGCTCACATTATTTTTTAAGTTTGAAATAGAAAAAATATTTACAAATCCCTGAAAAATTGTAGGGGATTTCCAAAATATGTACTGATTTCATTGATTAGCAAAAAAAGGTATCATACGGTGCTATTTTTTCCGCAATTGTACAAAGAATTCATGTATGTTGACCTAATTTGTCTAAGTTCACAGGTACAAGGTATCCATTCATTGTCTAACTTCTATACCATATCAATATATATATATATATATATATATATATATATATATATATATATATATATATATATATATATATATATATATACATGTATATATATATATATGTGTGTGTGTGTGTGTGTGTGTGTGTGTGTGTGTGTGTGTGTAGCTTAAGTAAACGACAGTACGTCGCTAATTTTATATTCCAGTCATAACATATACTTTGATAGTTCTACTTAGAAGAGGCAAACATTATAAGATTCTCTCCATAGTGAAATACAGCAATGTGGAAAAAAGAGGTGAAAATAAGAATATCAAAATTATAGTTGCCGTAATACATTGTCGAATGGTAACACAGGCAGCACATTATCAAATATACCTGTGCCACCTTTTGACGCTGGGGCATAACTGTGTTTTTTTCCACCCCCAGTTGGGACAGCGTTTATACTACCACATTCAAAAGAAATGTGAAGTACACTGGCCAAGCCATATCGTTTTTCTGATTCTGTATATTTTAGGGACAATATTTTTTTACATTCCTCGCATACAAGATTATCGGCTAATACACTTAGTTCCACTATTCTACGACCTTTGTCCCAGTTATAACTGTCAGTGTTTACATGTACATGTGGCATTTGGTGGGTGCGGGTGGGCGTGGCACTTTCGACTTTGCTTGGTCAGCGTTCGCTGATCGTGCACATGCGTTTTGGTCTACCACTGCCGTGTTTTGACGTATTCTGCCTTGTTTTAAAGCATTTAGTCCTTTGTTTTGGCACTTGTTAACAAACCGCCCATTCTTTTTCCTTTTCACCCTTCGTGAACAATCCATACTTCTCAAACGGAACTGTGCAAAACAGGAAAAGCGAACAGCAGCTAGTGCACGTATCGACAAATACCAGCTCTAACCGTATAGAGGCATTGGACCATAAATGGTTGCGCATATCGCGGTGTTCCGAGCGTCTTCAAATCGCGCAAGGTAATTCTACAATCGCGCAGCCCGATATAGGAATTTCTAAATGCGCAGCGCAATTCCGGAATCGCGCAGATTCTCAAAATGCTCGGAACATATAATATATATATATATATATATGTATATATATTATGGAACGCCGTTTCTCCTTTTATTCAGTATTTGAACATATCATTAAATATGTGATGATGATATTTAATCGAATTCGTGTCATCATTGAATGCATTTATTGTTATGTTGCAGTGTTCTTGTTTCAATCACATCACTATATGCATTTAGTGTTATCATCACTTGCATTTAATGATATCAAAACGATTTCATGATGCATGTGTAAGTCTAAACGGGAAATTATCTAGACATAAGTAAAATTCTATTTGATGACAACATTAAATCAATTTATTGCTATAATAAAATAGACGTTATTTGGTCTTATGTTGAAATCCACTTGTTGTTATGATAGCGATTTAAACATACCATTAATTACTTCTGGAACTAGAAAATGTAGGCTCTCCTTTTGGTCTCAATTAAACAGAATACCAAATATTTAGTGATAACACTAAATATTTAAAGTTATGATCAAACACACAGCAAATGACTTTGGTTAATTTATGATAAGACTAATTCTGTTGAATTACTTCCGGGCGACCTTTTACACGTTATTTCCGATGGCACCACTAAAATACATTTCCCATAGACGGCCATTACAACACATCTTGGCGTATCTAAGAGTAAAAGCTTTGACTTTAACAAAGAGTATGTTCGCCAATTAGTTCAAGTCTGACTTCCAAAATAAGAGGCATTAACATATATGATAAATACCAAACTTTTGACTTTGCCCCCTCTGAACGCAGTCATGTTGGATTTTCACCTGTCCGCACCCAATATCACTTTAAAATTTCCGACCCCCCCCCCCCCCAAAAAAAAGCCCAACATTAATTATTCAAATCACTCTATTATGATGACAAAATCTGACTTCAAAATATGTGTTCTGGATTTCAGCTGAGCACAAATTCAACCACTCGATCTGGTCAAGCCAAATCCTACAGTGCTGGTCATACCTTTGTGCTGCCCTCTGTGGCCAATTTAGGAGTGAAACCGTACGACTTTCGCCACCTGTGTACTATACGTAGGCCTATCTGAATCCAGTTAGTCGCGTATTCTATCCAAGTTAATCAATGCTTGATCAACTTGTCCTGTACAGTCATTTGTAATGTCTAGGTAAACTGTTTTAATACCTTCAGATAAAGTGAACAATTAAAAAAAATATTTTGATGCTATAGTTTAAAGAGAAATATGCCCCAATAGAAGGTGAAAGCTTGCATATCCAGCTTCTTAAAAATCAGGTAGATTTTATATTTTGACGATAAGAAATGTACAATAAATTGTGTTGAATATTATTATACAGAATATCACATGGTTGCACTTTCGAAATGGACTTCCCTCTTCAATCTAGTCACAAATCGAGGAGTAAAGGCGCCAGACGGCACAAATTTAAACTGCTGCAACCAGTGGTCTTTTAATTTTCACCATCAGGTGATCTAATGAAGGGATCATAACCAATGCTTCAGAGACTTAAACTACTACAATGATACAAGTACGCGTGGTTAAAAGTCATGAAACTAAACAGTTCCAACCTAAGGCTTTATAGTTTCCATTTTTCCTGGTTAACAAGGTAGTCTTTGAAAGGGAATAATTAGAGGTTACCTCATGGCTAAATCAGTATCCTACCCGGTATAGTTCCCCTGAGAGCCTGTATCCTCCTGAGATCCTGGTTAACAAGGTAGTCTTTGAAAAGGAATAAAACTAGGTCTTCCCTTACATATTACTTTTTTTTTTTTTTTGCAAAATTCAATATCAGTGACCTTGACCTTGTGGCAGAACATACATTACGTAATAATTAATGATGATATACAAATATATGCGTCTTTCATAATTTATTTTTCTTCCTATTTTGTAAAATACGACTGTTCTAACAGATTGGACTGACACACTTGGAATATGTGTTGCTGTTTTGACCTATGATCTCAATTTTTATAACTTTCGTTATTCCAATTTAGGATGCAGCTATAATGGTTTTGTGCATAAGGATATTGTCTATCAAAATCGCCACTTTATTCTTTGGACGACCCACACAAAATTTCCGGATGAATTAAAAATAAATCATTCGGCTATTTTTTCACGTTTTCAGCTTTTAAGCTCAATTATGATGACCTTGACCTGCAACAGAATGACTTTCCATTAATGCATCCTTGACTTCCTTTACTTTTGTGAATGTATAAAAAATTCTAGCTCTGTATTTTTAAAAAATCTCACAATTACAACAAATTTAGTAAAATGTGCATGGTACATATAATATTTTTCTGCATTTTTAACCTTTGACCCCAAATTTCCCGATTTTTACAATAAGTTTTGTTTTGTTTTGTTTTTTATTTTTATTTTTAATCTTGCCGCATATTTATATGGCCCAAGGTGTTGCCTATCAAGCAAAATTAGTTTCATCCCTGGGTCAACGTGAGCAAGGCTACTCCAAAAATAAGAGACTCGTCTCGATCTGGCCTCTGGACTATTCTGTGACGTTACGACCCAGCGCCCGCTTGATGGCCAAAAAGGCGCAAACTTGTCAACTTCGGGCACGTCATGGGCAACAAAATTCTTTTGCAAATATTGATATTTCCTGTGCGAGAACGGAAAATTTTCTTCAGAACAGTGCCATGATACTCTCAAGTCCTTCACTTTGAACAAAAAATAAATCTTGTGGTGTTTGGGACCTTTGAGCAAGAGCGGCGATCACTCAAACACTTCCTGGCATGCTGACACTTGGTATTTAACTTTGCCACGTCCCAAAAGCGCTTTCGCTGCAACCTAAAAATATGCAGCCACAGCATTTTTTACGACAGATTAACTTGCATGTTTTCACATTGACAAGAATGGTCATAAAGCTTAATATAATATATAAGTGCCCATTCTAGCTTTGAAGTATGAAACTCAAACTCATAGACCAAGATTTGAAAAGAAAGAAATTCTCTTATCTTCTCTTTGTTAGTTAAAACTTATAATCATTGTTCTCGTCCACCAAGGAAAGACATCCTGTCATCTTAATTCTCTTCTCTTCACTTATAGCCTATAATCTAGTCGTTGTTTCAAGAGAGAGACAGACGGAAAAAAGATGAATTCATGACTTGTAAAAAATAGGACTTCTTGTTTTAACATATCAAATTTGGGGGTTAAACGGAAAAGCAGCACAGATCAGCGATGAACTTTATGGAAAAAAGTACGGATATATATTTCCGTATAGGTCTAATACAAACTGATGTAGACTCTACTATCTAAATCGTAATATCTTATGTAAATTCTGTTTGAAAATACATTTCGTCCAACTTAATACCCACATGTTTAGAAATCTACCAGTTTCAGAATACACGTAAATATATATATATATATATATATATATATATATATATATATATATATATATATATATATATATATATATATATATATATATATATATATATATATATATATATATATATATATATATATATATATATATATATATGCTTGGCACACAGTTTTCCTCGGCGCACTTTGAAGGCAATGATGTCGAGGAAAGCTGTCGACTCAATCCAAAATTCATGATTGAAAGATTCCATTTTTTGTTTTTTAGCTCTGCTGACCAAAACGTCGCAGAGCTTATGCGACCGCTCATGTCCGTCCGTCCGTAAACTTTTGCTCGTTAGCGCCCACAGTTTTCAAGTTAGCCTAATATAACTTTCAGGACTTATAGGGTGTATGAAAATCTAGGTTCTTTTCGATATTGGTGGCGCCACCTACATTAATATGCAATATAGGGGTCAAAATGTGAAAATCTTGTGAACACTCTAGTATTTTTAATTTTTGGTGGATCTTCACCAAATTTGGTGGGATTGTGGGGGAGGTCAAAGTCTTAGTTGATAATGATACTAGGAGCGCCACCTCTAATTTGACAGAAGTTATGAGCCAAAATGTGTTTTAAGATGCAAAACTCCATATTTGGTAATTGTATTAGACTTACCAAATTTACATATATATAGACCATGGCCAAAGGTAGAATCAAATGTAATATGAGTGACCGTGACCTATTTTTGTGAGGTCACCATGCCAGCAAACTTGTAAAGGTGATTTTGTAATGGCCGAGTGTAGATTGGACATCAATTGCAAAGAGTATTGAGCCTCCAGATCAAAATTGTGCTTGTTAACGTAATGCATAAAACTGCACTTAGTGGCCTGCTTTTTGGGTCACTGTGACCCAGTAATTATCGAGTTTGGCGCTTGTCCAAGTTTATTGTTTTTCGTCAAAAACTCAAAAAGTTATGCGATTTGAACTAACAGACTATAAATGGAAAGCTGGATGTTGGGCGCATATTTGAACATAACAATTTGTTATTTCCGAGTTGAAGGTCAAGGTCAAATGGCCAGTTTGAATATTGGGGTCACCTCTTGAATGCTCTGCATCCCATAATTCTTGAGATGGGCCCATATAACGTTTGGGAGTTTAGTGTATAAAAAATCTATGTTGACATCAACGTTGCTGGTGCCACCTACAGTGTTGTAATTTACAGGTCAAAATGTGAAAATCTTGTAACCCCAGTACTGTCCACAGTTTTCAAGTTAGCCCAATATAACTTTCAGGACTTGAAGGGGATATCAAAATCTAGGTTCTTTTAGATATTGGTGGCGCCACCTACAACATTATGCAATGTAAGGGTCAAAATATGAAAATCTTGTGAACACTCTACCATGTTTAATTGTCGGTATATCTTCACCAAATTGGGTTGGATTGTGGGGGGAGGTCAAATTTTAAGCTGGTAATGATACTAGTGGCGCCACCTATAATTTGGTGGAAATCATAAGCCAAAATATGTTTTAGGATATAAAATTCCATATCTCAAAAAGTAATTGGATTAGACTTGCCAAATTTATAGGATATATAGACAATGTCCAAAGCTAGAATCAATTGTAATATGAGTGACCTTGACTTATTTTTGTGAGGTCACCATGCCTATAAAGTTGAAAGAGGTGATTTTGTAATGGCAAGTTGTAGCTTGGACTTCAATGGCAATGTCAGCACAGCACCAACCAGGCCTACAGGCCTCTTGTTTTACATAATCCGGGGTGTCCTTGAACTTCAATGTTCCAGGTGCTTTATTGAAGTTTGGTAGACATTAAGTTCCTCAACTGTCTTCTCAGCTTGTTGACATGTCTTCCCATCAGTCTCAAGCAGCCCTTCAATGTGCAGGCTTTTGTGTCCAAGTACAATAAGTACATAATGTGCACAGGCCTAACAGTTGCCAAAACAACACTGCCACACCTGGAACTAGTTGAAAGCACCAAATAAAAACCACCTGATTTACCCCCCCCCCCCCCCCCCCCCCCCCCATTGTCTTCATATTTTTTCAAGGCTTTATCGCGCATGTTTATTTGTATCAACAATCAACAACCCAGGACTACCTGCCACGTGAGACAAGTTTTATTCAGCTGGAAGAAAAGTTTCAGCTTCTACATGTACATGCAATTAATATACAGAACTCTTTGCCCAGTATGAACAGTGAAAAGGCATCACTGGACACATGATGCTTTGGAATATTGCTGCTTCTCTTCACTCTGAGGAACTTCTCAGGACCCGGGAAGCAACTTTCTGTGGCCTATTCTGGGCACAAAGTGTAAAGACTGCATTGAGAACACATGTTGAATAACTGTATCTCTGTCATCCTTGATGCAAAAAGAAAAAGAAATTGACCACGTTTATGATACTAGACCATTTGTGGTAATTTTTAATGGACAGAAGAATTTGCATTCCATTACAGTGGTACCTCTCTTGAGAGACCCCTCTAATGAGAATCCGCATATTTTTTAAAGACCGCTCTCTCAGAACACCACACTATCTTTCCATGTTGTTGTACCTCTAATGAAAGCCCACCTGTTTTGAGAGACTGCACTTTGACCCACCATAGGGGTGTCTGTCAAAAGAGGTACCACTGTACATCAGCATTGGACCCTAAGAAAACACTTCTGTTGTGATACCACAGATTCAAGCTGGCACATATGGATATTATTTTTTATATACAGATACACAACTGCAATTGAAAACATGTCCGTCAAACTGCTTGTAAAATAACTGGTCTATGAAGTCTTAGTCACTTTGTCATATTAGGCCAAGCAAAAGCTCTCTTTGTTGCTTAAGCTTCTCCTTGCTCCTGCTTTTGGAAAAAAATGAAAAATGAAATGATTTGTGAACATGTATACATCTTATTTTTTTTTTTTTTTTGTCTTTGCACTTCTTTGGATGTGATTTTGACCATCCTGACTGATCATTCCAGATGATCAACAATGTACACTTACAGAAAAACAATTACCACATTATTTTGATGCCCCTGTCCACTCAAGTGTCTCCTTTTTCAACAACCCACAAAATGCATTGAAGACGACGTCAATCTTCTATTTTTTTTTCTTTTTTACCATTAATTACTCAAATAGTGTTATAGTATTCAAAACATGATGGATTCTTACCTTTATGCGCCCTGCGCTCTACGTAGAAATAATGTATGGTATGTTGTATTTTAATTCAGCATGCAAATAAATGATATGTTCCAGTGCAAAATCATTATTACACGCAAAACTGTCACTCTGTTTTTATTTTCAATTCAACTATCATCCCTCCAGACGTTTTGTACAAAAGTTGTTTAATCCTATTGGTCAGATCCTTATTCAGGTCTCTATTTATTGCACATATATTGTACACTTATGACATACTGGTCAAGCCACAATGCAATACAGTGCGATATGCCTTGCACAAGTACAGATCTGGGCCTTCAAAATTTGTCACCTAATCGGGAAATAAAACAGTAAATATTGCAGAATTCTACCTAGTATTTCATTCATATTAAAATGAATTTGCCATTCAAAGGTTTCTTTTGCCAAACGAATGAAACACTAGCATTTTGCTAATTGCTTAATGGCACCACTGGTCTCTGCTTCCAGAGAGTTAGCAGTCTCTGTCACCAGATGGCACCACTTTCTTGAGAAGAAAGTGACAAGAGTATTTTATATTTGTTGGGAAATATCTGCCTGAATTGTCAGTATGTTTTGTCATAATAATATCATAACACTTGAAGCCCATAGATCCAACATTAAGCATGAGATGCACCAAAAGCATTTTGGAGTGCCCTGTACCAAAAACACTCATAAATTCATGTCACAATGCAGACTGTTACAATGTAGTCATTAAAAAAATAAATACATAAATAAAGATATGACCACAAGATTTCAAAATTGTCTAAACCATTAAATTTGTATGCTAACTGATCCAGAAACATTTTAATTTGCAGCATGTATGTGAACAGTCACATGCCTACACAAAATGAGGAAAAATTTAATTTTACAATTATGTTTTATGAATTTTCTTCATCTAGGTTTGTTTTGGAATATATCAAAAAGCTTAAACTAATGTTCACATATTTTGGGTCCCTTCTGTTTGTAACACCCTCTGTTGGGGAAAAATAAAAGATATGTAAAATTCCTTCGAACTTTTTTTCACCCCATAGTTTAACATTAACCCTCTGCAAATTTTAATACTAGATTAGACTGGTGAAGTGCTATATATTACAGCAGCATCGCCAGTTGGAAGAATTCATGGTCTGGGGTACCCTTCAGTGTTTCTGTGCAAAATCAAATCAATCACATGAGCTTGAGTGTAAAAGCCCTTTTCAATTTTTTCCCGAAAAACAAACAAGAAACATAAACAAAAAACCCCCAAATTCGGGCACTAATAAAATATTATATGCCCAGTTTTACACCAAGTTAATGATGATGGCGCAAGAACGCATTTGAGGCGCAAGCATACTCTGACCACACTCTGAAAACTCCACCTATGCTCGTCAGGTGATACATCAGTGATCTAGAAATCAGATTGGCACATCTGACATCTTGTGAGAAACATCTGTGCTAAATTTGAGCAGAATCTGACGACACATTTTTGACATACTGTGGTGACAAACATAGACCACATGGAAGGAGGGCCACCCATAAAACATGCCTTCCACTTTGAAGGAGGCATAAAAACTGCCAAACTCATTAGGTGTGCCCAACTAAACAAACGTGGTCCAGATGCACCACATCCCCACCAAATTTGAAGAAAAGACGTGGTATTTGACTTTTCAGAAGAAGTTGCACTTGTGTTCCGATGGGACAATTAAGGGCTACTTATCATATCAGCTCAGTTGGCAAAGAAATAGAGACATATCATTTCTGGACAGGACATTGAACAAGGTTGTAGCTTTTTACATGTGTAAAGATCAAGTACTCCGCAGGAACCCTGAAAACAACTATACATGACAGACACTACACTGCAGTTTGGGAAATTTTATCGGACTTTAATTCCAATGACTTAGCGAAGAAGTTCTGCATGTTAATGAATAGAATATGAAGATAGGTGATTTACTTGCACATTTGTTCTCGTTTTAATCATCACGCAGGTGTTTGTGAATTTATTTACATTTAGATATTGTTAACTCAGACATACCTGCCTGTGTTCAATAGAAATAATGGCGCTGTCAATTAAAACTTAATAACACAGTTCCAGATGATTAACTTGTAGAGTTTTACTCACTCCGTCAGTTTCAGTGAGAATTTTTGGCTGCACTGATCTCAAGATTTCTCGTTGAAATTAGTCCATTGACAGAATTTTCGAAACTACAGTGCATTTAGAACTGGCTCAATGCAATCTTTCATACAGACTCAAGTTAAATACAGTTTTTACATATTACGTGCATTTTGCAGTGAAAACAGAACAAGCTCTTATGATATAATATTATACAAGTCATATACAATAATACTTACACTGATTCATAACAATGAAAATACAGAAGCCATTCTTAAATTATTTACAGGTTAACAAAAATAATGATCTCATGACAGCTTGAAGGAGTCTGTCTTTTGCTCACAGTAACACAAATGAGCTTCCACCTCTGGCCTCTTCCCCTTCCTCTGTCTTCTCCTGTGGGCTACGTTTCTCACCGGATTACTCCTCTGACACGATGATACATCCTCTCTACATTTCAATATACAAAAGCACCGCTCCTCCTTACCAGGCTCATCCAGTCACAAAAATGTCCCGTCATTCTACTATACTGCGCAAAACAAACTTAACGGTGTATGCAAACGCAGCAAAGCCGAGAATGACGAAAATGTTTGTGAGGGTACTACCCAGAAAGCCCTGCTGTTGATCCCCTGCTTGTGGTTGGATTATGTGACCTCCGGGTCGGGATCCTCTGGTCTGACCCAGGCTGATTCCTTGACCAGAGCTCTGTTGTAATTCTAACTCGTGTTGTCTAAGTCGGTCTTCAATTTCCTGAAAAAGCATCAGAACACACCAAGTGACACTTTGAAGTAGTAGTACAGTAGTCCCTTCTTTGGGAGACCACCCTTAGGACCACCCAAGAAGTGGTCACAGAAAGCAGGTGGTCTCCCAAACCAGGTTTGAATCTTGAAGCTACCAGCCCCAAAATTAACCACTACAAACACTTTTTTCGCCATCCATAATTTAGATTCAAACATGGCTGATGTACACTTATGAGACCCCATTCCATCTTCCAGACTTGTGTTTACTCATTTATTGGTATTGTAAAAATATTTTGAATTTTTAATCTGGTTTTAACAAATCATTTTACTAATTTTGTAAAAAAAAAAAAATATGTGGGATTTACTTATCTTATCTGAAATGGGGAATTTCTGGATGGGCAAGTGGTTGTTTGGGCTCATTGTCAATGCCCATTGGTTAGGTTCTGCAGTTGGTCTCCCAAAAGAGGTAAATTATCAACAGAAGGTGCTTTTGCACATCGAAAACGGTCACAAAAGTCAGGTTGTCTCCCGAGGGAGAGACTATTGTGATACGTGCCGGTACTGTTGAGATTAATGCCTGATTGCACATGAAGTCAGGGTTAAGGAGCCTCTGGCATCAATTTGGTGTCCAACAGGTGCGGTGAATTGCACATGGCCTGGGCAAAGTGAATCCCTGCTGGATTTAACTCACACATTAAAGTCAGGGTAGAGCTAGGATTAAAAACCAGAGTTATACTGGTTTGCTAGTTTATGCGCACGTTGTTTTGCCATAAAGTTGGGGAGATTACTGTACCATGGAAGATTATATTGATTGGTTGAAGAAATTTGACTTGGCTGATCGTCTGATACTCAGACAAAGCATAATAATTGTGGGATGAGCAATTTCTTGGTTAAAGGAAATGACAGCATTTGTGGTTTCAAAATTATCTTTCTATAGTGTATACCCCTTCTGCCAAGAAAAAGTGGCCACATTCAGCATGTGACCTGTCACCACAGGTAAATTTACAAAGAAATTGACTCAGGATATACGAGCCTAGTGACCACAAAAAGAAATACGGCTGCTCACGGCAGTGATTGCATACAGCAGGTACCATTGTACACAAAATCAGATAGACACAAAATAATATTCAAGAAAAAAATTATGCCCAAAACATCTGCATATCGCCTTTTTTAATATAGGCCTGTATGATTTTGCCTATCTCCTCTGAGGGTATTACACATCTATGTTTGTTATATACTGTGGGATCCCAAAACAACGAAAATGTGGTCACAGCTAACACTGACCATAATATAGATTACAATGGTCACATTTAAAAGTGACCTGAATTCAGTCCTTGCCGCCACCACGCGGCGCTGCGGTTCCAAATGATATTCAGAGACCTCTTGCGGCCAAAATTGCTTTTGCGAGGGTCGGATACGCGAGCCCATTCACTCACAGTGTATTTCCTGTGGCTGACAACATGTATACAGAGGGCGATCTCGCCAAAAAAACAAACGCAGAACTGAAGGAAATGTTACAAAATCTTGGGAGAAAGAAGAATGGGAAAAAAGCAAGCCTCATTCACAGGATTTTGTGTGCAACTGACGCAAAAAAAGTAACATCAGATCAAGCTGCAGGTCATGAATGTATCAACTTTGCAGACATATGGAAGGTGTGTGGCGACCAATGGACTGACAAACTTGCCTTTATACCAAAACTCAGCTTTGGATTTGTAACAGATTATCTAACCAATGTAGAACTGATAAATGTGAAAGCAAAAGACATTGAAAATTTACCTACGCGAAGGGTGTTATACAGGGCAGATGCGGTATTCAGAGCCGGCAAAGTGAAAAAAGTTTTGTGTCTCCTGGTCAGTTGCGTCTTTTTTTCTACTCAGTCTTAGCATGGTTCTGCTTTGTAGATAGAACTTGTTACTGTTGTTTAATATGTATCAAATAGTTACACTGTATCTTGTGATCATAACCAGAGTATTAATTTTGTTTCGTCACTTTATTGACACTTGCAAGACGGCAGTCACCTTGCCAAGGCGAGACTCAGCAGCACAACTTTCGCTTAAAAAGTGCACGATTGAGGCAGATTTACTCGTGGATTATTTCATTGTTTATATCTACTCAGTACCAAAACGGTCCTTTGCCCAAATATGAAAATTTAATTTCTATCAGAATAATGGGAAAGCAGTCACATGACAAGGAAAGCGTAACAGTTAATGCCAGAAGGACTGTCCAGGCACAGAGCGCACATTTGTGTATTTCACACCCCATGGGGCCCAAGCCAGCGGTAGCGCTCATTTCCTGATACTGGGATTACAATATGACACCTTGAGGCTGAAACGGCTACCGCGACTTACTGGTACGCAGTGGGGAAGCAGCTACATGTGGCCCACTATTGTCAGACGATTAACTTGCTTGCCGCAGGGTGACCGCTAAAGAGCAGTTAAGCCTTGAGTGTATAAATTTTGACAAGTTTCTTTAGCCAATCTTTTCACTAAAGTAGAGTCGATATCAATGATTGTCAAGCCATTTAGTGCAGTAAAATGACCGCTTTTAAATACCGCATGATGGTTTTGGCGTTTCCCCAGTCTCTTGCTTTCCCATGAATAATGTCGGTACAAAGTCTACATTGTTGCTATCTTTGGAGGGTTTCCTATTTACAAAATGCTTACTACAAACAACCCAGCTGTCTGTGGGTTTCTCTTTTCTGGAGATAGCGTGGATCCACCGGGCGCGTTGAGGCTGCCGACCCGGTATCCGGTGAAACGACGAAGATTCACATCCCGCCTTCCCTCTTCTATTGCAACACCCAAACACTACACAGTGATCTTTACCCCCCATATCGCTAAATAAAAAACTGGCTATACATATATACATATTTACAACTTTGCAGGCATTAAAAAGTGGTGTCCTCTCTATTCATTCACAATGGTGCCACAAGCCTGAACCCCGCAAGGCGAGTTTGCGCGTCTTTGAGCATGTGTCGACTGCAGCGCCAGCTTCGGCGGAAAGTACTGAATTGAGGGATGATGGCTTTTGCTGTCTATAGGCTTTCAAGCAGGTCCTTCACCAATTGCCTTCACATGGGGATTTTTTTCTCCTAAGCAATTTCATCTTTCATGTTTCCGCATGCATTCTTAGTCAACTGGCATCCTTCATTTCTACATCGGCTTCAAAATTTTTGCTAATTCTTTTCCAGGTTTGCGATTCCTTTTTCTAGATCACACTATCATCGTGTTAATTACTTTCCACAATATTTATCTCTGCCTCCACTAATCTTAGAAGAATTCATTTCTCTGAAAATGAGAAGTTTTTGGCCTTTGTTGCTTTTTTTTTTTTTGTGCGTCGCCCGTTCTGATGGCGTGACGTCTATTTGCCTTCACACACAACCATACAGGGGACAGAACAACAAGTGGGTTGTTAGCAATCAAGCTACACCACAACAAAATCTATGCACAACATCAAGCTGGCTATGGAAGCGTAACCTGGAGTCACCAAACCCGACTTGATCTGTACAAGTGCAAATCAATTTGACTCTAGGTCAACGGAGTTACATGGCACCTGATAATCATTTTAACTCTGGGTTACAAGACTCACACACACGTAGCCGAGCGTAAGCATTCATTTAATAAATTGGTAGCCTCAGCATGCATTATGGCAAACAACCTCCATGATGCTTATTCTACGTTGATCTGCTAGTAGCATTGAGGTAATGTCCAACCAGTTTTGAATAATTCTGTTCATTTTGAGATTTGGGAGCATTTTGGAAGACATATATAGTGAATAGAATTCTGTACCCTCTATCTTTGGGGGTATTTTGTACAATATGTAATATCAAGGACGACAAATACAGACAAACTTACTGGACACCCACAGGATAATATTTACTATGAGTTTACTAACCTTTGCTATATCTGGAAAGAGTTCACAGAACACTTTGTCTTTCAAGTTAAAGGGTCCACTCTGTAATGCAAACTGTCTTTTCTGCAACAGACCAACACAAACGTTTGCCCACGACACTTTTAAACTGGATTTGTCTGCACGCCCCCACAAATGTCGGCACATGATATCAAAACTCTGCAATCAGCTGTTATTGATGCAACGGTCATTATCCATGATCATAGAAATTCATCACAATCCCTTATGAAATACATCAGCATGAATGGGCCATTTGATATGTTTATAATGAGAGCTGACTGTGGGCATTCACAAAAAAAGAAAAAACATTTACTATCACTATGTCTATGAGAAATAAATTTTTAATACTCAATGTCTTTGGTCACTGAGAAGATAATTTAACACAAAACGGCAGGTGACCTGTCACCGCAGGTAAATTTTACAAAGAAACTGATTCCTATGTCCGAGCCTAGTGACCACAGAAAGCAATGTGGCTGCTGACGGAAGTGGTTGCATACAGCAGGTACCACTGTATGACAGTCTTTATTCAAGGGGGGAGAGCAAATGCATCTGTCAATCTACATTTTTCTTTGGCCCCAGCACATTCATCTCTATTCATCCATGACTTCTTCAAATTATTTTTAAAAAAAACAAAAAACAAAAAACAGATCAATCCAAACTATTCCTTCAAGCACGTAATAAGACTTACCGTGAAATCTGATGTTTCTATACTACCTAGGGTCGGACTTTTCTCTAACTGCAAAAAAAAAAAAGAAAATAGGGTAATTTAGCATCAAAGAATCATGCAGCACACTCTGATTACATGCCTTACTTCCAACCACAGACAAACGCCCACCATATAACTGAAATGAAGTTGACGTGTGCCCAAAGTGGGCCTCATTAGGCAGTTGATATGGACCATTATATTCTCTGGAACCACAGGCATGCTGGTACTTCAATTAATGAAGTAAACATGTTAAAATGAAACTACTTGGCATGGAGAAAGATTAGCACTCCATCATTCCAAAAGTAACAAAAGTTCAATTTCACTGATTTGAAGGTCTCAGATAAGCCCCAGCACCTAACCATGCTTAAAACTGTGCTTTTTTTGGGCTATAATATTTTCACCAGAAAACAACCAGGGCTTTAGCAATTAACTAATTTGCATTTGAGAGCTACTCATAGGCTGTCTTTTTTCACAATAATTGTACTAAGAACATTTTATTTTAGCATAAATTTATTGGATGTTATCTTTGACGAATTGACAAAATATTTTTAATATAACAAGCATCGCATTACATATGATTTTATATTCATGAAAACCAGACAAGTCTAGCATAGCTGGCACGCTGGGTGTTACCTGTGCAACAGACTTTTCTGTTTTCCAATCTGAGTGGGCATTTCTAGCATAAGAGCAAATGAAGAGGAATGTTTATGTCTAACATATAAAGGTGTGATGGACGCTACCCTGGAGCACAATGGTGAGGTGCTCTACATTTACATTATTTTCATCCTGAATCAAGCTCCATTGCTTGAGATGTATTGTAATTTGAATGTGATAGCTAATTGGTTGTAAACATTCCTCTGTCAATGGTTGCAAAAAGTTAATTGGGACAGGGACCTGCAATTCCTAAAGCAGGTCCCTGCTTGGAATAAAACAATTTGGATGTTACTTTGACAAACTGACATTCTTTTACAACGTTCTTATTAGAAACTAGCAATACATTAATTTTTTACACTGCTGTGCACTGATATAATGGAGTTTCACATCTTTAAAAAAACACATAACTTACTTTTACAATTTTGTTTTTCTCTGCATTTTTAATGGAGAAATGAGGTTGGTGAAAATGTCACAAAAACAGGCACATTTTTTTTTTTTGCAATTTTTTTCTCATTTTATGCAAAAAGTTGTACTTTCTAGCATTTACATGTCATAAAATTACCTTTATTATATATACAAGCTATATTCAAGCCAATGATGCAAATTTCACTTTGTTTGGTTCCATAAATACATGTATTTAAATACAAACTTTCAAAGTTGAGAATGTCTAAATTGCAGCTTAGCTGAGAATGACCCATACCTAAAACATAAATACATTGCACCTCGATAATGGAGGGCTGATCCTGTATGGACAGATGCGAGTTTGAATCCCCATAGCACACAGATTACATTCTTCAGAATATTATTGAAAAGTTACCATAACATGACAGTGTCAATGTCACGGATGTTTGATTGAGCCACTGCTAGCATGTGTCCGGGGAATAATGGCTCCGAAACAAGTCTTGCACTGGTTCCCCCCTGATGACCCGATTTTTTAAAGGCTAATAATGCCTAAAACTTTCTTCTAAATTTCAAATTTTATGAATATGATTTGTTCCTTTTATAAATTAATTTGCTATTATGATTTAGAAAAATACAGTTTTTCAGTGAATGGCTGATCCTGTATGGACAGATGTGTTTGAATCCCCATAGCACACAGATTACATTCTTCGGAATATTATTGAAAAGTTACCATAACATGACACTGTCAATGCCACGGATGTTTGATTGAGCCACTGCTAGCATATGTCCGGGAATTAATGGCACCGAAACAAGTCTTGCACTGGTTCCCCGCTGATGACCCGATTTTTTAAAGGCTAATAATGCCTAAAACTTTCTTCTAAATTTCAAATTTTATGACTATGATTTGTTCCTCTTATAAATTAATTTGCTATTATGATTTAGAAAAATACAGCTTTTCAGTGGATGGTACGGAATAGGACTTTGCTCTTAGAATATCGGATTTGATAGTGTTCAAACGGTACATGGGCTTACAGAATTAGGTTTGTTAAGTTTCTCTTTGTATTAAATACCATTACATGTAGTAATGCCAGTGTTACTCACCATGAAACTAAGCAATCCTGTGAGGATGGTTGAGACAGACCATGCAGGATTCCATGTGTCTGGGTGGAAATCGCTGATTGACAGACAAAGCCTGTAATTATGGGAAAAAGTCAATAATGCACAAGGTTAGTTTAAAGTTGCATTCAGTGCTCATTTGACCTTCTTTTCCATCTTATGGCAACAAATCCACATGTAGACAGCTGGGAGATTCATTTCTCATGTGTTAGAAGTTTGGGGGTTTTTTTCCCCCCAAGATCCTTACAGGAAGCTAGATGGATTTGAAATCTTCACTACACACATTATATTCATTTTTATACAAGTCAGCATCATTATAATCATCTGGTCAGTATTGCCAGTATAAATCAACTTCCAAGGTTTCTAATCAACAGCTTCTTGATAGCCACTGAGAGATGACCTGCTGTCTACCAACCAGTGGTCAAATGATGAATAAAACTATTAAAAGCATACTTTAAGGCAAGGTTTTCTTCATAACTGAATCAGATTTGCACTGTAATGTTCTGCATCTTTACGAATCGGATGCTCTGTGTACTTACTTCGTATTACATTTAAACCTGCCATTGGGAGTGATAATGTATATACTTGGTGGTTTGAAAGGAAATTCTCGTGGAAACACCAGCTTGCCATGATACAGTCCTCCTGCAAAAGACAAAATACTTGTCAGGGACAATAACGACATGCACAATCTATGGGCAAATGATTGAAAATTGAAGATTTGCAATAATTAACACAAAGTACCCAAATATTGGTTTCCCTAGCCATGTAACAGTGCTCTCTGCAGCTTAAAATTGAAGGGCAAGTTACCCTGCATTTTTCTTCTTCTCCCCTTCCACTTTTCTTTGCCCCATGCCATTTTTATTTTGCTTCCTTCCTTTTTTCTGATACATGCATCTGTACCTTGATAAACTGGAGTATTTGTCCTAATGTTTAAGGACATAAAATATAAACTGAACTCAGAAGACATCAAAAGCAATTTATTCACCTTCATTTGGATACAATTGTTAAGAACTTCTGGACTTTTGCTTTTAAAGTGTGCAATTTTCCTCAAAACTTTACTGAGATGTGCACTTATGTAATCCATATCCACGTTATCAAGTGCCCCTTTTCTCCTTTTAGATTAAATTGCCCTACCCTCTTGAAAAGCTGCATAGACTACTGTCATATACGACACATTTAACCTTCTGTATATAAACATAGAACAACAACTACATCCACAGATCTTCACATTGATGGACATAAACACATCACTAATCAGTACATGTAATGTATCAAACCCAACAAAGACCAAATTACCACAAAGATAATTTCATCATATGACAATTGCGGCACTAATGGTTCTGCTTTGCTTTTTAAAACTATGGTCTGATGTTGTTCGCTAATTTTCCTCTGGGAATCGAGCTAACAGCCTCCCTAAGCATACTCTGATGCAACTTGTAACTAACGTGGCTTTGTAAGATCGTCTTACGACCTGTGAAATACTTTCTCATATTCAGAGTCTACCTCTTGTTGAAGGCAGGCCAAAGAATGGTCTCTTAACTCTTTTAATGCCAACTGTGATTTAAGTTGAACAACTTACCTTAAACTGCTCTGAATTTTGTAATTAGAGTGCTAGATTCAAGTTCCCTATAAAAAGACCAGGTTTCATTCAAGTACCAGCATGGCTGAAGTTACATGGAACATAATAATCAAGGTCAACAACCTTTTTTTGGCATATTGCGCCCAAGGCACACCAAGGGAATATTTAGATTCAGTCTTAAATCTGGCACTGAAAGAGTTAAACCAGGTGACCTGGACAACTGAAGTACGAGAACATTGAAAACCATCATAAAGAAAAGAGAACACCTTTTACCTGATAGATGTGGGCAGGTCTCAAGAATCTCTCTCAAGGACACTAGAGTTTATAGTGATTCTTGAGACTCTCTGAGAGACACACCATTCTCCAAGCAAGATTACTGGTTTATACATGCATGCACATCTTCCTGTGACTATAAACCGTCTTCCTCTTACCTTCGTATAGCGACTGCTCTGGTCCCCTCACCACGTAATGCCTACAAATATCATTTCAAATTTCATAATGTGTATGACATTTTAGGCTACCAGTGTTGATTTCATACATGCATGACGAGGTGGTCTAAATTTGACTACTGTGCCTTTGATCAGATTGGAAAGAGCATGAGCATCATTTTGAAAAAGGGCTCAGATGATTTACACTTTGAGAAGACAGAAGGTTGCACTTTACACTGTGCCTGAAAAACAGATGGTGATTGAAGTCATGTTTCCTTGTCAGGATCCTTTTCTTAAATTCCATTTAAAATCTATAAGTGGTAAAAATATGGATTCTTGCCATCATTTTTTATTTTCTCTACCAAATTCTAAAATTTGCATCCCATAGATATCACAGCTGTTATCTCTTCATGGTGAATGTACGAAAGCCTGATGTATATCAAATAGTGACACTCATGCTTTCCTCATGAAAATTAACATAAAAACATAATAAAGACACAAGTTGCTTCTGTTCCTTCACCATGTTCAGAGATATACCAGATCATAATTCCCAAAAGACAGTTACGGGACTGAAAAATATGAGCTCAAATCCTGAACCAAGAACACACTAGATCACATGTTACCTTGTTTGTTTCCCTGTTGACTTCTAATTTTCACCCATGTTCATTCTGAGCATATTAAGATGAAATTTAAGAGTAAATTAGGCCTTCATAATATGACTTGTTTTTTGTTATATTTTATCAACAAAATGATTTAACCAATGAATGATAATAAAAATTATGGGATTAACATGATACAGTGGAACCTGTTGCATGTGACCATCCCTTCAGCCAAGTAAAAGTGGTCAATACAGCAGGTGGCTCTTTTTGGTAACATTAACTCATTCCATACTATGGTCACAGGCCATGGTCAGTGGTTCTGGCACTGTCTGGCAAGTCATGCTGCAGCTGCCCTTGCGGCAGCTGCAGCACGACTTGCCCAGCAGTGCCAGAGCCACTGACCTAAGTCTATAGACGTGTTGATACTTGAACAAAAGCTCTTTTCATAACAAATTTAAACATGCAATTGTTGTCTTAAGTCTAAATAAATACATGGAAAAATCAGGGACTGGTATGGAATGAGTTAAAAAAAAAAAAAAAGACAGACTCCTGAAACCTTAGAAAAGTAGCTACAAACAACAGGTGATCTGTCACAGCAGTGGTCACATACAGCACGTGCCACCGTAAACACAGAACATTTACATGTGCCAACTATCAGAACTCCGTGATCCTGACCGAAAATTGGCAGTTATGATGGTTTATACATTTTACCATACAATGTATAAAATCAAATTAATAATACCGTATTTTCCACATACATATAATATACTGTCCACTTGGGGCACAATGCTTGGCCCCTGCAGCAACAGGGGTAGCAGTAAGGTTTTGACAAAGATTTTTTTTGGTGAAAATTTGTAGGTCATTTTTATATTCAATGGGTCATGGACTCAGGACCCACACTTAAAGCCACCCTTAGCAATAATGACACTTCTCGCAATATAAAGCTACTCACCACTCAAGTATATTTGATGGAAGTGGTTCTGCAACTATGTATGGCACTGGATCTTTTTTGATACGGATATAATCTTGTTTCAGCCGAGCAGTTGCTGTTGTGTTAGTTCTTTTACTGGCCATCACTCACTGAAAACATGAAACTATACTTTGTAACCATGGTTACTGTTTTCCAATCACATTCATACCAAGGCACGAAAATTTTTCTAAAAAGCACTCGTCAGCAGGACAAGTGAATTTTAAAATCCACTTGTCCGAATATAACCCGGTGCGACAAACATAGTAATATTCTTTTTCGTCAATCCATACATAAAGGCCTGGACAAACCATTTACCCTGATTTGGCACTTATTGTTGCTTGTAAATCGGCAAAAATCTGTCAATTTTTACCACAATTCTAGCTATGACTGCAAACAGTAAAAATGGCTAAAAAAAAAAAAAAAAAAAAAAAATACACATTGAAAAGTAAACTACTTGCATAGGGTGACTCACGATGAAAAATTCTGTGTAATTTTTGGAAGTCACTGTTCCAGATAAATTTAATACAGATTAATAGTTGTATTGGTTTTAACATCGTCTTTCTTCTTGCCGCTGATGGGATGCACATCGACGCCATCGTTTGCGTACTACCATGAATGCTATCTGTTCATCGTTGCCAATTTGTGTATACAGTATCGGCAAGTTCCTAGTAATAAATGGTGTTCTAAATTCAAATTCAAATGAAGAATTTAAAATCAGAAATCTGTCTCCTTGTAATGCACATCGAGTGTGCGGTCACCATCCTTCCAACCACTGTATACAAACAGCTGCATTGGCCATGTGGTCTGACAAACAACATATCACCTGATTGGTCAATAGAGTCACATGCAAAAATGAGCCAATCACGGCTCGTGTTACAGTGTGTTCATCATGGTTTCCACCCTGTGAATGTGTGTGAACCTTCCGAAATTTACGGAGCGAACACACAAACGTGAAGTTTTTTTTTAATTGCAGCATGCGAAAATAAAGATTCCAGTGTTTATAGCAACAATTATTTGGAGTCACGGGCAAATACGCAAAGGTAGGGGGATAGAGAAAAATGCCAAATGTGTGACAGATCAGTCAGCATGATGCTCCGTTCACCGTAGATTACTCCACGCGGTCACTTGCGTGTGACTGGCAGATGTGTGTTTTGTTTGGCCGGGAAGTCAACTCGCTGCACCTTTACATGATCTCTCCAACACTTTTAGAGCACACCGATAAATTGTCTTTGATGCTAATTTGCTCAAGAATTCGCCATGCAAGTTTTAAAATTTTTTGATGTTCCTTTGTCATCGTTCGGGCAGATTAGACTGACGGTGAGGTGCTGTGACCTTGCCCCGATATGGGCGAAAGCCAATACGCCCCAGTGCATGACTGCTGGTACCTTTGATCTCGTCGTCGTATGTACGCAACGGTCAAAATACCTGCTTGTTTTGACAGAAATCAAGTAGGTAGTCAAGTCCTGTTGAATACACCTGCTGACCATGTAATTGTTTAAACCTGGATTGTTTACTTTAGGCCAGGGGATTACAGTGTTGCCAACCTGCCAAACTTAAAATCCGGGAGATAACAAGTAAAATTATGGGAGATTGATAAATTAACATGAAATATAGAAGGGGAATATTGATGAAATTCCGGGAGGTGACTCAAAATTGTCAAAAATCCACACTTTTTCAAGTATTTTGAGCATAAATTTCCGGGAGTCTCCCGGGAAATCCGGGAGGGTTGGCAACACTGGGATTATCATCACCTATTGCGCATTGGCGTCCCCACGCACATGCATGCATTGGTGTGTATGTTCTGTTCACACGGACCACAGTAATCGCCAACATATGGAGAGTCGCGAAGGCTCTGACTGCTTATCATCATGTTGCCTTGCATGCAAACAGACGTAATTTCAGGCCAATTAAAAAAGAAAAAAAAAAAAAAACTTGTCCGCAGGACAAGTAGAATTTGAAAGTTACTTGTCCGAGAAGAGCTCTAGCTTGTCCCGGCACGTCGGATCATAAGAATTTTCGCACCCTGCATACAGTCATGTACCATTGAAAGTTCACTCCAAAACAAAAATGAGAAAACTTAAGATCCCACTCTGCATAGGGCTCCCACCGCGCACATTTTATGTAAACTGAAAGATTTACTATACTAGGAGTTTTTAAGCTGGTTTCCCACCACATTCACTCACATCTGTTGTTCTGTGATCAATGGCTGAGAAGAAATATAAATGTACTATGCAGCAATGAAGGCCAGCTTATGCCCAAGAAAAGAAAGTGCAGGTTTACCAACCTGGATCAAATTAAAAACTTGATTGGACAATGTGACAGTGGAAGAACTTTTTCAATACAGTATGGTATGGTAAACATGGAAAAGTCACACAACAAAATAACTACAAGTACAATTTAACAGTAAAACAATGAACTATTCCTACCAATCTTACATCGATCTCACACACACAGGTGCTCCAACTTCCAGGCGAGAATTTGTCAGTATATGTACACACAAACAGTAAAACATCAGGCCCAATATTGGGATGTCAGGGCCGTGACTGAGGCAAATCCAACTGTACCCCTTGTGGGATCAAGGACGAGCCACTGAGGTGCACTTGGGCAACTCCCACCACAGATCCCACAGGGACACAGCCAAAACCGCCCCTGCTGCATCCCCAACACAAAGCCCTCATGCAGTAAAAGGGCACAGTAAGCTCAGTGACCAATTTGGGTTGCCCTTCTATTACATGCCACCATTAACGAAAGTTAATATTGACTAGCGGGTACACAGGTAGAGAATAATATTATGTAATAACCCTACCTGGGGCTGTGTGAACTTCAGAGATCTCTCACAATCAGAAAAGTTTCATTTTATTGTGTCTTTAGGCAACAGCAGATCATCTTTATATAAACCAGTGATGAATTATATCAACTGCACATTTAAGAAGCACTCCTGCACTATGGGCCATACTTAACCATGAAACAATGCAATTATTTTGTATACATGTAAATGGTTTACCCTGATATGGTTGGTAAAATGGTAGGTACCATGGAGCACCTGATATTAGGGAGGGTTGACAGTCCAACATGTGGATGTTGCTCGTTGTGTTATTATAATTTATATGAAACACTGCATGCACAAGTTGGATTGTTAGACTAGGTCTGGTAAACATATACATATGCAGGAACGTTTACAATGAAATAGTCAAGGAACAAACAAGATGGGTCATAAATAAGTTGGCACACAGATACGAATTGAAATGGTCTACGACAGTACATCTAAAACCATTTTGCCGAACTGTCAACAAGCCGAAAACCCATTTTGCCGAAGTGCGTGTTGGTCGACATACAAACAGCCTGAAAAACAACTTTGTTGACAGGTCATAAGGTGTAATGCAATTTCGTCTAAATACCTCTTTGCCTAAAAGTCACAGTTTTAATCAAGTACAATGTATGATGTAATTTTCTTTATTCTTATTTTTATAAATACAATGGGCTCGATTTTTGTTTGACTTTTTCGCCCTGGCATCCGACGATGGTGCAACAGGTGGATCGTATGGAATTGGCGAAACATACCCGAGCTCAAGAGGCGGGATCAAGTTCTCCTTCGCGGGATACAGATACACGAAGGATCGGATGTACAAAGAAAAAACTTACTGACGGTGCGAGTATCGCCAGTGCACAGGAAGGATTGTCTCCATGGGATTGTCGGTCATTAAAATTACTGATCACAATCACACTCCGGACTCGGCGGAGAGTGAGATTCAAATCCGCATGTCTAAAATAAAAACAAAAGCACAAAGCAGCACAGAATCTTCATCTGCTATCGTAAACCGGGAGACATGCGATATGGATCGTGTATACCTCCCATACATACCCAAGGAGGCGTCAATTAAACGCTCAATCCAGCGTAGCAGATGCAAAAACCACCCGGCTTTGCCAGAAAATGCAATTCAGTTCAATCTGAATCCTTATATGGCAAACTGGGTCATCTACGATGACCCGGATGTAGGCGAAGAGGCAAGGGACCGGATCATAATTTTCACCAGGGTCGAAAAGCTCTGGAATTTGTCCACAAATATAGCATGGTTCGGTGATGGAACCTTCCATGTAACCCCATCTGTATTCTACCAGTTGTACACTATACATGCACAAGTTCTTGGACAGGTGCCATTGAGTTTTTTATAGCTTTGTTTCCACTTTTATCCACCTTTATAATTGAAATTGTTATTTTATTTAATTCAAGATAAATGACACAAGTTGATTTTGCATGGTTAAACAGCAGAATTGAAAATAAAGATAAATCATCTTATCTTTATTTTTAAATGCTGTTGAACCATGCAAAACCAACTTGAAATGAATTGACATTGATTTCATGAATTAATGTCTTCACTTTTCAGCTCTTCCCATTGGCTTTCATCCTGATGACCAGAAAAACAAGGCTGTTGTATGAAAGAGTTTTCCATGGCCTTGTTAGCCTTTTGCATGACCATGGACTGGCTGTTTCCGTGAAGTCATCGAACGTTGACTTTGAAAAGGCAGCCATATAGGCAGCATCAGCAATGTTACCCATTGATGAAATACACAGTTTCTTTTCTCATTTCTGCCAGGCTATATGGCGGAAAGTTTCTGAGTTAGGGCTCAAAGTCCTGTACTCAGAGAACGAGGCCTTTTCCTTGTATATACGTCATTTGATGGCACTAGCATTTGTGCCAGTTGCAGATATTCAAGGTGCATTTGAGGTACAAACTCCACATTTTATTTTCATTTGCATGTAGTAACTGTATCTATTTATGTTGCAATTGTTATTTCATTTCAGTCAGTCAATACATTTTGCGGCTTAATTCAGTTCTATCACAATTTATTTTTTCATTTAATTTTATGTTTTTATCATTTTATACTAATTTCAATTAAAATCTACATATAAATTTAATTTTAATTTTAGTTTGTGTTAATATTTATTGATACTTCAATTTATTTTACTGAATTTTATAGCTACATGTAAATGTCTTTCATTTTCTTCCACTAACTAATCCTATTAATTCAGGCATTGAGCGAGGATATGCCAGAAGAGGCAACAGATGTGGTGGCCTACTTTGAGAAAACCTACATTAGAATTGAATCCTATGAGTCGCAACAAATTCATGGGAGGCCTAGGGGAAACAGGGTTACAAAGGATCCTATGTTTCCTCCACATTTGTGGAATGTCTATGGCCGTGTCCTTGGTGAGGAGCCACGGACAAACAATCAAGTTGAAGGATGGCACAGACGTTTCATGTCTGTCGTCCAGAAGAGCCATCCCAGTATTCATGCATTCATGTTGTGGCTCAAGGGGGAGCAAACCCATACAGAGGCTCTCATCCATCAGCTGGTTGCAGGCCAGGAACCCAAGAAAGTACGGCGAAAGGTAATTATACAGACTATTAAGAGCATGCCTCCAACAAAACAAATGCAACTGTCTTATCAGGCATGTAATAAATCTGATCCCCATTTGCTTTCAGGTCCAAGGGATGTACAAAAGGATCAAGAGGATCATCGAGCAGTAGGGAGAGAGACCCCTCAAAGACTTTCTTGCTGGGATAGCGTACAACATAAAAGTTTAAATAATCAATTCATATTGTATTGAAAGAACTCATGTATCGATTTATCGATTTTTGCATTGATTTGTGACACTGTGTACTCGACATAAATATATATATGGAAAAAAAAAATACCATGCCCAAAATAAAACACAAGAAGGCCAAATGCAACCCAAAATAAATCACAAGCAGGCCAAATGCAATGGCAAAAAATGTAACAACACAAAAGAAACAAAGAATACGCCATGATAAATAATGACCCGTCCCGCCCATGCACAAGGGCCGGCATTTGGCCTAAAGTTCTGTGCTTTGAATGCATTATGGGGTACAGGAGGTAGTGCGCCTGTTTGAGTTTTCGACAAAAATGCATGAATTTTAGACCAATTTTCTATTCGACCTTTATGTTTTTCTACCAAGCTGTTTACGACGAATCTAGTTTTCAACGTAAAGGAATTTTGACATTAAAGAATTTCCACGTAATAAGTTTCTAATGGACTGGTTTTAGACGAACTGTCGTGCACCGGAATTGAAAGGATATGATGAGGTTGAAGACTGGAAAGTGTGTATAGGTAGGACTGTTACACAGGGCTGAAAGGAAGACTGGAAACGAGGAGTCAGGGAAAAGAGTACATTAAAAGTGCATAAGGCACTAGAAAAGCCAAAAAAAGTGTGTATTGGATAGGAGGGAATGGATCCAGGCTTCTTTGTCAAAGTAAGGCAGGAGTGATCAATCTAGAAAAGAGAAAACAGCAGTGGACAACAGGTAGTAAGGTAAATGTAAGGTATGTAGACAAGAGGCAGACGAGACTGTGGATCATTTGCTGTTGTGGTGTCATGCATGTAACGAGATAAGAGAAGAATTTTTCCGAAAGTGGCACAGGGAAGACTGTAATAACAAGGGTTCAGAAGAGGTTCAGCATTTAGAGAAAGAGGAATGTGTAGCATGGGTTTTAGGTTTGAAGGGTGATTTTCTGGGAGGCAGGAAAGGTACTAAAAATGTACAGGACTACCCCTGGTAGGGTGCTGGGAGAAAAGAAATGAATTGATAGGGAATGGTGGTAGCCCTTATAAGGTCTCCAAAAGGCTCCCCATGGGAAATGCCTGAGCCTCAGAGGTGGGGATTGGGTGTATGAAGGAAAGTTTTTTTTTTTTTGTTTTTGTTTTTTTTGGGGGGGGGGGGGGGAGACTACCAGCAATGAGTGTAGATGGATGTATCCAGGACCAGGGGCCCCTGTGCCTTGGCTCTGGTCATGGAAAACATGGCAGCAGGAGCTGATTAGATAACCATGGTTTCCTCGGTTACAGGCTTTTTCGCCCTCAGGCTTTTTCGCCCCCTGGCTTATTCGCCCCCTAGCTTTTTCGTCCATTGGCTTTTTCGTCCCCTAGCTTTTTCGTCCTCTGGCTTTTTCGTCCTCCGGCTTGTTCGTCCCCAAAATTTACCAGATTTCTTGTGTTGTTAGTTTTGGGTCGGACGTGTACAGATTTTCGCCGTGTGCGATCGATCACGTCAAGGCCGGTAGATAAAGGTAAAGGCCGGTAAGACCCGCAGTTGCAAACGGGTGTCCGCGCGCCGCGTTACACTGTTTCCAGCCCGTTGGTCATCCACGTCCACGGGGACAACACGATCAAGTTTAAGTATACTGACGCTTTTGATATCAGTTGGTTTTTCAAAATTAATGTGACGCAGGTGACATCAGTCGGTTCTTCAAAATTAAAGTTATTTGTACCATCTCCAATTAATGGCAGACTACTGCGAACATCCCATTCGTCCATTGGCTTATTCGCCCCCAAGGCCACGCTTATTCGTCCCAATGTTTTATCGCACAACTTACAGCTAATGCATTACCGAGACATCTTCAAAACCTTTACCACTGCCGTGTAAATAACTGACATCACGCTAACAACTAGCGTGTTCTTGTTGAATTACTACCAGCGTCAGACGCGATATGGCACCTACTGACTGTTCATTATGTTCAGATAATTTGTGATGTTCTGTGAACTTTCAGTAGGCCTACAACGTTCATAATTATTATATTCAGCCTCGCTTTCTTATTATCATACACATCCACGATCGATGTACCGGTCGCCGCTAGGCTAAGACAAAACGGTAAATTAAAGGCATGGCAACCAGAGACAGAAAAAAGTAGCCTGACTTTTTTCGCCGGTGTTGATTATAGTGAAGTATATAACAAAATTTGTAAAAAGTTGTTCTGAGAAACTATTGTAAAGAAGTATTTACTTGCTGGTAAAGAAGAAAGAAAGAAAGAAAAAGAAAGAACTCTAGGAAAAACAGAAAAGTGTGTGTTGACACACACACTTTAAAAATGATAGATTGATCTGCTTCAAATAATCGTCTTTTCTAGCATAAATATATTTTTTTACCCAGGAACCGCTTTGTGTGTGCCATAAGATGCCTCCTTCCGAGAAATTTGTGTACCTTGCAAAATGAATTAACTGTTTGATAATATTTTCATTTATGTAGCCTGGTTATGTCAACAATGATGGACTTGACCATTTTATATGAACTTTGAATGTCATTGCTGCATTACACATAAAATAAGTAATCATCTGCAAAATACAAACTTGTGCAGATACACGTCACAGCCATAATAACAAGTTCCATTAACACCACATGATTTCTACAATAAATACAACATGGATATATAACGGTGTTAACCAGGAAAACATGGTGTAGCACCAATACCGTCAGCCACCCCCACCCCAATACAAAAAGTTTGAATGCGAAAAGTTACTACAAAACGCTTCTTTATTTATTAATGTATTTTGTCAGGACAATAAAATAGGAAACATGTTCGGTTCAAATCACTTGAATTTTGAATTAAAATATAGGACCATCTAGTATGTTCTGTCTACATCTGACTTTTATTAGTTTCCGCCGGTGCGACGTAATCATTCGGGTGCCGGTATACACTCGACGGGTGGAGTCGCGGTGGCGCTGTGCTGTTCGTCCTGTCTGTGTGTTTGTTCAAACAATAGGGATTCAGACAGGGCAGAGCCAATACAATTATTATTATTTATTATTATTATTATTATATTGAACCTCCGCGAACGGAGAAATTAAAAGTACATTCAAATGACTACATCGAAATGAAAAAGACTGATAAAATATACCATGCAGAAAGTAAAATAACTACTGAAGTATGTAAAATAAGAGATACAAAACAGTCAAAGGGTACAAAACCAACATAGCTAATGCCATGCCACTGCATGGGGGAACATTACCATAGTACATATAAATAAAATGACACAATAACCCTCGGTAAAACATCGAAACTATTCAAATAAAAAAAAAAAAAAAAAAAAAAAAAAACAATACGTTTAAACCAAAAGAAAGGCCTGTGCAGATTTGTTGGTGGCTTTGTTTTGTTTTTGTTTTGTTTTGTTTGTTTGTTTTTTTTTGTTTGTTTTTGTTTTTTTGGTTTTTGTTTTGTTTTTTGTTTATTGTTTTTTTGCTTTGTTTTTTTTTGTTTTGTGTGTGTGTGCGTGTGTTTGTTTCTTGATTGTTTGTTTGATTTTTTTATTTGTTTTTTCCCCTTAGTTTGGTATTTAGCAAGTTTGTACAAATATGAAACAATGTTTTGACTGATTGGAAAGAAGAGGGACAATACAAATTTCCATGCAAAATCAGCCCTGAAAGATAGTTATGACAACTCCCCACCCCCACCACCAATAACATGCATGCTCCAGTTACAATTAAATAGGTAGTATTAATAAATCTTTTAATGTGCCATTACCGGATATATTTTATACGAGTTGTCGCACTTGTCAGAACTTATTTCAAGTCACGGACGCAGCATGGACAAACCCCAGCCCATGACTTTCAAAGGGATAGTTTTTCGAAACATAATTATTATTATAATTATACTGTAAATAAGCAACATAAGGTAAGGGTTCTTTAACACTTGTTCCCATCGGAAATGCTGGTTGGAATATTTGCATGTTCAATATTATTAAGTTTAAGGGAAGAGCTGCGCCTCTTACCGATATAGTACCGGACCACGACTAGGTCTACATACTGTGGTATACATACTGCAAGATAGGAAGCTCTGCTTTTGTGTATGGCCAACGTCACGCGTGAGCGGAGAGTGGCTTTGTGTTTCCGGCACTTATTTTCCCTCTAATGATTTTAGTACTCAAATTACTCAAATCATTACATGGTAGTCAGTAAATCACTTGGTTAAAATGCCCATACTAATCCATATTTGCAATGTTGTAATGTAGTTATAACTTGATGCCAAAAACACAAGAACATGTTCGCATTATAAATAAATGTAAATTTTATAGCAACCAGAACGCGATATTTGTCTAATAGTCTCAAGTATGAAATCGGACAAAATTGACATTTCAACTTGGATCTTTTGCACATCATAACAAGCGAATAGTCTTGTATTAAATACAAGACTATAGCTTGTCTACATTGATAGACCTTTGTCATGGAACAAATCACCTATGATTTTGGTGTTGTTATGACGTTTTTTTTTTTTCTTTTTAAACGAAATCACATACCCGACACCTTCGAAATTAAGGATGTCCGAACCGGCGACCAGCGGCATATTATCTTCGCCACACGGGACCAGCTAGGACTTCTTGTGAAGGCCAAACGCTGGTATATGGACGCAACCTTCTGGGTTGTCAAATCCCCCTTTTACCAGCTTTTTTCAATCCATGCATTTGTTCGTCATGAGGACCCTACTTAGATCCTTATTGCTCGTTCTCACCACATGGAAAAGCTTAAAAATTACTGTATCTTTTTATCTATTCTATAATTATAAATGTGCTTTAAAGAAATAAATTAAATGAATATCGATGATACCGAATTAAGCATACATTTCAGGGTTGTGACGTCATTTTTAAACCTACTGAAATTTTTGGTTCATAAACATAACAAATATCTATATTGGGTATAAGACCTGGGTCCAATGGGAGGCCGGCGATTGATTTCCCGCACGCAGCGATACCCACGTGGCAGTGCTATATCACCTAACGGAGAGCTGTGGCACGCGATTAAATATCTGCAGGGTTCATACAGCTTGGCAGCTTTCAAATTCAAGGACTTTCCAGGACCTTTTTACCAAAATTCAAGGTGTGTGTGTGTGTGTGTGTGTTGCTGTCCATTCTTTTGGGGTTTGTGTAGTGGGAGAGGAGGAAGTGATCGAGCCAGCCCAACTTTTTTAGGAAGGTGCATTAATAGATATTTAAAATTCAAGGACTTTTCAACGATTTTATTGCAAAAACATTGATTTTCAAGGTTTTCAATGCCTTGAAAAAGCATATAGTAAATTCAAGGATTTCAAGGACCTGTATGAACCCTGTGTCTAGATGCTCATGTCAGACGAATCACTCATAATTTTCGTAGTAGTCTGTCATTAATCTGTACAAATAAAATTAATAAAAATTTTGAAAAAAATCAATATGATGATGATGATGATGATGATGATGATGATGATTATGTCACCAGCATCAGTATACTTTACCGTATGGACGAGCAAACTGGAAACAGTACAACTCGGGAACATGTTTGCGACTGCGGATCTTATTGGGATCTTATTACTTATGTCGTAATTATATTCAGTTTGACCTGCTTGACGTGATCGATCGCATAAATATGTTTTTTGTTGTTGTTGTTGTTTTTTTGTTTTTTTTTGGTTTTGTTTTGATAGATATACTTTATATCTTTCAAGAGGATTAGAATAAAGAGAATTAGTAAAGTAGCCAAAGGCTAATATAAATTCTCCTCGTGGAAATACAAAATATATACAAATATAACCGTACATAGAGTAAGGTAAAGAGAAAAACATTGTAAAAAACAATAAGATACAACATAAAATGACAAAATACACAGTTGATTTAAACATATTTTATTGATCAAATACATCGAAATTATCATACAATATAATAACCACGGGAATTGGGAAAAAGGGCAAAACCCTATTCGAATCCCTCTTGCAGGAAAGGACAACACATAAACTGGACAGAACTAGACGCATTAGACAAATAATAAAATGACGAGCACAGTGACATAACAGATAATGGGGCTATGTAATTTATTGCTATATTAGGTCTGCAAATGTGTATCATAAGCTAGCATTGTAGCAGAATCTGATATATGTTCGTTTTACCTAAAAATCTAACCTATGCCTGCCGGTTTGAAGCGGCCGGTTTCCGAAATATACTCGTGTACTGTTGAAAAAGTGCAATATTTAATTCAAAAGAACATTCAGGGCAGCCGTATAATGCTGTCTGTAATGTGATACATAACAAATGAGATCACAATATAGTACAGGATCGCAAACTGCCATAAAACTGGAGAGTCGGACACATAGGAAATAAAACAAAAATTAATATGTGTACATTCAACTCAAAAATAACACAAGAAAAGGGGGGAATTTTGGGGACGAAGAAGCTAGAGGACGAAAAAGCCTGGGGGCGAAAAAGCCAATGGGCTGGAAATAGTGTAACGCGGCGCGCGGACACCCGTTTGCGACTGCGGGTCTTACCGGCCTTTACCTTTACCTACTGGCCTTGACCTGCCTTGACGTGATCAATCGCACACGGCAAAAATCTGTACATGTCCGACCCAAAACTAACAACACAAGAAATCTGGTAAATTTTGGGGACGAAAAAGACAGAGCACGAAAAAACTAGGGGGCGAAAAAGCCAATGGACGAAAAAGCTAGGGGGCGAATAAGCCAGGGGGCGAAAAAGCCTGAGGGCGAAAAAGCCATAAACCGTTTCCTCCGCCTCATCTATTTTTCTATTTTTCCTTTCCTTTCTCCTAGGCCACCTGTGTCACACAGGACCGCGGCACAGAAGCGGAGAGCCACAGCAACAATATCATTATTATATAAATTATCTGTGTGCATGTAGATTAGTCCATGACTACACTGTATACATTGTACTGTTCATGTCAATAAAGTTTATCACGTTATCACAAACTTCCGTTCCCTAAATTGCATTGAGCATTATGAATGTAAATTTCTCATGGTGGTGGGAGGGGGGGGGGATAATGCAGCTTCAGTTCTCCTGGTCAGGTTGGTCAGGCCCAGGGCGGGTTGTCCGCTGACACTGTCACTGTAATATTGGTGAAGTCACTTTCAGTTTTACCTGATAAGACTCAGACGGTAATCCCCGTCCAGTTAGCCGTCGGAGTCGGTCATCATGTAACTTTCAGTTTCGTACTTCAAATTTGTATGAACATCACATCTTCCTCCTTTTCACAACTTGACTGTTCTTAACCCCATGTTGTCTTCTTGCCTCCCCTTGGCAAGAGGTCTCGCTGGGTTTGAAGTAAATACTAGGCGTTGCAGTCTGACAGAAACTTTTCACCAACAAGGCAACAGCTGCACCTACACAGGCCTGGCCGCCTACCCACCCAGGAAATGCCCTGTCGTAGTTTCTACCACTTTAATTACGTACCTAAGAAAATTCAAATCCCTCATCCATACGTTATCTTACACAAAATACATCCAGAACGACGAAATAACGATACACTTCGTGTATTTCCGCTTAATTGACGAAATACATACCACGTTTACAAAACCTCTGCGTCCTTCCTCGTCCAATATTTTAATGACCTACTTACGCACTAGTAACGGGCAGGATGTAAAAGACAAATTTGATTGGACAGAATATTAAAAGGGATCAGTGATTATTATTATTATCGTATAAATAACCTGTGTGTATGTAGATTAGTCCATTTAGATTTATGTAAAATAAAGAATGATAAAGTGTGTCAGGTAAAATGCCTCGAGGCACGTAAAGAATCATTTTCTGCAGAGAATTTACACACAAGGTACTGTAAATATGTTTTAGGCCTAAAATTCTGCTATACCTTGCATACAAGGAATGAAGGATGGTCTGTCACTTGCAGACAAAGGTGTACAGTCATGGGTATACAAGCTGGGAGATTTAGTAAAACATTACCACCTGGGAGATCTTGCAGATATAGACTTTGCATTGATAGGTAATATGACAAAAAAAAGTGGAAGATGAATTTTTATCAGTATGGGGGAAATGTTGAAGCAAATAAAAATTTTGATGTTTATAGAAGCATTAATAAAAAAAATTGGAGTATTTGAATAGTATACAAAATTTCGACTGGAGGAAAGAACTGACAAAATTCGGATTTCAGCTCACAAACTCATGATAGAAAGATGGAGATACCAAAAACTAGATATAGAGGTGAGGGAAAATGCAATGTGTGCAAAAGTGGTGAAATTGGGGATGAAATCCATTTTGTATTGATTTAATAAGGGAAGAATATCTACAACATTGTATAAAGGAAGCAGAGACATTATATGGACATCAAAGAAAGCCAGAAATATTTGTAAATGTGATGAAAAACTGTGACCAAAATAAATCAGCAAAATTTTGCTGGAAAGATAGTCAAATGTGAGACCTGGTCCTCATATTGTTACATGTATTAATTTAGGCAGAATAGTCCTTTGAATTTTTTTTCATATATATTTTTGTATTGTGTTAGTTTTGGTGCTAAAAGTCAATGGTTGCTATAGTTGGTGCTAGTTAAGTACTATGCACATTGACTATAAGCAGCGGTAGGAAGGCAATATCTCGATGGAGCCTCTTATCTACGCTACAGTAGTTGTGTGTGTGTGTGTGTGTGTGTGTGTGTGTGTAATGGCCAGTAGATGGCTTTATATGCAAATAAAGTATCTATCCTGTTATTATTATCTGATCAAAACCGTCATGTCCTGTCACAGGTTGGCGTTAATGCAACGTGAATCCGACGAATTTTGAAAGAGACTCAGACAGAACATTATTTTTTATACAAATCCGCAACCCTTCTGTTTTGTTTTTGTCCAGTGTCAGACCAGAATAAATGTCATAATACGCGACAGTATTCAAACATTCAGTTACATAATTAACATCTCTCATAAATGAAGTTGTGTCATCAGCGTAGTGGCCTAATCTTATTTGTTTCGTATGGCATCCCGGTATTTTTAATACGTTAATCCTATTATTATAACATATAGAAATTGCAAGGTGTTCAATCTGATATTTTGCCTGAAAAGTCAGAACCTCCCAATAAAATGAGATGAGGTGTTTTTATTGAACAAATAAATGAATGAACGAACAGATACATACAAAATAAAGAAATAAATACAAACAATCTGGGTGCCACCTGGCAAAAAAGGTAAGACCTAGGAATGTCATGATGTGTCCACGAGTAATTGCGTTCCAGTTCCATAGAAGAATTCCCGTAAAAACTGAAGAAAAAATACGTAATAACAATTTCAAAATGAACGTATCTAGAAGCTTTTCTTCTCATTTAAACCAGGCAGATATCCGTTTGAAGAGGATCTCCTCGAATGTTGATTCTTGAGAGAGAGAAAAAATCATATATTTTATATACATGTATATATATATATATATATATATATATATATATATATATATATATATATATATATATATATATATATATATATATATATATTCATATGGGTATTTCGAAGGCCCCAATAACACATATATTGTGTAAACCCCATCCCCCTGCATTTATTTTTGTGAGCATTTTCTGGAGTTAAATGTGTAGTGCGTCTTCTGCAGAACTGTAATGCTAACCGTGCTGTTAAATGTACACTGTTAATCATCTTGATGTTAATTGAAAATAATATTCTCAATAACCTCAACGAATTGAACACCCAACGTGCGAACAATGAAAATTTATCACTCCGGCCACAAGAGCTATACGCAAAAATATCAAATCAAGTCGCAAGAATAACTGTGCATAAAGCATTGCAATAGGCCTAATTTTGTTAAAATAAGCCAAAATAAACAGAAATATAGATAGAGGATATCAATAGTAAAAACAGATAGCAATACTATTTTACATCCTTTTCATATAGCCGAACACTTACCAATTCTGCAAAATCATCAAAGATATTTAACTATCCTTAAAAGGTAAAACCTTTTTAAGTCCACGTCCCCGCCATCTATGCGACTGATTCCTCTTAAGCACGATAAACTCAGAAACTCTTATATTAAGGTCGAAAAAGGCAAGAGAATTCAGGTACCTCTTAAAGCGACAAAAAACACCATCAATCAAATAATTAACAATATGCAATGAGTATTTTGACATTTGAAACGTTCCAATTAAAGTAATTCCATTTCACGCACAAATTAATGTTAAACTACTGGCCAGCAATTAAGGAGTATGTGCGTTGGGTAATTATTAGAAAAATCGATGTTTAGAAGACTGCATAAGTTTCTTACCAATCACAACCTGTGATACAAACATCTTCAGATTTCAGCATAATTAACACGTCAACCTCTTTGGCTCTATACTTGAAATGGCATATAACATTTCAGAAAATTCGTATAATGGTTGCAAAGTATCGGTATAGCCTTAGAAAAAGCATTTGACACTCTTAAATATAACAAATACTATTGAAAAGTACCGGCCGATATACTGACCGAGAGGGAAAACACTCGACTAGTTCAACAGCTGCCTCATGAACAGTAAACACATTTGTTTAAATGATATAGAATAATGCACCGCCGAAGTTAAAAAGGCGAACGTGTCCAAGCATTTTTTTTTGGGGGGTGGGGGGGGGGGTAAATAAGATCCGCTGCACGGCTTTGTTCGAGCCAAAAATTGTATTTGTTTGTTGGTAGATGACACAAACGTCTTTACACCTTGAACAAAGTTAAATGAGCCAAGATATGAAATTGAATACGAGACTTGATTATTAGTTTTCCGCCACAAAGCACGCGCTCACGCCAGTCAATCACGGAGGACACACGGGCATATTACTATCAAAGACAGGGCTATACCCTTTCTCACAAAACTAGTGTCTTTCAGGGAAATTTAAGTTTATAAATACCAAAGTCATATTCATTTAGTGCTGCCTAAATTGGTAACTAGAATAAATTTTCATCTGCCAGTACAAAGTATTCTTTGTTTCCAAAATCTTAGCAATATCCGGCTTCCCCCGCACCGGCAGCGGCCGGTATCTCGTCAGGCGAGACTATTCTCATAAGACACCAGGTATATGGAAACGGGTGGGAAATTAACATACATGCCTTTTAGGGATGGTTCAACATTTTCATCATTTTTGAATTAGTACTTACAGTACGCAAGGGGGAGGGGGTTAAATGGGTCTGTACACTTTCACAGAATATGGAAAATGATGAAATTTAGTACCCTAAGTACTAATTCAAAAATGATGATAACGCTGAACCATCCCTTATTGAGCCTTCAAGTTCTGCACACTCCGTCAGCAAACTCAGTTTGAATGTTGGTGAAGAGTATTGTATGTTCACATAAAAGCAAATTGTTTCCAATTTTTATTTCTTGTGATTTAGTATTAATTTTGAATATTATACAATTATGAACAACACAGTCGGCAAAATAGTCAAGCTTCAACCTCGATGATATCGATAAATTAATTTGGAAAGAATTTATACATTTAAGGTGTATTGAACAGTGTTATGGTGTATCGATTCACTTCATTCACAGATCGAGCCAGCTAGGCATAGCTTTTTCTCACCCATGATAAGGGTCGAAATTCTACATTTCTTCCTAAATGGAGAGTCAAAACTCTATATTTTCATTTTGGTTTTAAATATGCAAACTGGAAGAAAATTGACCCGTATGTAATCAACGCTAGTGATCGATGTGTCTCATTTTTGAAAAAGGGGGTCAATTCACATGAGTCCACCTCCACAATGTATTGCTTCAGAGCCAAACTCCACATCAGGAAGTGGAGGGTCAAAAGTCTACAGTGGTCCAGTGGGAGGAGAAAATGTAGAATTTTGATCCCCTATTTTGTGGAAAAATTGTGTGTTGAACGCAGGGAGAGGGTAAGGAGGGCCCTAGTACGCTGGTACAAGTAATAATTTCGCACTAGTACAAAGTACGGAAAATAAGAAAATGTACAAATAATGGTTAGTATACGAAGTATGGAGATTAAAAAAAGGCTTCCCGTACGTAGGCGTGAGCACGGCAAATCAAAATGCCCGGTCCACCAATACGGAAAACCTCTTGAATCAAAGTTGGATAATCTTAACTTCTTTCTATGCAGGTCAAATGCAAATTAAAAAGAAATGCCAAAGGCAACATATGCCGTTGCATTTATTTTATAAATACGATCTGGAAACTAGAGAAGTACATTTGATTCACAGCAAATCGGTCTGGGTGCCTTCAGGACCAGGATTATTCGCAATACAGCATTTCCCTTGCTGACAAGGGCAGATTTGCAGACTTCAGACTGGAAATTATTTGCAGCTTCTGGAATTTAGTAATAGATTTCAATGGTATGTATATAATATAGAATATGTCCATATGCACAAAATTTGCTTAAATTGAAATCTTACAGCCTTGCTTCAATGTTCAATGGATAGGGCTATATGACAAACATATCCTATATACATAGATGTTGGTTTGGCATCTCTGTATCATAGTTTAAAAGATATTCAAAATTTAAATTTTGTATATGTGCCTAACTTGCATAAATTGAGTCCTACAACTTTGCTTCACTTCTTAATGGATAGGGCTGTATCGCAAACTACTAAATTGAAGTTGGTTTTACATCTGTATCTATAATAGTTTTGAAGATATTCATGATTTAAATTTTGTATATGTGCCTAATTGGCATAGATTAAGATCCTACAATTTTGCTTCACAGATAATGGATAGGGCTTCATCATAAACCTAAGAATTGAAGTTAGAATGGCATCTCTATCTGTGATTGTTTGGAAGATATGAAGCTTTTAATATTTTAATTGCCCCTAATTTACATAATTCTGAACAACATGATAATTCAATACCCAGGTGCACAACTTCACTGGTAGAAGAGTCTATGCACATGTGCCGAATATGGTGCAGCAGTTTCTGAGATTCCGCGTGAACTTTGGTGGCATGGAAAGAAAGAAAGAAAGAAAGAAAGAAAGAAAGAAAGAGAGAGAAAGAAAGAAAGAAAGAAACAAAGAAAGAACGAAGGAAAGACAGACAGACAGACAGACAGACAGAAAGAAAGAAAGAAAGAAAGAAAGAAAGAAAGAAAGAAAGAAAGAAAGAATAATATGTCTGGGTTGGCACCCAGACATAATTGAACCCGAAAATGAGACACGAATGACATTGATTCAGTGATAAAACTAGACAGAAACTGTGCTCACAAATTTGGTTGATTCAACATTAAAATCACCCACCCCCACCCCCGTTTCCGAGAGACTTTTCAAGTATACCCACGTGCCTCGTTTAAAATTGTAGCGCAATTCGCTCGAAAGGCACGAAGAAATGTTTTGAACTTGTCATTGGAAGCGCTAATTCTGATCTAGGCCAAGAATTCTCATAAAACTTTTCTCTCGACTTATACGTATATCGCTGTAAAGGGGTAGAGGACTTTTTGATTTGACCAGTAATACTGTAAAACTACATCCGTCGAAACCCAAAAGGAACACTTGTGCATTTGCGGCATACATGACTTCCACGTGCGGGTTTCAACCAACATGCAGTAATTGCTGCTATATACACCGTAGGTGGAATTCAAACTTATATTTGTGGAAAGAATGAACATGTATGCTTGTGTTCGTTGACATTTTTTTCCCGTACCTATGAGTGACACTTCTCGCACTATAAAGTCTGATTTATATACATGCAGTTATGGCCATGGGGAAAGGTGGGCAAAACGGTTCGCTAAATTAAGGTGAAAACTCTGGCATTTTCAAGCTGAATTGTTTACATGTATTTATTTAAGGTTCTGTTGATTTCTATATGTTAAGTTGTTGATATACTTTATCAAGATTTGCACGTGAGAATTCAAAAGATACCAACAGGAGGTATTTTAATTTTCAGCCGGAATCAACCGTTTGGCTCGAACGCGTGCTTGGCCAAAAAGGAACAAGGTATTATTATAAACATATTTATTTTCTCTGGATTGCCTAATAGTACACAAAGACTAATCTGGAGGCTCTCCAGTACATAAGAAGACGCACATGAATATATACAATACACACTGGACGAGAACAGAAGACTAAATTCATGGCTTGTACATAATTCAACTGACGCCAGATAATGGAGACTTATAATTAGATCATATACTAAATTAGTAAATAAAACGTCTAAATTCTGCAAAGAATGTCTGAACAGCCTCAAAGATGAATACATAATCAGTGTCTGGCAAGTCCTCACTACCGTTCAAGAGAATATTTAGTAAATTGGTGAGACGAGCATCAACCAGAAGGTTATTCCAAAATTGATAGTAGACGGGAGAAATGAATCGCCGAAGCGATTGGTGGTGAACCTAATTTGGCGTAATTCAGTACGATTTCTCAATAGACGCCCAGTAGTGAATGCAACGTCACAAGGAACGAGATCATGTAGGTATTGTGGAGTCAACCTATTGTACATTTTAAAGAAAAGAATAAGTTTTAAAAAAATTTCCTCCGATTTGCCAGAGTTTGCCATTCAAGCTCGTGGAGTGTATCTAGTTGCGCCAAAGCAGATCTTGGCTGCCTCACACTGCACAGCTTCAGGTACTGGGCATAAAGGTTCACCTATAGGCCTAATTTTTTTTCCATTTTTTTTTCTCAAAAGTTAGAATGCTTTATGAGCTTTTAAATAATATGAACCAGAGAAGGAAAGCTTTAATTTTATATATAACAGGCTAATCTTATTAGTCATAAACATTTAGTTTGACAGAATCAAACCGACTATCTCAGTGTTAATATTTTCAGGCAAGATCCAGAAGGACCATTAATTTTCACGCTGGCAAAATGGACAGCCACAAGCTGTGGTATATCATCAAGGCGCAAAAGGACATGGTATGAATCGTATTAAGTCACAGGCGCTCGAAATGCTCAGTCAGTCAAGCATTCGTGCTTATTATTGGGCGGGGGGGGGAGGGAGGGTAGAAAGAGTGAACCTGGAGCATCTGCACGTGCAATGGCGCACATAGGGCCTTATCTGTAATCAAGTATTTGTGCAGTCCATCACTCGTGCTAATGAGATGGGGCAAATGCCCCTAGGAACCACTGAGTCGTCACACGGAGAGACTATAAGATAAAAGTCTTTTAATTATGTATATATATATATATATTCGCCATTTTATTCTTCTCAATTGCCAATGGGTACAATAAAGAAACAGGGCAAAAGGTACGCTTTTCAAAAAGTGAAGTAAAATTATGGAAAACTGCTCTAAATTATTTTACCAACTTTTTACAATTAATTTAAAATGAGGAAAAGGGGCGGGCAGATGCAAACAGGTGAAATTTTTGTGTTGATCAATGCACTGGATTTCTTTATCACCTGCCAAATATAGCTTGTAGAATCAAATTTGTTACGAACGAGAGCAAGATGGATATAAAAAAAAAAAATGACAACAAAGGCAAAACGGATCGGAGCAGATCCGTTTTGGCCAACATATAATATTAGCATTATGAATGAAACCATGCAGCCGTCAAAATTTGGTCGCACAAAAATTCTAAACAACCTCTTATTATTTTACATAGGAAAATGTACTTATGGAAAAATGTACATGTAACAATGTATGTAGCAAAATTTTACTAGATACATGGTCATAAATTATTTTCAATGCAAAATTAAATCCCACCGCTTCTACTACATTTCGTTAGATCCTCGTTTATAAAAAAGGAAAGTATATATATATATATATATATATATATATATATATATATATATATATATATATATATATATATATATATTACAAAGTTTTAGAGTTTAGAGTTTTAGAGTGAGTTACCACTGATCATCAGTTTGGTTTCAAATCCAAACATTCCACTGATTTGTGTATATATTCTGAAGGAGGTTTTACAACTGCATCGTAGACAAAGTAGCCCTGTGTCCTTGTGTTCATGTATTCTCTTGATGCTTCCAATGCGTTTGACCAAGTCAATAAAGCTAAGCTTTCTACTGTTCTTGTGCAAAGAAATATACCCCAATATATTGTACGCACTTTGGCCATATGGTATTCCAGTCAAATGTTGTGTGTTCGCTGGGAGTCAAATGTTGTGTGTTCGCTGGGGATCTTCCTTCTGTGATCTTTTTTCTATAACTAACGGTGTGAAGCAAGGTGGGATTTGTCCCCTCGGTTTTTCAATTTATATATAGATAACTTAAGTAAAAATCTCATGAGTACTAAAAGTGGCTGTAATGTGGCTGGTATGATGGTTAATCATTTAGTATATGCTGATGATCTGTTGCTACTTTGCCCTTCTGCTAAAGGTCTTCAAAAGCTAATTAATATTTGCTGCATTTATGCTGGTGAACATGATATTTTATTTAATCCTAAGAAGACATACTGTATGATCTTCCAGTCGTACTCCTTTAAGTTGCATAATTTACCTCATTTGTTCATCAATGATCAGTTTTTAAACTATGTCAATGACCACAAGTACTTGGGTGTATTTCTTTCTGATTCCTGTGAAGATGATGATGATATACTTTGGCAGACCAGGACTTTTTATATACAGGCAAATCTACTCTTAAGAAAATTTTATTATGTGATGTGAAAATCATGCTATTTAACTCATACAGCATACTGGCTAATTATATTCAGATTTCTTGTTTCATGTAAGATTTTCTTCAGTATATTCTAAACCTGAGGTTCCTTGTCTGGTAGTTTTCACAAGTTATATGTAACTACCCTTGGTTGTGCGCCAGGCATTATGTGCCTTCACTTTACTTTTGTTTTGTTTTCTTCCTCTTTTTCTAATTCTCACTATGGACCAACATATACATGTGCTGATGAGTCTAAAATAAAGCAATATATATATATATATATATATATATATATATATATATGTGTGTGTGTGTGTGTGTGTGTGTGTGTGTGTGTGTGTGTGTGTGTGTGTGTGTGTGTGTGTGTATGTAAAAAGTCATAAACTCGACATATGACAACATATTTTTTTGAACAAATACAGCCATGAATGCAGTGTGTATGATTGTTACATTTGTCAACAAAATAAATAATCTAAAGGTTTTTGTACATCATAGCATTTTAAGATAGTTACAAGAATTTATTAGTCATCCTGATGTATGACATAGGCCTGTTTCTTTTAAAAAAAATAATCATGTTCATAACCACAATAGGAGGCATCCATATTTAACTGCGATTCTGCTTACTTCCTGTGTTGGCGGGGCAACAGACTGATACTTCCACCATGATCAGGGCAGATTTGTATTATATACTACACAAATATCCATAAGTAACACCTTTTCAACCAAAAGAGATCCCATTTCTATTTGTTTTAGGCATCTTTTATGTTTCAAATATACGTTACTACATTTTCTTAAAATTATTGTGTTTGTGTTGTTCATTTTGTTGAGAAAGTACTTTTGACCGTGCTAAATACATCGATCTGCCCTGATGCAGGTGGCTCCCTCTTTTGCTCAATAGGTGTTAGAGTAGGACCGCACTTAGATATGAATACATCTTATTCTTGTTACAATGGTGGCTCTTGCGACAGCAACATGCACAATGTTATGGCAAGAGTCTCCCTTGACTAACTTAGACAGTTTTTTTGTTGTATCAATATATATGTATTATACCATTTGTTGGCAATGGTCTCTGCAGGTTTTCACAAGGGCAGGGCAGTTTGATCTGAAAAGGATAAATTGTCAACGTGGGTGGGGATCACATAGGGCGCTTCAAAAGTAAGGTTTTGGATAAAATAGAGTGTCTTTCACGCAAAACTGAACAAATTGTTGATAACTGTATCTAAATTGTGATGAAAATACTGCTTTTGATATGATTTGTTTGAATTCAGCTATAACACTGAAGATTTGCAGTCAGAATTGAAGAAATATGCCATAAACCATCAAAGCATTTTGTATATATCACAGAAAAGGCAGGAAGCAAAATAAAAAGGCAAGGAGCAAAGAAAAGGGCAGGGAGCAAAGAAAAAGGGCAGGGAACAAAAGAAAAGGGTAGGGAGCAAAAGAAAAGGAAGGGAGCAAAAGAAAAAGGGCAGGGAGCAAAGAAAAAGGGCAGGGAGCAAAAGAAAAGGGCAGGGTAAATCTCCCTTCTATTTTAAGCTGCAGAGACCACTGGTTGGTCATAAATAAAAGAGTACTGAGTTCTGAGTTCTACCTCCTGTTGGTCTCTCTCAGAAAATCAGATTGGATTTTATTCGATACCAGTTTTCCTTGAGGTAATATTTCCGTGACACCAGTACCGGCAGCCTCGATTTGGCATTTGGGGAAAATGGAGGACTATGAGAGGGTCCTGTTGTCGAAGAATGAAGTCTTCGTCTTTTCACAAATCCCCCCGAGGTCATCTAATCGGGGGTACAGGTAAACGAAACAAAAGTGTTAGGTATCCTACATACATGAAAGGGAGATTTTATCCATATGATCAGAAAGTAGCAGGCGTCATGTCGTCAAGATACCATGTGATTCATTCCTGGAGAACCACCCACCACTGGGGTCCAGAGCTTGGCACAAGCTGGCAGAATTGTTTGCACTGTGATTCATTTTTACGTTTGTGTTTGATTATTTTTTATATATATATATATACATATATACTACACTAGCCCTAGTTTTATTTTGCAATTTGCACACCAGGACCTAGTTTTTTTTGTAAATAATGAAAGAAAGTGGGAAATCTGCCCAAACCAGCAATATGTCTGAAATGGCAGAAGAAACGGGTCATTCCAGGCCAAGCGCATTGACACCATGGTCATGGAGGAAGAGAAGTTGATACTTTTCTTCCTCCGTGTTTACACCTTGTTAGCTCATTAATGTTTGGCAACAGAATTCACCCATTTAAAGTCAATTGAGTGAACTTCTTTTTACTTTTTTTTTCTTCCTTAAGTGGATGAGTACCACCTAGACCCAAGAACCAAGCACATGAACCCACTATCTGTGGTGTTAACTGTTAGGGTTTCAGGGCCCCCACAGCACAGTCTAGAGCATCCCAGAACAGTGATTACAGTATACAACAGGCAGTATTTTTTAAGTTCAGCAAAAAGTGGCTTCATGTATACATGCGTTGATATTTGATGCTGGAGGTAGGCCATACTCTAATCATAAAAGACTCGGCAAGTGCCAAGGAGGCGAATGTGCCGGTTTACAAATAAGTGTTGCTCTAAGACTATGTAAAGGCCTATATATAATGAGTGTACTATAGTATAGTCAAGTAAACCCCCCCCCCCCCCAAAAAAAACCCCATACTCTAATCATACATGATGGTCATCAGGGCTTTTACAAGTTTTAAACAACTTCAAGGCTTCTAAACATTCACTCTCGGTAATCAAATTCTCACATTTTTGTTTTTGTTGCTCGCTAAGTTTAAGAATATCTTCATTGTCGAAAAAATATTCACAATAAACATCATTGTGTGAAGTTGTGATGTGTACAATGCAGAGAAAAAAGTGCACTGTGCATCTATTATTTGTTCTGGCTGAGTAATTGCCTCTTCATTTGCAACTTGTAATTTATTAATTATCTTGTTTTTAAAGCTTCTTTTCTCCAAACCAAGAAAATATTTTGAATTCCGTTCACCCGCTTCCATCCATCTAGCCTTAGATCTAACCATGACACCCTGGGTTTGCCTATCATTACAGTGGTACCTGCTATTTAAGACCACCCCTACAGCCAACAAAAAGTGGTCTCATACTGCAGGTGGTCTTAAATTGAAGGTATATTTAACATGTAAATACAGCAGAAGGTCTTGAAAGAGTGGTCTTAAAACGACATGCGGTCTTAAATTGGAGGTGGTCTTTAGAGCAGGTACCACTGTATTTATTAAGTTTGTGTGATAGGTATATTAATTCAGTGTTTAGTCATCAAAAGCATCTTTTTTGATAACTTAATAAAGTGACATCAGGTGTAATTTGTATAAGCATCAATGCGTTGAACAAATGTGCATAGCCATTTTGATTTGCCACCTTGAGTAGGGGGAGCCAGGTGATAGGAGTGGCGATGGCTGTATCGTGTATGATCATAACATGGTCTGCCTCCAATGTCACACACCAATGCATATACATAAAGCCATTTGCCATAAACAACAGGAACATATCATGTTGTGAGATGTGTATGAATATATGTATCTAATAATGAGTAAGTGTATCATCCCAGCTTGATTGTGCACCATCTCTGGACTCGACCAAGTTTGTTCTTGAACCGGTCACAGTCCAGTGATTTTTTTTTTTTTAAATCTCTGCTGATTTATCACTTTAGGCAGAGCTTATAAAACCTAGTTCTGTCTGTCTCTCCCCTTTCTGTTAGACCACACAACTTTTCAAAAATCATGTCATGGAATGCTTTGATTGTACACATCCATGACATGGCCTTTTCTTAGGTTTGCCCTGTAACAAGTTTGCAAAGGGAGATGATAATGCAATATATATATATATATATGTGTATATATATATATATATATATATATATATATATATATATATATATATATATATATATATCTTTTTCCTTTTTTTTTATTATCACCAGAACTATATGGCCAATTGCTCTGATAAACATACGGGACCACTTCTCCACAATGACTCTACCAGATTGTTTGGAATTTTGTCACAATATAATGTCATGAAAGGCGATAAAAGTTTGAGAAAATGATGAGGATTTGTTAATTTTTGGTGAAGTTGTGGGATGTCAAACTTTGAGACCATAATAGCAAATGTATACAGCATGGGACATTATGCCAGTAAGTGCCACTATGGTACATATATACAGTAATACAATGCATGTATTGCAATGTTATCAAAATGGTCATATATGGAATCCTTTGATTCTGCACAAAGATGTTCCCCAGGTGTGTCTCTACCAACTAAGGGAAGGAAATGGTGATGCTATCATTTTTCTATTCTATGCATATTTCATTTTTAGCTGAGCTGACTTGTCAGTCAGCTGAGTTTATGTTATGACTAGTCATCTGTCGTCCATCCGTCATTCACAATTCACAGTTTTGACTTCTCCAAAACCGTCTGTCAGATTTACTTCCAACTTGGTAGCAATGTACCTTGGGTTGGTCTCTACCAAGATGTTCAAATGGTCTTGCTCCAATGATTTTTGGATTTTTTTTTTTTCCAAAATCTTTGAAAACATTTTAATAGGAAAGTTTAACATGGAAATTTCTTGTAATGGTTATAACTTAAATAATTTTGGCCAGATTTGTGCCAAACTTTGTAGGGATGTACCCTTTATAAGTGTCTACCTAATTTGAGCAAATAGTCTTGCTCCAGTGATGTTTGGACCTTGACTCATTCCCAAGGTCACAGGACAACTGATACAAAATTTACTGTTCACTTGATAACTTGAGATCTGTTTTCAGTTAGTACCTTGATGTTGCACATATTAATGTTTCTCCATGAAGGTCATGCTTAGACAGTACATGAGTGACATTGACCCCTTTTCTGGGGTCACAGTGCAACATACATGTATTTTACTCTTCACTACAACTTGAGAACGGCTTGAAATGGGACCTTGATGTTGCACTTTAGTGTTCTTCAATAAAGGTCAGACTTACTCAGCACATGGGTGACCTTGATCCTGTCCCAAGTTCACAGAGTTGCAAGTGTGATGAATTTCTAGGTCAGCTAAGCATGGGTTGTTCACACAGCCCTCTTGTTTCTTTGTTTGTTTGTTTTTTTTTTTATTTCATGTTGGGGACTACATGGCCAGTTGCTATAATATTACTGAGAAGGTCACTTGGGGTCAAATACATGTAGTTGATATGTTTGCCACCAGGTTACAGATGTGGTTCCCAATTTCTTATTTATTTATTTTTCTTGAGCATTGAGGCTGTTTTTGACTTCTTCAGAGGGACTGGACAGGATTACACAATCTTTTTTTTTATAGAATATAATCTAATTAACTCATTCCATACTATGGTCACAGGCCTTGGTCAGTGGTTCTGGCACTGCCTGGCAAGTCATGCTGCAGCTGCCCTTGCTGCAGCTGCAGCGTGACTTGCCAGGCAGTGCCAGAACCACTGACTTAAGACTATAGGCATGTTGGTACTTAAACAAAAGCTCTTTTTATGAAGAATTTAAATATGCAATTGTCGTCTTATATCTTGGTAAATATATGTAAATATCAGGGACTGGTATAGAATGAGTTAAAGATGATGAAAACTGGAGGAAATGATGAGGATATATATGTCAATTTTTTTGTGAAGTTATAGAATATTGAACTTTGCAACCATGTGTGAGGAAATGCTACTACCACACAAGGAATACATGGTGCATGTATTGCAATGGTGCGAAAACCAACATTGGAATGCTTTGGCTTTACATAAAGATACTCCCCAAAATTCACCAAAATTATTGAAGCAGATTGTAATGCAGTAACTGCATTCCCTGACAGTGGATGTGTATATGGCATTTATTAGAATGTTATTTAATTTTCATGCTTTGCTGACTGAGCAAATAGGACTTATGGGCTTATATTTTTGGTAACTGCAAATTCGATACCCATGGTTTCTAATTAGCATTAATTGGAAAGTATTGATGGGGCTTCTTTTGATGTATGTAATTTTGACCTTGAGAGACCCTGAAAGCTCAAACTGGTATACATGTATTTGCCTATATCTTGGTAATGGTGGATCCAAAGTTAACAAATGTTTGTACTGATGTAGTTCATATATAGAGCACTAAAGTCGGCACTTGCAGAAGTAGCAGATTCCAGTCAGCAGAGCACAGAGCATTATGATCTTCTTGTTTAATTATGTATTGTTTTTTGTTTTAATTTTTTTTCTTTTTTTTTTTCTCTTTGGTGAAATCTTATTCTCTGACATTGCTTGGCCAATGGCTGCAAACTCGCAAAGGGACACTTCTGTTTCCCCGTTAGACTTGAATTTCTTTGCCAGGTGGCACTGTTGTTCTTTCAGTTTCTTTTTTTTTTTTTTTTTTCTTTTTTTTTTTTCTTTTTTTTTTTTTTTTCTTTTTTTTTCTTTATTCTGAACCATTTTCAAATTCTCCTGATTGAAATTGCAGAATTGGTCCAAAATCAATCCATTTCAGTCTTTATCCATATTGTTCATATTGGAGACATGTTTCTAGTACTTTTGATGTTCTGGAATTTTAAATGTTGCGTGCAAGAACCAGGGCATGCTTATTAAATGGCATGGCTGATTAGTCAAGTACTAACATTTCTTTAATTTGGCAAAACAAAGATGAATATAACTAAAATATTATAAAATGAATCATTAAAGGACCAAAACCAATATGTTGTAAATTGTGCCTGTATTTCCTATTGGCATAAGCTTTTTGAAGTCTTAGTCTGTCCCAGTCAAACACAAAACACATAAAGTAAATATTAATCAACTCAGTTTTACATATGCATGTATCAGCATGACTTTCTGATAATTAGAGCTTTTTAAAGCTACTTTTTGGGGTGGGAGGGAGGTTAATGGATCTATATGCGTTTCTTTCACATAATTATTTTCCTTTTTTTTTTTTTTTTTTTTTAAGGCCATGAACAAACATGCACTTATAAAAGATTCTGCCATTTATATTTGAAATTTTGGCACTTGTATATTTATTCAGTTTATTGTAATTTGTGTAAATGTAAAATGAAAAATTGAAAATTGGTCTAAAAATGTAGTTTTTGCCATTTCAAGGATGTAGCAGACTTGTAATCCAAATAATAGGAATAAGGCAAAGAATAGCTCAGGCAATTCCTGGACAGGCAGACATGTATTGAAGTGGTCTGTAATGTTGCTTGCGACTCACCAAAACAGAGCCACACTTCAAAGTCAAGTGAACAATATGACCACATGGTTATGTATTGTAACATTGCTTAATCATGTCTGTAATTTCAGGGCTGCTGACTGGAACCTAGAAAAACCAAATTGGGTGGGCAGGTTAAGAATGGTGGCAAAAGGCAAAAACTTGTTTCTTAAATTAGAAGACAAAGTGACAGGTAAGGGAAATTGTTCTTGTCTCATTGTGTTGCCAAATTTAATGACATATGGTACAGGCAAACTCATGTGTACTATCTATCTTGAAGGCAGTGCGAAACATAATGTATATATATTCTGTTATTAAATTGCTTTAATATCGCTGTGCTCTTGTTTTTGCTGCAAATTTGGCTGATGGCACAAAACCGTGAAAATAAAGATGCAGTGAAATAATATTTTAACATCGAATAGGAAATATGTCTAAAATACATGTAGGGAAATTAAGACTGGAGTGGATTGTTAAAAATACAAGAACTGTGAAAATTTAAACGTGAAAATAAAGCAATTTAAAGTATTCTTATTACGATACCAAGTCTTGTCTAGAGCAAAAAGTAGTCTTAGTCAACAGCTTTCCTCAGAACACTTTGCGTGCAATGCATGCAAAGTGTTCCTAGGAAAGCTGTTGACTCAGTCTTAAATCAGCACTTTAAATTTAAGGGTTAATTCAAGAGGGAAAGAGTTAAAATTCATTTCAGGACAGTTTTTTTTTTCTTTCTTTTTGTGCAACTTGCTTGCACTGCATTTAAAGCAAACAATGTATTTTGTTTTTAATAAAACAGGGGAGCTATTTGCACAGTCTCCAATAGAGTCTTACCCAAGCCCTGCAGTGGAGGCTGTTCTCGATTCCAGCAGGTATTTTGTTCTACGCATCCAGGATGAGAGTGGTGAGTAGACTCTAGAAATATGAAGTATACATTTAAAAAACAATAATGTTATACTGAATTAAGGTGAAAACCTGTTTTAAGAGACTGCCTCCAGGCCAAGCCCAAAAGTGGTTACCTAAGGCAGGTGGTCCCTCAATGGAGGTACAATAACATGGGAAATACAGTGAAACCTGTTCTGAGAGACCACTGTGAGGAAAGACTACCAGCATTTTCAGACCATCTTTACCATATCCGTTTTGCCATCTTTCCCATGTTATTTCACCTCTATTGAGAGACCACCTGCTTTATGTGACCACTTTTTGGCCTGCGGTGTGGTCTCTCAAAACAGGTTTCACTGCACAGTAGTCCCTCCTTTGCAAGACCACTCCTTTGGGAGACCACCTCCTTTGAGAGACCATAGTTGTCAGGTCTTTCTGTAGTACTTTTCATGTTATTTATACCTCCTTTGAGGGACCACCTCCTTTATGTGACCGCCTTTTGGGTGGCACGAGGGGCGGTCGTTCAAAGGAGGGACTACGGTATGGCAAAAAGGGATTTAGAAATGTGGTCCTAAAAGGCAGGCTGTCTTCCATTACAGTGCTCTCTCGTAACAGGTTATCCTGTAAAGATAAAAAATATCACAAATGAAATGCTAGGGTTTTCCCCAAAGTTCTACAGCTGTAGAATTCTATAAAATTTTGAGATTTAAAACTATGTTTCTGTTATGTTAAATAGGAAGCTAGGGTTGTAATTGAGAGTTTGTACTACAGTTCACAATCTCCTCACCCCTTCAAATTTTTGTGGGGAAAAACTGTTGTCCAGTAATGTTGGTTTCTTATGCAATGCAAGTTAACTCTAAAATATGAGTGTTGAAGGGCAATCAGCCATTTCCATTGGTAAAGGAAATCCAGTGTCTGTACTGATTAGGATTTTCCTGCTTTTGTGGGATTTTGACAAAAATAACCAAAAAGATTAAGCAGTATTTTTTATGAAAAAGGCTTGAAAAGGTTCAGTTAAGTAGGATTTTTTGTAAAGATCAGGAATATTTGCCAAATCTAGATCAAATTATGCGTTTTAAATGAAATGAATTATTTTCTGGTGGCGATCTGCCATTATCAGTAAGCAACATTTTACTTCTTTGGAACATTTCGGCTCTATATAGTTTAAAGTGGTTGCAAAAAATGACCAATTTGCTGGTGTAAAGTTAAATACCTACATTCATTGTGTCAATAATTTGAGTAGGATTTTTTGGTCAAATGTTGGCACAAACACTGGAAATCATCAAATTCTAAACGTGGCAATTCTGTGAGGATGGTAAGGCTCTATGGGCATTGAAACACCCAATTACATATTTATGTTTGCATATACATATGTATATATATATATATATATATATATATATATATATATCAAGCTGCCTTTAACCATCACTTGATAACTTTGTCACGCTAAATGTTTGGTACCAATTAGCTCAGAATGGATTTCCTCTATTTATTTACTACATGTTTATGATAATATGGCAACCTGGCTTGAATTTGTTACCATGACGTTAATTGCCGAACAAAAGGACCTTTTTTTGCATTGTAATTTGCCTTATCATCTGTCACATGATACTCCCTGGTCACATCACTGACATGTTGCAATCAGTGATTCCATATTAATTAGGTGAGGGTTTATCACTTCTCTCACATTTTAATTGCATGTTTCCTCGTTTAAGTTTGAAAATTCATATAAATAGCATGACATGTAATTACATTCTCATTTAAATGTTGCATGGTGTATGATTTGGATTCTAGTTCCTTACTTCTGTATCCATCTGAAACATAGTCTAATTTGTTAATCTGGCAGCCTTGATAAGTTTTAACCAGGCAAAAATGGCCACAAACCGATGGTGCCAGATAAATGGGACCTTACTGTATATACTTGTGTGGACCTATGTATATTTTGCAGATCTGTATGGTGATGCTGGAGTAAATGCAGCTGTATTCTAGTTTTCTGAAACTGAGGTTGTCACTTATAGCCATGGGCTGTGAATTTGAGAAAAAATGGAACAATTTTTTGGAGATGAAAACCAGTGGCAGAAAAATGCCAGCAAACAGCTGATCAAATGATGAAAATAACAATGTTCAACAGAACCTATAAATCAGACAAAAGCCACCGCGTAATTATAATTTAGGACAGTAGGTGGCAGCAGGTGGCAGTAAATGCAGGGCTTTAATTTTGCTCTTTCTATGGTATACGTTTTGTACAAAGTCATAGGCATGCATCCAAGAAACTTGACAAGGCATGTAGAGATAGTAGCTGGATGAGAGAACATCATGCACAAGGGATAGAAATATTATTAAAGCTGCGATTAAATGCAGTGCTTGTAACGAAATGAAGTGTTTTTGGATCCCCTTTTACACCAAGACAAAACGTCCGCTGGTCAAATACTATCTGATTCAATGTTTTTTGACTCGTTTCGACAGTTACAAAAACAATTTAAATGCAAGTTGTAGTTGAGACCTATCATGCCAAGGGAAGCTGTTGATTGGGTCATAAACTCCTTCCTTGAGGAGAAAAGGGCGGTTTGCTGCTTACATGGCATGTAGACCTAAATGTATTAATATCGTATTATCCTTTGTTAGTGCCCCTGTTCTGTTAAGTACCCTTCCCAGTGTTCTGACTCGGAGAAAATGCTGAAACATTGTAAATTTTCTCAGTTTCACGAGCAGCTTATGAAAAATAATCACGTACAATTAAAAAAAACATGTCTTAACTTTGAGTTTCATAATTAGTGAACTCCCAAAGCTTACAGGGCACTAAACAAGTACAATCTGCCTGTAGTATGTACATGTACATTTAGTTTGTGCAAACATTTGATGTTTTATCCCCATGTTCAAACTCGCGTTTAGTTACATCATATGTGTTTTTGTCTAATCCACAGGGAGAAAAGCTTTCATTGGAATGGGTTTTTCTGACCGAGGAGATTCATTTGATTTATCAGTTGCTATGCAAGACCATTTTAAGTGAGTATTCCGCAAGTCCTTCAGAGATGCCAAAGTTGACTGTCCCTCGTCATCGGGGTCAGTGCCTGAAATTAGCTCAAATTTTGACCAATTTATGGTATTTGTCCGGCATTGAAACTGAATATTTTCATATGTATTCTATGTTAAATATACTGTGTCCCTGATGATCTCACCTAAATGTCTTTGAAATGGCATTTTCAATGTTGGCATCTCTGAGGCTTAAGCAACTAGGGTGCATTTAGGTGTTGCAACCGTGTGCTGAACATGTACATCTTTATTTCCCAGGTGTCCTTTGCAAAACCAGGAATGTGGTTAAAATTACATGACAAGATGTCTCTTTGGGTAGTAGATAGGGCAGGGACTCACTCAAAAATTTCAGTCTTGGACCTGTCGGGTCTTCAAAAAAGGTTGTTGCTGGATAAACCTGCCATGTGGGAGATGGAGAGAAAAGAAAGCTGTGATCACACAGGGCTGCTACGTAATGGCTTTCAGAATTGTACTCGAATGAGCGACTTTTCTGCTCTCTTCCATTGAGGTTTTAATCTCAATGTATGCAAAAAAATGTGCAGTTATTATTCATATATTGCATGAATCTGATTGGCAGTTTATTGTGAAAGTGTGTGATCACAAACCCACCCCTTAAGTTAATTGCCAACACATGGCAGGAGAGAGTGGCATATGAAGGCTGCGGGAAGGGCACTGGACCTGAAAAGGGTATATAGGCGCCCTGGGAGGCCCACATTCCACATATATTTTTCCACAAAAAAGGAATCAAAGTGTACATTTTTTCCTAAATGGGGGTCAAACATCTGCATATTTTTTCCAAAGTTGGGAGTCAAAACTCTATATTTTAAATTTTGGCTCTGCTGACCAAAGGCAGCAGAGTTTATGCACCCACTGGTGTCTGTCCGTCCGTCCATAAACTTTTGCTCGTTAGTACGATACATATACCATCCACAGTTTTTAAGTTAGCCCTATATAACTCTCGAGTCTTATCAGGAGTATTAAAATCTAGTTCCCTTTTAATATTGGTGTTGCTACCTACAATATTATGTAGTTCAGGGGTCAAAATGTGGAAATCCTGTGAACACTCTAGCATATTTAATTTTTGGCAGATCTTCACCAAATTTGGTGGGATGGTGGGGCAGGTCAAAATCTAAGCTGCTAGTGATACTATGAGGTCATCCACAATTTGACGAAAATTATGAGCCAAAATGCGTTTTGAGATATTAAATTTCATATCTGGAAAAGTAATTAGCTTAGACTTGCCAAATTTATAGGACATATAGGCCATGTCCAATTCTAGAATGCTATGTAATATCAGTGACCTTGACCTATTTTTGTGAGGTCACCATGCCTGTAAAGTTGAAAGAGGTGATTTTGTGATGGCAGGGTGTAGCTTTGACATCAATGGCAAAGAGGATTGAGCCTCCCGATCTAAATTGCGCTTGATTACATTGTTCGTAAAACTACACTTGGTGACCTACTTTTTGGGTCCCCTTAACCCAGTAATTATGGAGTTTCAATTGGTCTTGTTCAAATTTATTCTTTTTCTTCAATAACTCGAAAAGTTATTACCTGATTTGAACAAACAGACCATGTATGAAAGGGTGGATGTAGGATGCATATTTTAAAGGTAACAATTTTTCAATCTGAGTTAAAGGTCAAGGTCAATGGCCAGCTTGAATATAGGGGTCATCTTGTCAATGCTCTGCACCCCACAGGTTTTGAGGAAGGCCCAAAAACATCATTTTTTTTTTTTTTTTTTTTTTATAACATCATGTCTTAAAGTTATAAAGTGTATGAAAATCTTTGTCGACATCAATGTTGGTGGCACCACCTATAGTATTATTTACTGTACAGGTCAAAATGTGAAATTCTTTTGACTGCGATACCATCCACAGTTTTCAAGTTACCCCAATATAACTCTCAGGACCTTTAAGCTGTATGAAAATCTAGGTCCCTTTGTAGTATGGGTGGCGCCACCTACAATATTATGTAATATAGGAGTCAAAAGGTGAAAATCTTGTGAACACTCCAGCATCTTTAATTTTGTGGCAGATCTTCACCAAATTTGGTGTGAAGTGATGGCCAACTGAACTAAAGCTGTAACACACTGGAAATAAAGCAAATTAACACTACAAGTGTTGAGTTCGAGTGAATTTCAGAATTTAAGACAAACAAATTAAATTATCGCATTGACAACTGAGAAGATATTCTACCAGTGTGCTCTAACTTTCTGATCTTTTACAGATGGTTAAGGAACGAAGAGCGAGAAGCTGAAGAGGCAGCAAAACCGTTTGACTCAGGACCAAAGCTGGATCTTGGATTCAAAGAAGGACAGACCATCAAAATAAATATAGGGGTAAGACCAGCAAACTGATTGCCTGCAAAGCAGGCTCTGATGTTCTTGTTTATGTATGATTGTTGTGCAGCACTAGGCCGCTTCCCAGGCAAGTGAATGGAGTGCAGTATGACTAAGTAAAAGGCAAGTACAGAGTCCCTCTCTTAAGAAACCACGGACTAGAGGCTCGGGTTGGTTTGAACTCATTCTCTGATAACCTCGACAAAAGTTGTGCCTGAATGTATTATTTGTTCCTAAGTAGAATTCTTTGTGCAAAACACTTTTATTCAAGTACTTGCATGAATAAACTCTAAACAAAATCCCTTTGTCTTGTTCCAATCAGAAAAAGCAGAAGTAAGATCATAATGCATTTGTATAATCAGTCAATTTATCGTGTTATACAGTGACTTAGACTGTCCAAAATTACAACATCATATAAATTTGCTTATTTTTAGGGGTTCGTCTATAACTAAATTTTCAGACTTTTAGCATTTCAGGCATTAAACTGAAGTTTTAATATCACCATTTTGGACAACATTCAAAATTACAAATACAAGTACCATAAATTTACTTATATTCAGGTGTACAAAATTTCACACTCTGCGCTTCGGGCATTTCACAAAAGTTTTGATTTCACCATTTTATGCATAGCTCCTATTGACCCTGCATATATATTAGAGTACTATTTCTTTATGTTTTCATTGTCAAGGTTTTTTTCCCATTATCGGGCCAGTTTAAGAGGGGAAGGGTTAATTTTGCACCAAGTGGGTTGCAGCAACCAAGAGGCCCCCAAAGCAGAACAACCTCATCATCTGATTAATAATCATAAGTAGACACAAGGAAGTGTAGCAGAGATGGTATCTGCACCCAAGTTGGTCTTTGAAGTTTGTGAAATAAGACAAACTATCTTGAAGCATGCTGTAACCATCATGTAGACTGGTATCTGGAATCATTGGGGTTGCCGTGTAACTGGTGTGCATTGAAGGTATTCATTCACGTACTTTATTTCAAATGATCAGAAATAGAGCTTGATATCTTTTGCTTAGATTGACTTTTGATGTAATTGTGGTCATTGAAACATTTTGAAACAGTTTAATATTGGGGTACAGTGAATTCCCATGTGCAAAATATTAGCAGGTAGGAAATGAGTAATGTGCCCAGTGTTTGCTGTTAAATAATGATTGTGACTGATCTGTGACTTTGTCAGATCAAAAAACCGGGGGACGGAAGTTCAAAACCACGACCAAAGCCACAGTCAGGAGGAAGCCTAGGTCTGTTACCTCCCCCACCAGGGGGCGTTAAACTTCCGGGCCCCCCGAGGCCACCAACAGGGGCAGGGGCGCAGGCAAGGACAACAGACGACCTTGACTTCTTAGGAGGATTGTCAAGTGGACAGAACAGTGCATTGGGTGGTGCCACAACACAGAACTCTGGGTCCCTGGCGGGAACAGGATCCCAACAGTCTTTCTTTAACCCCGCCCCTTCACAGCCAAGTCAGAGTGCTGGTGTGTCCACAGACTTACTGGGACTAGACTTTGGGGCTCCCCCGCCATCGGGGGCCGCCCCCCTGGTGCCACAGGCCGGCTCTGGGCAGCAATTTCCCCCTCCTCCCCAAAATGATCCCTGGGGAGAATTCACGAGTGCTGGGTAAGTCAAATTTTGCGTCGAATAGGGCATTGCCTGGTAGGTACATTGTTGTCCACGGTGGCAGCCCCTGCTTCCTGTGTCACAGGACATTTTTAACCCATGAATGCAACAAGTTTTGTTTCTCCCAGGTGTCTCCACCTGCAGCAATACAGGTGGATACCAGGGAGAAGTTACCTGCAGAGCCACATATTACCGCAGCGTACTCAATTAGCAGGAATGGTTATTGGTGTACTGTTGACAGTTCTCAATAGGGTAAAATAAGAAAAATAATGACTTTCTCGGGTGCTGTGTGCATCAATTTTAGAGCCCAGCTGTGACCCTTTTTATTTCTTCAGGAAAGACAAAAATGTTAAATTTGTGAAATTTTGGCTACTTTTTGTGTAAATTAGATCTTCTTTTTGCTGCTTTTCTCTGAAGCCTTGGTTAAAATATGAAATAAAAGACTGCCTTCTGAGAAACTCATAATTGAATTTGCATGGACTAAGCTCCACCAGTATAGGCTTAACTGGCAAAAGAAATGTTTTGCAAGTTAATCCGGATACAGATGATGATGAAGAGGAAAAATATGTCCCTACATGTCAAATTTTGATAAATAAACACTATCAATATTCTTTTATGCATTCTTAGAAATCTGTGTACTTCCCAAATTCCTAGCCATTGTAGAGATTTTTACATGTTTACTGGGTAAACAAACCACAGTCGATTAGAATTTTGAATTGAAATTCCAAAAACAAAAGCAAAATCAGCCTCCATAAATTATAAAGATGTGTCTGTAGCAGGATCCGAAGAGACTTGTTCAGGGGTGGAAGTCCTTGCACAAGCAACCTGTGTTAACATCTTGTTTGTTTTTAATATTTTATGCAAAAAAAGATGTCACTTTCATGTGCCAAGAGGTGTTACAAGCCAGCTTATTAAATACACATGTACAGTGAAAACTCATTTTAATGACACCATCTGTTCCCTTAGAAATGTGTCGGATAACTGAACATGTCAGACAATTGAATCAAAGAACAAAGAAAATGAACTTTTGCCATTCAACACGTGTGTCATAATGAATATGTGGGAAATCTGGGTGTCCTTATAATTAGATTTCACTGTACATGTATGTCCATATCTTGCTACCACTGTTGTAAAAAAAATAACACATTGGGACTGCACCATGGCATATTAAATTTAGACTAAATCTGGGTGTTTTCTGACTAACTGGGTAGAGCCCGTGTTCATGGAGATAGATAAATACACAGACAGACAGAAACCTAAGAGCATGTTTTAATGGTGTACATGTAGGCCTGCATGTAGAATTTAAGAGAAAGCACCCTGTCATTTGATCCTTCCACTGCTTTCATGGAGAACAATAGGCGAGGACAAGAACAGAAGGTTCTAGCCCTGCCTAAAAGAGGGCACTGCAGTCACTGGAGGGCTAGGTTTGTGTATTCCCATTACTTTACATTGTAATTTGCAACTTAATAACTTGAAAACAACTGCACATAGAGACACCAAATTTTGCAGAGTAAATATAAATGCGTAACTAAATACCTCACAAAAATCATATAACCACAGCTGCTAAATTGACTAGATTATTTAAGGTTACTTTAACATGCAAACCAATGGGAATACACAGCTCTAGCCCTGCAAATTTTTGTGTATTTGGCTGTGTATTGGAGCGAATACACACTTCAGAGCTAATTCTGACCTTTCCTATTGATTCTCCCATTTGAAAATGTATATATATATATATATATATATATATATATATATATTATACATACATATATTTGTGTGTCTTTGGTTTCAGGTCAACAAGCAATACAAACCAATCCAAAGGTGGCGACTGGGTGCAGTTTTGAGAGCACTTGCCAAATATGAGGAAACAGTAGTTCTCGATGATGAACTGGACAGTGTGTGATATGTTTATATTTGGTGTATATATCAACAGACTGATGACTTTATATTGGCACTCATGAAGTCCCATTCAGGTGTAACTTCACAGAGTGAAAACCCACAAGCATGCTACCCCATACTTTTCTCTACGATGCATCTCGAATGCATCGACAATTTCTGGTAACTAGCTGCTCTGAAACCTCGTCAAATTCTTGAGAACTTGAGGAAAAAAGGGGGGCAATTTGGGGTTTAAAATGTGCACACATTTGTATAGTGCCAATACACACATAGACGCATTCCATGGCAAGAGAACCAGGAGGAAGACCAAGGAGGAAGAGGGTTATTTGGATCCTATGGAGTCTGGACAAAACCATAAGAAGTAGTCAGGAAAGTGTGTACAATGTCCCCCTCCTGTAAGGTCTCCCTGACAGGAGGCCACCCCCTCAACAGAGGCCACTTCTCCATGCATCAACTGTGGTATTTTCATTTTATTTCCCCCCCCCCCCCCCCTCACAAGAGGCCACCCATCTCATAAGGCCATATTTCTGTTTTAGTGGGGTAGTTTGATAAAGAAAGGGACCACTGTACTTAAATATTTTAGACTGGTACATTTTTTCTCGGTCCTGGGAATTTTTTGTGGGCAAAAACTGTAGATCAGTTACCTTTGGAACAGACTGTAGACTGCTTTTATGACAAAGGATGGCACGATCTGCATTGCAACTTGTATTTGGCCTGGTAGGAAGTCAAGCCTCGTTGTTTGTGACATGTAAATTTTTAGTTAGTATGAGTAGAAATTCTTTTCTTTGTGAGAACTCAATAACTTTTCTAAAATTGCCTGAGAAGTTGCGGTGAGACAGTTACTGGTAGTTGAATATTCGCATCAAGTGCCTACTGTATGCAGCAGATCAGGGCCTCTTGTGTTATCGGAATTCTCCTGTGGCATCTCTGTTTGAAAATTATTGCTGATACGTTAAAATGATACCGAGGCCACAAAATTGTGATCCTTGCCTTGTACCGTCATGAAGGCATTGACCTTGGTGTTCGCACTGCGTGGCACGGAAGTCTTGCAGCAGGTAGTGAGGTGGTGATACTGTGAAAACATTTATCTCCATGGGCATTAATTTTCATGGTTTTTAGCATTTTGGACCTTTCACTCAAACTTTAAATTCACTACTTTTGTTAAAATTCCTATCAATGCCATGTTACAAATATATTTCACTGGGTTCTTATTTTCACGGTTTTGAAGCATCAGCGAAAATAAGAACACAGCAAAAGTAAATGAATTCACAGTACATGTATATATAGTCAGCTGGTGTTTGCATTGTCAGGTGATGCAATGTCACTAGAATAAGCATTTTACCTTTTAATGCTAAACCGTGTCAAAAATTGTACTCACCTGAATGATTATCACAGTTCATCATTTTTGAAATGCCTCAGAAAAAGACCTTTCATTCAAGTACCAGCATACCTTTACTTCAAAGAAACTGAGTGGACAAGGTCAAAAGCTTTCTCATTCATTTACAGGTTTCTCCACAGACTGGTTTCAAGGGTTTTACACACCCTTTTACGGTCTCCCCCCCCCCCCCCCTCTTAATTTTTACCCCATCCTGTGGCTAAAATTCATAAATATAAGGCCTAAAGTTACTTTACTTTCTCCAAAATTATCATATCTGCTGCAGTGCTTCAAGGACTTTATAGTTATTGTATATGTTATTTTTGGCACTTATATTTTTTTACAATGTAGTTTAATTTGATGCATATTTTATAGCTCAAAATGTGCTTAAAACTAAATGTGATGGGTGTTGACCGCCGTACCAGGATATTTTGTCGCTGGGCATGCCGATTTGATAAAGTTTCTTTGGTAACCAGTGCTATGCTTTCCTTATTTTGTTAACTTGTGGATTATGATGGAAAATAATCCTGCAGAACCATCAACACAGAGATGATAAATAACAGATATCTTCTGCCAAAGTAAACTCTTGTGCAAAATGTGTGTCTTGATGGTTCTTAGTTTGACCACTTAATTGTTCCCATGTTAATGTGTCATAAGAATCTTATCTTCAGTGACATGTGACCTAACAAGGGGTCACACTGTAATTGAGCATGCTCAGTCAGCAGAGATGGTGATGTAGGTTATTGTGGAGGTGGGGAAAGGGAGTGCTAGATGTTCCAACATGTACGTAGAGTAGACGAACGAATGGCAGAAGCTTTCTGATAAGCACGTCTTAGGAAACTACAATCCATTCACTCTAAGCTGAAAAGGCAATTGAATATACCGCAGGGCAAATGTGGGGCAGTTTACATTTCTGACTGATCCTGATTATTAATGCTGAGAACACCTCCAATTAAAAAATATAGTCCACTGTGAATTTTTGTTTTTTTGTTGTTGTATTTTTTTTTTTTTTTTTTAATGTCCAGAACAACACAAGATGTGGCACTGTTGCTCTTGTTTGTATAATTCTGTCTCCAATGAAAGTTGGTACACTTTTATCCAGTCTGCTGTGTTTGCCACGTGGTGACTGTTCCGTGTCAAAATTTGAGTAAATTTATCGAGGCATTTGGTGATTTTCGGTTGTGAAATATAACCTGGCTTTCCAATTTTGTCTGGGCTGTGCCACCAAGTGTGAAGTCACTGCATGCTTGGTCAACGGACAATTGCACGCCTGCTACATGAACATGCACTTTTGGGCTGTTTCAAAACGAATAAAATAAACTTGTACAAGCACAGCCAAACATGCTGTACTATATGTGTAGGTACAACTATGCTATGTGATTTTTTTCACAGTCCGACATTACTTCCAGGCCTCTGTTCCGGGGGTGGAACTACTTCCAATTCATACCCTTGCCAGCTCGGAGTGAACGGGCTGTCCATGGTACTTTGGGTAATGTAATACTTGATCATGTTGATATTGGTTACCCTAGCTACAGTAGATGTTATGTTTCCATGGTTACATGTAATCGGTACATGACATTGAGTGCAGATAGAGTATTTCTATGGTTACCTGAACGTAGGACAAGGACACTTGCTACGCTTTATACTAGTATTGTAAGATGCGTAGAACTTAAATGATGCATGAAGTACCCTATATTGCAGGAGATATTCCAATGTTGATTAGATTGTACTCCTGAGGGCTGTACAAATTGACTCGTCGCATTCACTTCAGAAAGAGTGTTTCGCACATATCAGGCCTCCTACTGTTGGTAGTTTATACACAATCTTGTAAGTGCGGGTTCTCGATTAGAACATACAGGGGCAGAACAAAATCAGGGTTTTACAGGTGTTACTACATTAAAATTATCTCATCTTGGTCCCTTCTCCCACCACATTGCTCCTTCCATATTATGACCCCCAAAATGGTAAAAATATCATCATATTGTAGATTTTCACTGTCAACTATATGTACATGTATGCAAAAAAAAAATGGCATTATTATATTCAAAACATGGGTTTTAATGTGAGTTTCACACTTTGGAAATGTCTAAAGTGCCCTAGGCACTTCTGTAGGAATAATATGGTATATGTACTTCTGTGTTGTGGGGCCTTGTTAAGTTCCTTACAACTACATCATGTACAGAGAGAGTTTGTAAAAAGACACTTGAAGGACAAAGGTCCTTGTTAAATACATGTGTATAGAAAATGTTGTGGATATAATGATCTGCATGGCTGTTGCAAGATTAGGAGATTGAATGCATAAGAGAAACCAAAAAAAAAGTAACTTTGTGGATGTGCAACCAATAAAGTGATGCTGGAACAAATAAAGGCCAAGGACTAGACACTGAATACTGAATCCCTGGTTCTATGTTATAAAAGCACACTGGGATGTTCACAGTGTTCAGAGTAGAATCAGTTACAAAACAGGCTAGTGGACATCTTCTGGTCAGATGCAAAAATGCACCCCATACGTGATTTACTTTTAAAGGTTGATATCAGCTTTGTCTCCCCCTTTTCAAAAGTGATAGATTGGGTAAAGCCCCGGGAATATGCATGATGTGAGTTTTTCATGTTAAGGCTGGAGAGAGTTCTGGGCTTCCATTGTCTTCAAACTACCTGTGCAAGCACATATGACACAAGTTACATACACGAGTTCATAATATACAGTGGTGCCCTTCTTAAGAGCTAGACTCACCTTTTTAAGAGAGTTGGGTTCTCGTAAATGGGGAAATAAAGATAAAATGCCATACTGGCCTTACAGAGAAATGGCCCCTTATCAGGGGGACATTATAAGAGCCTAGGGGAACCATTAATACAGACCAGAGAAAAATGACACAATGACCGTGTACACATTCTTCAGTATTTTACAAAGACTGCAAGGATCTACATCATGAGAGACCCATATTAAAGGTGAGAGATCACACTTTCGTGAGAGACTGGTTTAATTCCAGAGTGCTTTCCTTCCCATGTTAATCTACATGAAGAGACCATCTTTTTTAGACCACTTTTTGTCTCCGCTAGGGGCAGGGATTACTCTATGTTACTGTCATCTCTTCAACTATTTTTGTTTGTTTTTTGTCTTGTATTAGAAAAGAATGGGTTGCTGAAAATTGTGTAGTATTTGTGTTCAGAAAATGCCAGTTCTGGTGTTCTGTGAAGCCATTCCCCCTGAAATTTCCTTAAGTCAGCTGTTGGTCAAATGTCTGCCGTAAAGTTTTTGACTAGCCTCAAAAATGCAAGACATTTTCTACCAAACGAATGAAATTTCTATTGCATTTTAGCATCTTGTATTTATTAAAACTTAGGGAATGACCCGCTGAATACATGAATCTGCCCTCTTCCAGTCAAGTTCCTTGCTGCAGTCTAGATGGCTGCACAGGACCCCAGTTAATATGAATATCTCCTATGGAAGGTGAGACCTAGCAACTTACTATGCCCCAGATCAACAGCTCTCCTCGGCATCTGACCAACACTGAGGAAAGTGGTTGAGTCCATCTTAAGGTGGAAGGTCTGAAGCCGCACCTTCAGATAACCTCTAATCACTTTTTCATATTTTTGGAAAGACTGATACTTAAACTACATGCTCCCTAAAACTCAGATGTGTGAACATAAAATTTATATGAGATAATTGATCTCTAGACTTTTGTTTACAATGAAAAGTTTAAACAGTGACGGGCACATGGCTTTGTTTGCATGGGCATGATAATGAACCATGTCATTGTTTGCACAGTCCTTAGTCCATGACCGCTGGAAACCAATTGAGCTATTGACAAGGGTCACTCACAGGAAACCATTAGCCGTGGAGCTAAGAATGGGCCAGTTCAGACTAATCACTACCATTGTTCTGGTTACTTTGAAATTCTCTATTGATGTAAAAACAAATTAGCACAATCCACTTTCTGGTCCCCAAATATGGAAAGCCACGTGAACCCACACCCGAACAAGCCAAGTGTGGTGTTCCCAAGTTAAAAAAGTCGAGATTTAAGCCACAAAATATACTTTCGTTTAATGACAACATCACAGAGGTAAAGCTGCAAGTTTATTTCACACAATAATTAAAACACAGGACAGAAGAAATGAGTATGTGTCATATTACAGCCATAAATGCGTAAGAATTGACAACTTTTTCTTTCAATGCGATTTTCTCGGAACTGTTTTTTGCTCAGTCTCTGCAAATTGTGTCTCGCCTCCCAAACGTACAAATTGCCCTATCACATTAAAATCAATGGACATTAAAAGAAAAATATCATATCCAGGAATGATTCCCAGGATTTTTTTTTCTGACAACCCCTTCTGTGACTTTTGGAGCAATTTATAGAAAGAAAATGAACAACCTGTCAGAACTTAATTGAAAATTTTATAACTTTTTATTTATGCTATTTCAGGACTAACCATTGAATTCGATCCTAGACATGGATATGTATTTTCAATTTATTCTGATTTCAACTGGAAAAAAACAATTTTCTGTGACTTCTGTGCGAAAAATGTGATAATCCTACCATGTCAGAAATAATGCTATAAAATCTCAAAAAATTCCGATCCCGCAAAAAACCCCTATGGATATAAAGCTATGGATATGTAGTAATCAGAAAATATATAGGTTTAATGTACTTGTGAAAAAATTAAATGGGTAATTGCAATGCAAAGTTGCCAGTCTCACTGCGCACTAGCTTCACAGCTTCCACCTTAATTCAACAGGTAGAGGATCAAACCAGTCCAGACTGTCATTATGTGTACATCCATGTTTGCTGAATTTTACCCTTAATCGGGCAGACAATGGACATTCTGAATAAGAATAATACATGGCCCATCACAAGAACAGGCCCCAGACCAAAGTTTTTTCCTGGGGGGAGCTGTAGACTCCATTTTCATCCAAAGTATCGCAAAATGAAACGGATTCCTTTAATGCAGCTAGATACGAATGAAACCCATCCTGCTTTAAAGCTTCTTGCTTTGGATTTAAACTCGAGAGTAAGAAATACCAAAGTCAAAAAGTGTTTGGCAAGTCTTTTATATGCTAAAAAGGGAGCATCATGTATTGTACAAATGTTATAAACTCCTATTAGATGCAGGTGCATAGTAATAAAGTGGATACTATCCTATAATTACACTTTAGTTTCAAAATTGTGTCCCCTTAAGGTAGGGAGGTTGAAATATTTTTAATCCCCCCAAAAAAGGTTGCAGGGTGAATTTATATCTTTTAGAGATACAGAAGTTGAAATATTACAAAAAAAAAAAAAAAAGAAAAAAAAAAGTGCAATCTGACCTACTCTATGGTAATAGGGTATTTCTCTTCTGCACCCCCTATTCGTTACCTTTTGGCTGACCTGCATATACCCTGTATGTGGGGTCATCCGTCACCACTATCACATAACTGCATTGCTAAATTTCCAGTTTCTTGGAAAAAAAAAGTAAAGCATGTGATGGTTGTATTCAAAATAATAAAGTAAGTGTCATGCAAAATTAAATCCCTCTGTTAAATGTTCTGCATGTGCAGTGTAGATGTGTTGTGCTGCAGGGAACGCAAGATCTATCTGGATATTTATCAATGTTGATGTTTACTATTTTTGTAGTTGATCATAACTTGAATAGGGACCTTATTGTCCCATTTTGATTTAAATTTCTATCAAGGATATGCCAAAACCTGTTTTTAAGGGCCCGCCCTATGGAGGGGGACCCTTTTTGTTTTCGGGTTGTTCGTCTGTCCGGATGTGCACATTCTCGTCACCACAATATCTACAGAATGCCTCCATGTAATTTGTTCAAATTTGGCAATATGCTTACCGTAACTGGCAAGATGGACTGATTAGATTTTGGTGTCACTATGACCTAATCTGAGAAAATGGCAGACCCTTCAGTTAATGCTTGCGTTGAAGGTATGCAGAGAGTCCTGTTGAGATCTGCACAGTCACAAGAAAGTTATGCTTGTGGCAGAATAGCTATAGGTGGCAGCACATGGCTCACTTGTCGCAATAAGCTGAATTTTGTACAAAATTGAATCCCTGATAATTTAATATTGCTGGCACACAAAAAATCATGCCTTTTTTTTTTTTTTTGTTGGCGAGGATGCATGGAGGGAACATCGGCTTTGTATTTCTCTCAAATTGAATGTTTCTAACATGTAAATATGGAGGAAAAACCTGCTACACTTCAAGTCGGCAAAGTTGATGCAAAAACTCGTGCACAAGGACATTTACTAATTAGGATTAAACCGAGCAGTTGGGATCCCTGGAAGTACGATTAAAATATAGTGTAATGAACATGACCAGGAAATAGGACATGCCAAGTGCTGTAAATGGTGCTATTTTAATAAACACATTAAATTTGACCCTGGAACACATCCAGGTCAATAATATTTATACAATTTAACAAAATTATAACTACAGTGGAAACTCGTTATAATGACACCATCTGTTCCTTCAGAAATTTGTCCGTTAACTGAATATGTCAGATAAATGAATCAAATAACAAAGAAAATGAAATTTTTCCCATGAAAATTTGTGTCATTATATTGAATAGGTCGGGTATCTGAGTGTCATTATAACGAGGTTTCAATGTATTCATTTTCGCTCTGTATATTGAATACTTGGTGAAACCACCAACATCACGTACTATTTTAATCATTTGTGCATGTACAATGTACATTACACTGTGATGCTTTGTGACCATTAAGCATCCTCAGGCAAACATTTGTGTGCAATTTAACCCTTTCTCCTTTATCTGGCTGAAGATGAAATGTCTACTTCAACCTTTTGTTAATTTCAATACTTCTATGAAAAAAAACAACCAAAGTTTGAATGAGTATTGTAGATGTACCCTATTGGAATACAGTGATACCTGTCTTGAGAGACCCCTCCAATGAGAGACCGCGTATTTTTTTAAGTCCGCTCTCTCAGAACACGGTGCTATTTTTTCCATGTTATAATACCTCTAATGAAAGACCACCTGTTTTGAGAGACCACATTTTGACCTGCCCTAGGGGTGGTCTCTCAAGACAGGGACCACTGTAGTACGTTCCAGCGAGGTTAACAGCCTTCTTTGGGGGGCAGGTTGGATGTTGTGCACTAAACCTTGTAAAAAAGAAAATGATTGACTTTGTCATTATTCAAGTAAGCAGGTTATCATCACCAGACATTGTACTTAAACTTTTTGATGAATACATTGCAGTGTTCCATACATGTATATGTGCATGTATAATTTGTCAGTGTATGTATTTACCAAAAAATGACATCTTGAGCACAACTGAACCAATTAAAATTAATATGTACTTGTAAGTCACAACTCTGCAGACATTTAAGCTATAATACAGCAAAGTTATTTACCCCAGATACCCTTACAACCAAAATTGGGTTAATTGGCACGAATACATGTACAACATGCATACTAGAATGGTCTCTTCATGAAAGTTGTCACTCAATGGAGGCCAATTAATTCCAGCATGATAAATGCAAATGTCTCTGAATGGATAACAGAAGCAACAATTTGCAGAATTTTCATCGCAGCTGACTGGTCTGTCAGTTACACTTTGTCTTAACTCTTTATCCATTGTGCTTCCACAATTTACAGTTTAGACTTCTCAAAAACTGTTGGCATAATTCTCAAATTTTGGGGGGGGGGGGATGTACTCTGGGTATGAGTCTACTTACGTTTATTCAACTGGTCATGCTGCATGCACTGTTCATATTATTTTGATGATGTTTGGGGATAAACCCAACAATTTCTTTAGCTCTGCTGTTTTGTCAGTCAGCTGATTTTATGTGATGGGTGGTCTTCTTCTGTCAGCGTCCACAATGTACATTATTTATAGACTTCTCTAAAAACGCGAGTCAGATCCACATCAAACTTGGTGGAGATTTACTTTGTGTGGGTCTTCCCAAACTTGTTTGAATAGTCACGATTGAGTAATTTTTGCATTTTTAATGAATGTTTTTGTTCATTTTTGGGGTGAAAATCTTCCCAAAAATGTCCTGAAATCGCTAGGCCAATTGCTTCAAAATTGCATAGGGACATTTCTGGGGGCCCTTGAGAGCTTAATTTCATCCACAGGTGACACTGAAGACTTTTTCTATTTTTTTTTATTAATCTTTATGCTTCACTATAAATAAACCATGTAGCAGATTGTGCTGAAACGTGGTGGAAATGTACCTTGTGGAAGGGTCAGACACACAAATTTGTTTACTGGGTGGTAATGCTAGATGTCGATACCTGATTTTTAACATTTTTCAATTTGTGCACATGTACTTATCAATTAACATGATTAATACAAGATATTTTTACTTCTGCCAGTATTAGTAAGTACAGTTACCTCTTTGACCACCATTTGCCAAAACCTCTGTGATTGGGTCAAACACCCATAAAATCGAGTTGAGTTTCACTCACTGGATTCTGAAAACCTGCCGATCCCATGGTGCCATTGCTCGTTTCCTTGGGAACTGGTGATGACTACCATGTGCAAGTTCCCCATATCATCTTTGTTCTTTTGGAGAGTGGTCAGCTGACATCAGCTGAAAGAGGAAGCAGGGTTAGTCGGGTGGGCTTCTCTGGTGGTCAGGAGGGAAGTATGCTTAGTAATACTGATATTACTAAAAACATCTCCTATTTGTTATGTAATGTTACCTCTTAACCACTATTTGCTTAGATAGAAGCGTATAGGTGGAGAGGGTAATGTTACTGGCATGTGTACCACATTTGATAACCGGGACCGGCAGCTTTGGGGTAACCATGGGTCCAAGTGAGGAGGCGACATCTGAAAGGAAAACCTCAGAGCTATGTGGAGTTGAGGCTGCCATGCAGCAAAATCCAGTCAAAACCATGGACCCTTCTTACCGACCAGCATGGGACCGCACTAAGGCCCCCGGTGCTCGCCCGCCAACATGACAGTTGTCTACCTCATGGTTCGACACTATCGTTTTTAGCTCCATTAGACCTGCAGATCTAACAAGACAGTCATGAAACTGGCAGGTGCCGGGGGGCTGGTATATGGTTCCTGAGTCAAACCAGCACAGACCAGGACATTAAGACAAACTGCCTGGTACTGGTCCAAGATTAGGTCAACTTATCACAATGCCATAGGCCCAATAAGAAGTGTGCTGACCTGCAGACTACATCTGATCAACCACAAGAGCAATAAAGTCTTATCACTTGGGCTATTTTGATGGTATCTGGAAAGTAATGGAGGAGTATTGAAACCTAAGCAAAGGAGCCTGTGACACCTGCATAGTTGTACATGCCTTCCTCTAGCACTATCTGTTAGCAAGTTTGCTCTGCAAAGGTCATAGAAGATCGCCAGCAGCAGGCTCGCAGAATGTCGACAATGATAACATTCCGCAGGGCATACCAGGAGGCATTAAAGGCTCACATCTTATGAGCTCTGGCTGAGACAAGCTTTAAGACACCAGGCCTTTCGATCGAGATCTCATAGGCATTAAGAACTGTCTGCTTAATCCACAAAGAAATCGTGTTTCTGCCAACTTGCTCTGTATGCAGGTTACTCAGCGGTAGGAAAAGGGCTGTACTGTGTCCTCTGGGTCTGTCCTTGCATGAAAAGTACCAGTGAAGGGCTCTCATGGGACAGTGGGCTCTTTCCTCAAGGAGAAGAGCAGTATCCATAGCATGGAGGGTAAAATCCTTGAAGGCAGTAGCCAGATCTTGAGTCACTTTGTTCTTTGCATTCAGGAAGCCCAAGTGAGGCCCCAGGGTCACCTGGGAGTGGTCAGGCCAGGAGCTGGTCCTGAGCTAGAGTTTGGATCTTGCTTCTTCGTGCCCCTGAAGCAAGTGTTAACAGAAAACAAGTTTTCCAGGTCCAGTGTCTTAGGTGTGCCAGCCTTTGGACCTCGAAGCACTCAAAGGGCCACCTCTTCAACATGACTAAAACCAGCGGCAGGTCTCTCTGAGGCAGGACCTGTCTCAATGCTGATCTCTGGGTATAGAAGGACGAGATGAACACAGACAGATAGGAATCTCTCCCAATGTGAATGTCCAAGAATTTCTCAAGGGTTGAAGAGGCTGATCTGAAACCCTCCACTGTTCTCGAGCTCTTGCCTAAGACTTCCCATGGATACAACAGGAAGACAGCAATATCCACAATGTGTGGAGACCAAGGGTGGATTCCATTACTGGCACACCAGTCAGAAAATTCCATCAAACTCAGTAGACAGCTAGAGAAGAAGATCAAATCCCTCCTCTGGCAATTCTGTCTCAGAATGAGTCCGAGGGAACTTCTGTCCAGATGTGCTTTGAGATAATAGCCAAGCGCGGAGGTTGAGCACTTAGGGGTTCCTGTGGAACGTGCTGGTCCATGGCTGCACAAGAAGTTTCGGCCATGCTGGTTATTGTTGCAAAGGCTCGACGCTCAGCTCTAATAGGTCTGTTGAGTAATCACTCCAGGGTTGCCAAGGGGCGACTAGGATCAGATTGCAATTGTGGGACCAAACCTTGTGCAGTACCCTCAGAAAGATCTGCAAAGGTGGAAAGGCTTAATGCCCAGAGGTTGCTCCAGTTCATGGCTAGAGCATCCACTGCTGGGGCTTTTGGGTCTGTCGCAGGCAAGACGTACACTGGCAGCTTCATATTCTCATGTGTCATGCACAAGTCCACATATGGAGTTCCTATCTGGCCCACATGGCCTAAATGACGTTTGGCTGGAGCAACCATTGCATCCCTACCAGCTGACCTCCTCTCGAGAGTTGGTCCACCAGGATATTTTGATGTCCTACAATGTGCCTTGCATGCATGGGGCTGTCGTGTTCGGAGCACCATCAAGTGATGTTCTCCCTTATGCCAACCACAGAAAGTATGGATGATCCACAATGAGGATTGGCACCAGGGCCTGATAGCCGTGGTCTTCCGACCATCTGTCCTGCAGAGCGTGCTGCAAGGGGGGATGGTGAAGGCGACGGAGTGGGACTTGGGAGTCCATAAAGGACAGGACACCCAGTAGGGTTAGCCATTTTCGCGCCAAGTGGACCTTGCCAGCCAGAAAGGCTCTGAACAGGGACTGAAGTCTCTCCCACCTGTCTTTGAAAGGGCAATAGATGTAGGCAACCAGGTCAAACTGGATGCCAAGAAAGATGCAAGTCTGCTCTGACCAAAGACTGGACTTGCTGAGGTTCACTATCAGGCCCAAACATTGGCAAAGTTTCCAAACAGTCTGTGTGTGACACTGCAAATCAAGGCACCTTAGCACTGCGGTAAGCCATTCATCAAGGTACACATGAATGCATACAGCTGACCAGTAAAGGTAAGTAGCAGCTGTCTGCCTGAACCTGGTAAACACCAGTGGGGACGTGGCCAGACCAATTGGAAGTGCTCTGAACTTGTAAACTTTTCCCTCAAATACAAATCACAGATACTTCCGTGCAGTCTATGGATAGGCACATGGAGGAAAGTGTCCAATGAGATCCAGGGATGTTGCCACTGACTGGGGGTCTCCATTCGAAAGGATGGGACTTCCAGGGAGGTGTTCAGCATTGACAGGTCTATCACTGGGCTCCATCCTTGTTTGGGGACCAGGAAGAGTAGGTTTTAGAAGCCAGGAGTACCTTGATCCACGACCGGCTCTATGGCGCACTTGGTCCAAAGCGTCCTAACTGCCTCAAGAACGCCGATGCCTTGGGTTCAGCAGTGGGCGGTATGAACTACTTGGGTTCTCGGCTTAACTGTCTTCTCTGAAAGGCAGCCTGCAGCTGTGTATCAGGATGAACAAGTCATCCATAATAGACTCTCATTGATATATGGTCAGCCAGCCCCTGACCGAGTGCTGCACAGAGTCTAACCGCATAATGGTGGGCAATCTTGAGATGGCACGATCTGGTATACAAGAGTCAAGAGCGCTGAGGCTTCCCAGACTTCCTGCCTGCCTTTACTGGAAAGCTTCTGCTTCCTGCATCTCTGTCTGCTCGTTCCAGGGTGTCATGTTCCGCAGAAAGCACAAGCTGAGAGGCTACAGTGGCCCTGGTAGACAGCGACTGAAGGGAGTAGGTCACTGCCTTAAAATGGGCCTGATCAGTCAAGTGGACCGGAAGGTCCTGTGCCGGGCAAACAACCTCTGCCATCTCTCCTCCAAACAGAGTTTCTGAGAGGAGAGACCCTGTTTGGGCTCTGTTGAACAATGGGTCAGGCAACTTCGGAACCTGGAGGCAGGCATCCTCTGCAACAAACAGAGGTTTGCCGCCAGTGTGCGAGCAGTTTGCACCTGGTGATCAACAGTGTCGCCTCATCTAACCAATCTCCCATGGCCTCTGTGATATGCACAGAGCCCCTGAAGTCAGTCATCCAGGAGAGAGCTCAGAGTGGCCAACGAGACATCGGAGTATGATGCTGTAAAGACGGATCCCCTGGCATCTTCCTCCTACTGTCTGAAGGCCCCTGCAGGTGCTGTGATGGACTTCAGTTGCCAAGCATCAAACTCTTCCCAGGCTAAGTCCACTGGCAGTGTACCAGACAGAAAGGTCTGCTCAGGCACAGAATACCATCATCCTGGACACCTGGCTTAGGGAGGAGTCGCCCTTGCCTCAAATACCCAGATGTCGGCACTTCTATGCAAACCCATGTGGCATGGGTTTTAGCTGTGAGCTGGTCGTAAAACTCAGCCACAAAAGGTGAAAAAGGTATGGGAGTGCATTGCTGTGTGTCCTACAGATACAAGCCCTGGCAGGACAGTGCAGCAGCCCCACGCCTCTCATCCTCTGGCGAGACTGTAGCTGGGTCACCAACCAGGCTCTGAATAAGAGCTTTTGAGATGGTCAAGGGACACCTCCCCATAGGCCTCATTTTACAGTGGTGATGCAGAAGTTAGAAAATATCGGATACTGGCAAAGTTACAAAAGTTGATGGACTCATCATTTTTGACACCCACTGAAAAATAAATGTTTATTTCTTAGAGATTCCGTTATGCTTTTGCTCTGAAGAATTTTAGAGTAAATCAATTTTTTTAATTTGATCAAAATCAGATAATTACATGTCTTTTCAGAGAAATATCCACATGAATTGGACATTTCCGTGCAAACACCTGTTGTTTGTAATCATGATTCAAAGGTTAACACAGTCCATGGACTACCAAGTTAGCATAAAAAGTACATTCTTCGTTTTTTAGCTCGGCTGACCTAAGGTCACAGAGCTATAGCATCACTCCTCAGGGTTTCTGCCAGACTGAAATTTTTGGGTACTCAAATTTTTATATTCTGAAGTAAAAATTCTAATGATGAAGCCTTTATGAGGTATTTCTGGGTAATATATGCTAAAATCTTAAGGTAAGCAAACACTAGTAGATTTTAACGGTGGCGTTTGGACATTTTTGCGGCGGTGGGCGGTGGACAGCGGCGACCCGCGGTGGATGGCGGCAACCAGGGGCAGTCTACGGCGACAAACGGCGGTCGGCGGCGATCGCCGCTGTCCGCCGCTGGTGGCTGCAGACCGCCGCACACACTCTCACCTGCTGTGGAGTCTCAACAGGAATGGGCGGCGATACTGCCTATCGCCGCCGACCGCCGCCCTGGGCCGCTCATCACCGCCTTCTGCCGCAGACAAACTCAAATCAGTCCAGGGAGCATCTGTTTCTTTCAGTTGTAAGCTAAGAGAACAAATATATGCACCTTTTTAACAAATGTGTGCACTTATGGACCCAGGCTGGGTGACAATAAAAGTCAATATCTATATATATATACACACACACACACTGTGTATGGGTGTGTATATATGTGTATACATATATGTGTATATATGTATATATATATGTGTATAGATATTTCATAAATTATTAATCAAGACATCATTATCAGAATAAATATCTTTAATTGTTAAAGATATTTATTCTGATAATGATGTCTTGATTACCTATAATTTGAGGGAAATTATGAGCCAAAATGTGTTTTAAAATATAAAATTCCACATCTTGAAAAGTGATTAGATCAGACTTGCCAAATTTATAGGATATATAGACAATGTCCAAAGCTAGAATTTTGTATAATATCAGTGACCTTGACCTATTTTTGTGGTCAGCATGCCTGTAAAGTTGAAACAGGTGATTTTGTAATGGCAGGGTGTAGCTTGGACATCAATGGCAATGTCAGCACAGCAACAGGCCTATGGGCCTCTTGTATTACATTATCAGGGTGACCTTTACCTTCTGTCCCAAGGTCATTGAGGACATAAAGTTAAACACATGCTCAATGTCTTGGCACATGGAAGAATATCCATCACAGGAATTGCAGAAAATAAGCTATGATTACATGTGCGGCAAAGTGACGTCTGGTGGGTTTTTTATACACTAAATGTACATAAGCTTTATAATTATGTTCAAAAGCCATTTGAGGACTCGCAACTTTGAAATAAAGAGTTCCAATATAGCCATGGTGCCGGCAAAGGATTAGGCCCATGAGCCTCTTGTTTCAGATTGTATCAACTAGAATTACCAAACATGGGCAACCAATATACGATTCTTGTGTACCAAAATCTCAAAATTATCCAAAACCAGTTGGACATTATGTTCAGTGTGTTTGCAAGATTGTCACATTGGTCTCTTCATATTTCAAGTTGTATATATGACCAGGACCTTCAACTAGGATTACGAAACTTTTACTGTTCAAAATGTGCTCCCTATTACATGTAAGTCTAGCTTTCGGCCCTCAGTCTATCTGTCCAAACTGGGTTAGTTTATATTTTATAGTTATATTTGTAAAGTGTTAAACTTCAAAAAATACCAAATTTTGAAAATTGAGTCATGGGGACCCCAAAATTAGGTTATCAAGTAGAATCTTATGTACAATGCACTCAGTTGAAATTTTGATCTGGAGGCTCAATTCTTTGAACCCTTTTAATGTTGACGCTATACGCCTCAACATTGCCAAGTCAAATTTTTTCAACTCCAAAGGCCTGATGAGCTAGAAATGGGTCAATCATCCATATTATATACCTGCGTTATATCTTACAATGCTTGCATATTTTTTTTATTTATTTGTTTTGTTTGTTTTTTTTGTTTGTTTGTTTTTTTGTTTGTTTGTTTTTTTGTTGGGGGGGGGGGGCACAGCAGTGAATAGGTTTATATACAAAATAACAACCAAGAGCAATCTTTATATATGTCATTGATGCTTTATTGTCATAAAGTTAACTAACTTGAACAATAACAGCATTAGGAGTGCTCCCATTGGAAGACCATCTCTTGGGTCACCATGGATGCACACAAATACATTAAAAACAGGCAAGTCAAAATGAAAGGGCATCTCCGACTACCTCCCCACAATATTTCTGAAGCTCCAGACAGGTTTTTAAGGGTGTCAATTTTTTTCATTCCTGTTGGTCCATAATAAGTAGTCACAATAGATTTATACCACGTTTGATCACAGTTGAAAGTAACATTATAATTCCCCTGGTTTTTGACCAACGAAAAATCACCAAAAATCCTAAGACACACTACTTTTATGAATTTAGTGTAAGGGTCAATTCTTCAGTAATATTGTGAAGAAGGCTGTCCTTGATGGGTTAAAAATCTGCTGAAATCCTTCCACATCAACTTTCCCATCTAGAATATATAATTTGTACCCTTCACCCCTAAATGACAGAGAAATCCACTTTTTTTGGTAGCAACCAGGGACATTCCATCTGACAGTTTCGGGGCTGAAGGAAGTCCATGCAACAGCACAGTGTGCTGGGCATGCTCTGTCTGTACAAGTAGTTTTTCCAACTTCCTTTTTATCTGTAATTAACGAGAGTAATGTTTAAAAGTCAACTTCAAACTGAAGTTGAGAGACAGCTTCTTTCCACTGCTGTGTGAAACTGCAATCATGTCTCCATCACTGATGTTACTTTCCAAAAATTCCAACTTCTGTGAGTTTAAATGCCAATCTGGTTATAATCTAACAATAAATGCACTGTATGTATTTACGCTATCAAAACACTGACATACGAGTGGAAATCGATGGAAATGATCAGCCTATTTTGCAGCTTTGCCTCGCCTGAATCAATCTGCTTAAGTTCAACAATGTAAATTCCAAAGTAAATGTACATGTATGTAGATTGTGACATAAATTTCACTTCTTTGAGCTGTCCTGTCGGCAGCTCTACTTTTGATTGGAAGACTGCGGAATAAGTCTGCTGCAATGTTATCCACACAAAGTGTCCTGATGCTCATGGCAAATATTCTAATTCTTTCAGTGTTAACACTTTCAGTGCCAAATTCTGGACCGAATATACAGCTCTCTCAGTGTGCATTGGGCGCAATGCGCCGACAGAAGCTGCTGTCCTCCGATATTATGTCTGGAACTATCGACATGATGGTACTTGAATGAAAGGTCATTTTATGCGGAATAAGAACCTGGGATCCTTATCCTTATAACTCAAGAGTAATTTACTTAAGTAGATCGATTTTTGTCGTGCTTGGCACTGAAAGAGTTAAAGTTTAGACAACTTGAATGAAAGGTCTGATTAAAAGGAATTTGATTCTTGTCGACATAAAAATAATTGTAAGAAGCATGGTTTTCATAGTGGTTATTAAAGGGTTACCTTTGAGGCCTGTCTTCTTGACAGACCATTGAAGTCCCTGTCCTCCCAGTCTTCATCATGATCATTTGACAAACTTGAAGATGTTACAGTTGGAACAATAATTGATGATTTTACTTATTTTCTGGGCGGTAAATTAACAGGTCTGTTATTACACACACCAAGCATGATTCGTTGTGTGATTGCTACACAACTGTCCCTGTCTGGAGGGACTGGTCACCTACCTTGGAAGACCAATTTTCAGGGTACATGTACAGTGGTCCTTTTCTTGAGAGACCACTCCAATGACAGACTGCCTGTCTTGAAAGACCACCTTGTCAGCTTACTTTGCTTGGTACTTTTCATCTTAGGTGTTCCATCTGTGAAAGACCACCTGTAGGGCCTGTATTTTTCCGTTTTTAACAGAAGCGGAACGGAATAATGAATTTTTGTCACCTCTGAAACGGAATTTGCTATTTTGCCTTAATGTGTTTTACACACAAAGAGGACTACTGAAATGGAATTTGAAAATTTCTGGCTGATGACACAGAATTTCTAGTTTTTTTAAACTGAAAAATACAGGCCCTACACCTGTCTTGAGATACCACTATTCAGTCATCCCTAGGGTTGGTCTTGCAAGACAGGTTTCACTGTAAACTGCTTGGTTCTTTTAATGTTACTTCAGCCTCCAATCAGAGAGCACAATCCAGTCATCCCTTAGGGTGGTCTGTCAAGACAAAATTAACCAAATTTTTTTCCACCAAGATGCCTCTGTAAATTATGATCCTTTTCATGATCAACACCCTTCATGGTTACATTAAAGGCACAATTACATTAGAAAGAACAGTCTGCACTGAACTTAGCCACCTGAAACTTGACTCGTTACATGATCAGTAATATATTTTTGATGGACCAGTGTTCTCTGCAGCCTGAAATAGAGGGGAGATTTTAAAACCTGCTTTTTTGTTTTGCTCCCCACCCTTCTTCTGTGCTATCTTCTATTTTATTTTGATCCTTGCCCTTTTTCTGTGCTATCTTCCATTTTAATTTGATCCTTGCCCTTTTTCTGTGCTATCTTCCATTTTAATTTGATCCCTGCCCTTTTTCTGTGCTATCTTCCATTTTAATTTGATCCCTGCCCTTTTTCTGTGCTATCTTCCATTTTAATTTGATCCCTGCCCTTTTTCTGTGCTATCTTCCATTTTAATTTGATCCCTGCCCTTTTTCTGTGCTATCTTCCATTTTAATTTGATCCTTGCCCTTTTTCTGTGCTATCTTCCATTTTAATTTGATCCCTGCCCTTTTTCTGTGCTATCTTCCATTTTATTTTGCTCCCTGCCCTTTTTCTAAAATTTTGGCACCTATTGCCGATCATATTGATGTTTGTTGTCATACCAACAATATATTATATCAAATTAAAGCAAGTTTATTTGAATTGCACAATCCTTTTACAAATTTCCATTGTGTTCATGTTGAAACGCTCTAGTTTGCGACTTACACATATGCCCTTTTTGTTCCCTATGCCGCGTTCAAAGTGCCCTCTTTCATTTCAATTGTCCTGCCCTTTTTCCAATGCTGCAGAGATCACCATGTACAGTGGTCTTTGTTCTGGGAGACCAACCATCTGGAGAAGAGACCACACTGTGCTGTCCCCTAGGGGCAGTCTCTGGAGACCACTTTAGTTCCAGTGCATTTTGTCAAAATTATTGTGGGAATCATACATTCAATTTCCACATAAAAATGACCTGTCATGTGTGTGTGTGTGCGTATGTATGTATGTGTGTGTGTGTATGTATGTATGTACATATGTATGTGTTTGTGTATGTATGTATGTGTGTGTGTATGTATGTATGTATGTATGTATGTATGTATGTATGTATGTATGTATTCATTCCATTATTTGGCTAGTCACATGGGCAACAACAGGGTAGTTTGCCTGGCAATGGAAGAAACACCATTGAACAAGACCTTCATGCTTTACCTCCAGTGTGACTAACTTCAGTCAGTGGATATTTCACACTGAATTTTAGACGACTGATCAACATATTTTGCACCATGCATTGATGAGTCAGGCCTTGATATTAGGGCAACTTCTATCCATAAATATGACATGTATCTTTTCTTTTTTGGTGGCCAGAACAAATAGAAATGCTGAGTTCTATTGTGGAGATTTTATCCATTATTTGTCCTAATTGAGGCAAACTTGGTGACCGGACAAGTAATGGAAAGTTTGATGTTTTGCCCTGCAGGTATTGAATTCCTGTAGCAAATGTTGATCGGAACTGTGTAACTGCTGAAAATAACCACAGCGCTATTGAATGTATCCTGAGAAAAGCTGGTCAGCGTCCAGCTTAATTATGTTGTGCGTACCCACATCACACAGACATACCTTTATTGCTCTTGCTATGCTGCAGTTCCATGCAAAAAAATTGTTGAAAATAATTTTTTAAAAAAAAGCAATAGAGAAAAATTGTCAAATTAGTATAACATTGTGTTCGTCATTTTACACAGTTTAAGCTAAACTTCAGCTGGGGTCTTTCCAATTAAGTCTATCTTGATTGGAGGATGGCACCAAAACTCTTTCAGTAGTAACCACATGTAACCACAATAAAACCTGTGCCCGTCGGAGTTATTATATTCATACTGGTCATTCCACATGTTTACGCCCATCTGAATAACTACAATGGTTTCACTTGATCCACACTGAATTCACGCTTGAAAAGACCTTTCATTCAAGTTCCAACATGCCCATGTTTCTAACATCAAAGAGCACTAACTCTTGTTCATCAGCTTTCCTCATCACACTGGCATAAATGTAGCATAAGTGGAAAGCTGTTGACCCCAAATTAGCACTGTAAGGGTAAATTTTAAAATATTTAACTTGTCGATGTTGACTTGTTTGGTTGTAATTACACACATACTGTGAAGAAATTCTTCTTTCAGGTGTGACCCTTTCAAATTAATTACATCTTGAGAGCGTTTCACTCCCACAAGCTAAGTTTAAGTGGAAAAATTCTGTTCGATATACTAATTTCTAGCAGTTTACACTATTTCAGTAAGTTTGTGCCAGCAGCTCTGCATCTCCGTCACTATGGTAACATGGTTATCAGTAACCTTGGTAACATAACTTTAACAGATTTATGTAAGTTTGCAACTGTGTTCAACCTCTGGTTTTACTTTTCTCTAAAACCATGCCAAAATAATTACAACATCCTGCACTTTTCAAGTTTTAAATTTTTTTCCTCCCCCCCCCCCCCCAAGTTTTGATACCAATATCTTATTATGTCTGGACTGGTGGGGAGCTACCCATTCATCAATTCCCTTTGCTTGTTTTCTATTGTGTTTTTGCCCCAATTCCTAGATAGCCATTTTTGTTGTCATCAAATTGAAAGTAAAAAGACCTGGAAAATACTTGTTCTAAAGACAAGCTCATCAAAACATTACATTTATACTCCCTTAATTTTTTCTTCAAGTATGAAACTAAGTTCTTCTGTTTTGTAGATTGATAATATATTTGCATTGCTTGGGTTGAGTTAAGACCACTTCCAAGCAAAGGTTTTTGACCAAAGTAAAATTTAATATTAAAAGACAATAAGGACACTGGAGGTTTTGCTTCAACAACAGGGAACCTGTCTTTTTGCCCTTTAAATCTGCACATGTTATGACCACAATTGAAAGAGGGCAAACGATGCAAGAATGAACAAAAATGATTGTTTTTTTTTTTACATAACAGCAATATGAGACCTCTATACCTATGCTATTGGCATTATCAGTCCCTTCAATAATCGAGCACTTCATCACGAGTCTGGCCCAATTCACTTGATGCTCCCTGACAGGTATCACAGATCACAAGGGAGCATCCCTTTCACACAGCAGTGGAATTACAAATCTCAGCAGTTGTACTGTTTTCTCATGCGGATCAATTTATGGTTGATCCCCAACTTTATGGACCTCATTGCCATGGCTCGGTTGAAATGACGCTGCGTTTTCACTGTTTCGCCAAACTCCTCAAGATTGCCATCTATGGATGTAAGAATTCCACACAGCACCCCCAAAACCAGGAACAGGATGATAAATAAAGTGTAATAAGTCACTGTTCCATCCGGATTGACTTCCATGTCTCGAAGGTGAGCTTGGGCTGGTTGAAAATTTGGATTGAGGTCTAATGTGTGGCGGAAATGCAATGTGGCCTCGTGGTAATGGCCATAAGCTTTTAAGATTTCCCCGAGTGTAAAATGTTGTAACCATGAGTTTTGGTCTGGTGACTGCATTTCCAGTGACCGCCGCGTTAGAAAAATGGCATCGTCCAAATATTGCAGGTTAAAAAGGACCCGTGCCAGATTGAGCAAAACGTCAGGGTTGTTTGGCGATATCGACAAGGCTTTTCTGAAGCACTCTATCGATAGCTGAGTATTTCCTTTTATGCGCCAGAAGTTTCCTATCTGGTTGTAAACCTGTGCCGACTTTGGTTTCTGAAAATACAAGAAAATCACATCAATGACTGCATGCTTATAAAGTGACAAATCAAAGCCTATCTGATTCAAGGACTGTCCCTGTACCATTGCTTTGTTCACTTTCTGATCCCAGAAGGTGTCCCTCCCGCCGCCCCCCCCCCCCCCCCAAAAAAAAACAAACAAAAAAAACAAAAAAAAACCCCACAGAGTTACTGCATGGTCATCTTTCTCTCCTGCTGGGACAAAGCTGCAACACCTGAGTCACCAGAGGGCACCACTGGTCATGAGTGATCTCCTTACACATCCAAATGCCACTGTCTGCTACAAAATGCTGCTGCCCTTTGCAAAATTCGGTTGAATGCCACCAGAAAGATGGCATCAGCTGCCAAAAGCATGTACTTATGCAAGGTATAAATTTTCTGGACAGGCCATGACCAATGGAGTATCAACAAGCTTAACACTTTTGTCACCACTAATTCAAATTGTGTAACAACCACTTCAGTGAAAAGACAGTAAACTGCAACACAGCAAAACAAGTGAGGAAAGTACATGTACTTTTAAACAACACTTTTATCAAAATGCAAACTGTTTACACATGCTCACTGGCTATATAATGTGGTTTAGAAATTCCGCATATGAAAGGAAATATATTATGTTTGCCATGCCACCGATGGTTTTTAAGAAGCTGAAAATTTGAAATGCAGATGACGGACTACTACTCTGTAAACCCAGGTACCTAACATCCCTGAGATAAACATAATAAAAAGAGAAAAAATGTACAGTGGTACCTGTTGATCAAATTAAGGTTTTATTGTTCTTATTGTTCTGGTGCAATTACAAAGCAAATGGCCTGGTGGTTTTGACACAGAGTTTTAAGATTTCACCACAAAAACAAAAACAAAAAAACAAAAAAAACCCATATGCCTTAAAAATCCCAAAATTACTGGAACATAAACATTTGAACATCCTTGGTTGAGACTCGCCTAAGTTAAATTCCCACCAAGTATGAATTGGATCTAGCCAACTGTTTTGGAATTGGAGAAGTCGAAAATGTGAAATTGTTGACAAATCGTGGATGGACGATGGATGCAGACCCATCCAACAAGCTTCGCACACTAGTTGACAAGTCAGCTGTACTGAAAACTCTTGGGAGCCTGTCTTTAGTCATGTATATATAAAGGTATATAAGTATGAACAGACAACAATTTGGTCACAACATTCAGTATATTATTTCCTCATTTCCACTGATATCTGCACACATATTACATTGACAAGAAGTGTTCATGCTACCTATAATTACATACAAGTATAATCAATGAGTCATAATTTTGATTTATTTTTAATCCATTCATACTTCCCCAAAATAGTGTGCATTATGTACAGATGACCCTTTGTCTGTCGCAACTTTTTTCTAAGCTCAGTCCATCTTGGTGATTGGAGGATGGGGGGGAGAGAGACACTGTCTGGGATTTTTCATGTTTACCTGTATGCAGTATGTCAAAGCTGGGACATGTGGGAACCAGAAGGAACTCATCTTGGTGTGTGATGGCTGACCCTTTGACTTCCTAATGCTGTTTAGTAGCAGCACTACTAATGGAAATGATTTCACAGGTATGCTATAAGACTCCCTCCCAACACAGGCAAGAATGAAAACTGCAAAACTGCCTGGGATCATCATCATTATTATAACACTGTTGAAACAAAACGTGTGGCTGTTGCAAGTATAATCAAAATGCAATTAGTGATTGCTAGATCTATGCCCCCACCTCGGCCCCGTCACCTTGGTATTTGGTTTACCCTGATCCATCATGGAACTTGTCTCAGATCTTATGTAGGATTAAAACCATGTGCAATAAGAGAGGTCTATGTTAAAAACTTTTCAAATTATCGCGTGAACACTAAATTCTCCAAAATGGCTCTCTGACCTCGGGAATTGGGTCAAAGTCACCCATCTTCAAAATCCTCTGAGATCTTATTCAGGACTATAAGCAGGTGCAATATGAAACCCCCATGCACAAAACTTTTCATGTTAGCGCAAGAAAACCACACAAAAATGATTCTGTGACCTTTGGAATTGGGTCATGGTCACCCATCTTGAAACTCATCCAAGACCTTCTTCAGGACTATAAGAATGTGCAATATGAAAGCCCTATGCAAAAAAACTTTTCCAGTTATCCTATGAAAACCAAATTCACTAAAATGGCTCTGTGACCTTCAGAATTGGGTCAAGGTCACCCATCTTCAACTCTTTTGAGAATAGGACTGTAATCTCCTGCCGTTTGACAGGCCTGTGTCAAAAACTTTTCATGTTATTACATGAAAACCAAATTTACCATGGCCCCCTGTGACCTTGGGAATGGTCAAGGTCACCCATCTTAAATTTTATCTGAAAATTTATTCAGGACTATAAGCATGTGCAATATGAAAGCCCTATGTGAAAAACTTTTGAAGTTAGTGTTATAACCAAATTCACTAAAATGGCTCTGTGACCTTGGAAATCGGGTCAAAGTCATCAATCTTTGAACTTATACAAGACCTTATACAGAACTATAGGCATGTGCAATATGAAAGATGTATGCAAAAAACTTTTCAAGTTATCGTGCAAAAACCCAAATTCACTAAAATGGCTTGACCTAAGGAATGGGTCATGGTCACGCATCTTTGAATTCGGCTGTGACCTTCTTCAGGTCTATAAGCAGGTGCAATTTGAAAGCCATACACAAAAACCTTTTCAAGTTATTGCATGAATACCAAATTCACTAAAATGGCCCTGTGACCTTCAGAATTGGGTCAAGGTCACCCGTCTTCAACCTCGTCAGAGACCTTATGTAGGACAGTAATAACCTGCAATTTGACAGGACTATGTCAACAATTTTCAAGGTATCCCAAGGAAACCAAATTCACTAAACTGGCTCTGTGACCTTGGTAATTGGGTCAAAGTTACCAACTTCAAACTCAGCTGAGAACTTATTCAGGGCTATACGCGTGTGCAATATGAAAGCAATTTGCATCTTTATTTTTTTCAGAAAAATTGACAGGCATATATTTCAACCTACCAACTGTGCTTAAAATCCTTGTCATGTTGAAAATAAATATTCTTTATTTGCACAAATGTTTTTGTCACAACTTTTATATTTAGCCATTTCCATTTAAGACTGAGCCAACAGCTTTTCCTGGCATGGGTTGGGCACTTAGTGTCAACCCATGACAAGGAAAGCTGTTGACCTAGGGCATATGATCTTGACAGGTCTCATCTACAATTCTTGTTCAAATTGTTTATCATTACTGTTGAATTTAGTTGAAAACACTGCATTAGACATCATTTGGCCAGTGTAAAGGGAAAGGTGACCAGTACACCCGCATTACGGCAGATATTTGTTGCCACTGTCGTGACTGGACAAGCCAGTTTTGTGAGTTATTGTTGTACTTGTATTTCCCTGTATTTTCATTTCCCTTTTTTTTCACTGATGGCACAAAACCCTGAAAATAAAATGAAATCAAATGGTACTTTTAACATGGGTTTAATAAAAGTTATGACCAAAATAGTGGAAAAAAAATGTCAGTCAAACGCCTGACATGCAAAATCTCTGAAAGTTTACACATGCGACAACTTGTAAACTTGCATGCTTGTCGTGTTGTGTCACATTGGTCAAGGTAAATATCGTAAACATCCAATACATCACACACACGGCATAGATATAAAAAGCCAGCAAACAACTTGTGTACATGTGGGATCAAATGAGCTTGACTTGTTTGTCAAGAACAAATATTTCAGGATATCCAGCATGTACCTACCCCTATGAAACTACACCAATGTAAAGAAAATTGTCAGCATATGCTGCAGGGCCCACATGATATAGATAATATCTAAACACTGAGATTTGTATTATTACTGTATACATTGCTGTCGCTTTGTGAAATAGGTATATTACTGCATTACAGAAACATATGATCCCCCCACCCCATTTTCATAACCCCCTTTCCCCCGATGCATTTTTAAAATAATGAGTTTTCTCAATTTTGACAACTTAGGCCAAAAATGTCATACAGTAAAACCTCGCTAACCAAACATCTCCGTATACCGAACACCTCTCTATACTGAACACCATTTGTCGGTCCCAAATATATACATTCAATGCTATCAAACCTCCCTAGATACTGACCACCTTACTATACTGAACACTTTTTTCTGGTCCCAAGGGTGTTCAGTATAGGGAGGTTTCACTGTATATGTAATATTCAAAACATAAGGTCATCCTACCACATTATTTTGCTGGGACATAGAATTCAGAATGTCAGACTCTGACCCACATATTTGGATATCATAAGACTACAGTGAAACCTTGTTGTAACGATCCCATCCATTCCCTGCAAAATGTGTCCGATATCTGAATATGTCGAGCAAATGAGCCAAATGACCAGGAAATTTGTTGACTTCGAGGTCCCTGAAACTTTGTGCTGCTGACTAAATATGTCAGACACCTGAGTGTCACTATATTGGTGTTTCATGGTGCTATCGTGACTCCTGTACTTGATTTTGTGACCACATTTTCAAGACATTGCGCTCCATTTTGTTGTTATAGCTTTGCTTATCTGAGTTTGGACAACACGATTTACGTACTTTTACAGTTTTCCTTATCTGGACAATGCCACCGGAACAACTGACCACCAGAACAGGATATAAAACGTTCAACATGTGGAACATGTAAACAGAGCCCTAACCTTTTTGTAAACAGACGCATGAACCCTACTGATAACATATATACATGTATATATGTGTACAGTGCTCCCTGCCTTGAAGGATAACTTTTCAAGATATCAACTGAATACTTTTCACATTATTTATAACTCCAGTGACAAACCGCCTGAAGTGAGAGTATGTGTGGGAAAACCTGTATTCACAGGGCACCTTTTGGAACAGGCCAAGCATGTGCAATAAGAAAGGTCTACATGTATGTCAAGAACTTTTCAAGTTAACGCATGAAAACCAAATTTGCTAAGATGGCTCTGTGACCTTGCAAATTGGGTCAAGGTCACCCATCTTCAAACTCATCCGAGCCCTCATGTCGGACTAAAATTGTACAATATGGAAGGCACATGTCAAAAACTTTTCAACTTTTCACCTGTATCTGTGCTCCTTGCTTTTATCAAGAAAAACAACACTCAGACTGCTCTGACCATTAGCCAAATGCTAATGTTTCTTACATTTGGCCAAAGACATGAAAATGTGTTTATCGGAGAAGTGTAGCCTCATTGCCACTAAATTTTCCAGCATAATTAGTGTCCACATTGATGTGCACCTACATTTGAAAGATTGTAACATCTGCCTCTGACTGAAGCACCCAGGAACAAATCTGAAGACACAACGACTTGTGCCAACCTATAATTTGAATTATCTGTTTATTCCCAAAATGTATCCCATTGCACCAAAGTGCATCACAAGTGTTAAGCTCATTTCTGACAAACATACCACTGGCACTAGTCTTGTGTTTAGCTGTGGAATTCCCTAATTTTAGCATTATTATATCTGACATGTACTTCATTATGTCTGTGTTGGCACACAGACATATTGTCTTTCTTTCTTTCTTTTTCTTTCTTTCTTTCTTTCTTTCTTTCTTTCAGGTAGAGGTCATATCAAGGTCAAAGGCCACTTTCGATGGTGGCTTTCTTCTAGCCATAACTTGGTCAATTTTTATCCAATTTTGATCATGTTGGGCTCAAATTGTAGCTTTTGTAATACTGCACATTATTGGAACTTACATGTAACCTCTAAATGTCAAAGGTCAGGGTCATCTGGACATTTGAAAGTTTCATCCAGCCATAACTTGAGCAATTTTCATTCAACTCTAATCATGTTGGACTCAGGTTGTAGGTAGTGCACACCGCACATTTTTGTAAGAACATGTAACCTCTAATGGTCAAGGTCACTTGGCCCTTTGAAAGTTTCATCTTGCCATAACTTGGTCAATTTTCATCTTTGCTTCATCTTGGGCTTAAATTGTAGGTATTGTAACACTGCACATTTTTGCAATTTACATGTGACCTTCAAAGGTCAAGGTCATTTTGACTTTGAAATTTTCATCCAGCCGTAAGCATAATGGAATGTGAAATACCAAAGGACAAAAGTTGTACAATTTAATAATTACAACTTTTGAAGGCACACAGACAAACTTTTTTTGAAGCTAATCTACTTTTCTAGTTTATATTTTGCTTGGTAGCAATTTTCAACAGATTAGCTCAATACATGGCTGACAATAGGAATTAGGTAATTTGATCTTTACATCAAAACTACATTTGGACAATTTTCTTATCAACACTGGAGACCTCCAATTTTTTCTCTTTCTTCCCTTTCCTCCTTTTTATTTATTTATTAATTTTTTATGTTAATTATACAATACAGTACATCTATGGCCTTTCAGGTGCCCACTGCCCACGTAGGGCAGATGCTCACTTCAAGTGATTTATGGGGAGGGGGTCCCAGTTTGCTGGCTTATGTATCAATTTTCCCCCAGTACAAAGCATGGGTGGGGGATAGAGTTAATGGCTGGTGTGAAGTATGGATTACAGAAAGACTTCCAGATGGAAAGGAGCATAAATAAAATTACCAGTACCCCAATACAGGAAACCCTTTTACCTTCAACCCCTCCACTTTTCACAGAGGATCCAGTAACATGTTAAGAACATGTATATATGGAATTCAAAATGGGACTGAAGAAAATTGCCCTCTAAAGACTGGTGCCCATTGAGCAGAATGAAGTGGACACTTGGACATATTTCATGTAACAGGACAGATACCCCTCGCCAGTCTACAATTTTGTGAGCCAAGATGCAACAGATGAACATTTATTGTGGTCAAATTTTCTGAAGTACGCAGATATTTCAGCAGGCAAACAGATCTTTACTGTCATGCAGGCCTCAGACCCACGTGATCAATACAACTGCCACTGAGTTCACACCTTTTAATCTAATCACAATCATTTGATTACATGCACGATGCAATTGTTCACAAAGGCGGTGATATACTGATACCGTCCTTTCTCTCATGTTTCCAAAACTGATTTTTTTTCTTTAAAATCTCAATTACCAATACTGCAATAATGTACAACATATATGCCTATTTTTGATTTTAGATTTTTTTTCCCTGTGGCAACTGACTGTCATCATTATAGGGACAGACTGTCCGTCCATATGGGTTAATCCTCTGACAACTGAGACAACATCATTCCCCTATTCGAACCCTCTGGGTGTATTGCTCCCACCAGAGCATCAAGGACAGCCATTACTTGATGGCATTGGACTCTTAATGAAAAGCAGGTGCTGATATTCATGATATTTGTGACACCGAATGCTTCCTGACGGTTTTTAATGGGAAAAAGTTCCCCGCTGATGTGTTACTAGGTTGGGTCCTTCATGGTTAATGTGCACCCTATGCCTTCATGACAAACATAAAAGGACTTGCCACGCACCTCTTTCACTGTTACTTTAACTGATCCTCCCCAGTACAGCCAAAATTCAATATTGAATCAACTCATGGGTGAAAGTCTTGTGACTTAACCTTTAAAAGCATATTTTTTCTGGTACATTGTTAACTCTTTCAGCGCCACATTTTTGACCCAGTCAACAGCACCCTTTGTGCGCAAAACACCCAAAGTGTGCGAAGGAAAGCTGTTGACTCAGACCACTGTATTGTTCCATTAAGTTTGCCTTCAATTGCAGCTGTCACTGAATGAGTTAAGCTTAACCCCTTGCAGGCCAAACCACACAGACCTTCTCGTTGTCTTCCTCATTGTTTTACTTACTTTTCTCATCTGTGAAAAACATTTTTTTGACAAGAATTGTACGTGAGGCCTAAATTGTGATAGCATTTCCGAAGTCGATACGTTTTCCTTGGCATACATACAGGCTGGGCACATTAACCCATTCCTTGAAATGCGGTTCACTCAATCATATCCTAAATGGAAAAGCGCTGGTAATACAAATTCAGCAGTCCAGCCTCATACAGTATGTACGTGTACTGTGGGGGGGGGGGGGGGCTGGTATGCTGGTACAAATAATAATTTTGCCCTAGTACAAGGTATGGAAAATACGAAAATGTACAAATTATGGTTGGTATGAAGTATGGAAATTGAAAGTGATTCCAGTGTGTCAGTACAGCAAATAAAAATGCCCAGTACACTAGTATGGACCCCCCCCCCCCATGTACACAAATACACACACACAACATCTAAAAGTGTCCAAAGCACACGGATGCCCCCACCTGTCATTGTGCCCATCAGCATTGGAAAGAAGAGCATGTAATTGGCGTAAGACTTGAAACATATTGTGAAATCTTCACATGGATAATAATTATACACACATAACTTTTCATTGATCTTCCTGTCAAATTTCATGGCTATATCTGAATACTTGTAAACACCAGACTAGGGCCTGGCAGCCCAAAAAACCCAAACTGAATTTGCTTTTTCAGTGAACATTTGCTCTAAAATATTAGAGAAGCAGTTCGACGCGTTTCGCCTCCAACGGGGCTCATCAGGAACTGACTTAACGCTCACTAGCTTGTGTTTGATTATGCGCAAACGGCCATTGCCGTTTTTATATATACCCTAAGGTAACACGTCCATAGTAACAGACGTTACGTCATGGCGTGGACCGGGGAGGCGTGATCTCCGCTGACTCAGTCAAGCATGATGACCCGTCAGTAAGTGGTTTGACACATGGAGAGGCACGTAATTAACGTGTCACAGAGACCGACTGATCCGGGGGGTCGGGGAGAGCCTCCCCCGGGTTCATGACACTGGGAAAATATTCCCTAGAGCGCCTATCCCTAAGAAGTAGGGCTATGATGTTATATCAAGGTGGTGGGTATAAATGAATGTTAGAATAACGTTACAAGGTCCATGAAATTTTCATGAGACACATTGAGAGGGAGTTGAGCTAGGAGTGTGGAAGAAACAGTGTTTCTGCCTCAGGATTAAGTGTTTGTCATGGGAAAGCAGATGAGAGAACTTTAAATTTTCATCATAAGACAAGACTAGTCTATCTACTTTCCCATGACATTTAGACCGAACGGTTCCATAACTCTCAACTGGTGGATCCAATATTGCTCACGCGCCAATCTGAAAGTCTCAGTTTTTTTCAGTTATATCTGAATACTTCATGTGCTGCACATAGCACAACTTTCAAAAGAACCAACACTCATTTTCCTGGAATTGTCATTTTCACTAAGTTAATTAACAATTATCAACAATGGATAATTAACCCAAGAGACAAACAAAACACTAGGGGTACATCTTCACATATTTATGTTCCTATCAAGTTTCACTGCTGTACCTCAAACACTTTGTGAAATACCCATGACTCTGTACAAATTTGACATGAGCCAAAATTTTCACTAAATTAATTACTGAAAAATGAACAGCTCAGGGTAAATTGACCCAAAAGATAAACAAAACCCCAGGTGCACATCTTCATATATCTATAAATTATTCTATCAAGTTTCATAGCAGTACATGTATATAAAAAACTTAAGATATGCGCAACACAAACCTGCCAAGTCCAAAGTCTAATCAACATTTTCACCAATTATCAGAGGATAATTAATCCAAGAGGCAAACAAAACCCAGGTGCACATCTTCATATATACTGATTAATGTTCTCACCAAGTTTCATAGGTGTACCTCGAGTCAAATAGTACTTTACGGAATATATGCGGCACAAATCTGACAACTCAAACAATGCTAACACTGAATCAACATTTTCCCTCAGTTAATTAATGATTAATTAACACAAAATAATTAATCCAAGAGACAAACACCACTGCAGGTACACACTTTCATATATTGATAAATGCTCCCACAAAGTTTAATGATTGTACCTCAAATGGGTTTTAAGATATGTATGCATGACACAAATCCAACAATTTTAATGTTGGATGGAAGGGCGAGGGCAAATTAAAGGACATTTTCCTATTTTTGTACCACCTTAATGAACAAGTCAATACTTACATACTTTTATTATACAGTAAAACCTGTTTGAGGACTACTGTAATGAAAGACCACCTGCCTTTTAAGACCATATTTCCAAAGTCCCATTTGCTATCTCTCCCATGTTATTGCACCTCCATTGAGAGACTACCTGCCTTAAATGACCACTATTTGGCCTGCTCTAGGGGTGGTCTCTCAAAACAGGTTTCACTGTATTTATGAAAAACATCCTATTATGTAATTTTACATTTATATGTGTAGCAAGATTATAATGAGCACTAAATTGTTTATTTTATCTTGAATATTTTGAAAATAAAAATTTCACATACACAGACACAAAAAACCCATATTTTTATCCAAAATGCCAATGTTTACAGAACAATTTTGAATTTCAAGTTCTGCATGTCATGTAGACAGACATTGGTTTCCGTTAACCCCCAAATATGGGTATATTAACCCTTTCAAAACCTCAAATACTCCCTGCCAAAATTATGAAGGGTCACAATGTCTTGTTTATTTGCATGTTACAAATCTAGTTTTTTCCCCTGAATTTCCCTTCTTGTGACACCCTGACAAAAATTCCAAACAGAAACACTGACAGGTTCTGCAAAGCCTCACACTTCACTGAGTATTAGGTTTGTTATGTTAGAAACACATAAATCTGTCGCATTTGGTTCAGAAGAGTAGTAACTTTGTTTGGCTTGACATTATCTTTAGGTGCAAAGGACAAGTATTTTAAAAGGTCCTTTTCCAGTACAAAGTTAACAAACTGACACAGTTGGCTGGAGATCTGGTCCTGTCGCCAAGCAGTCATCCTTGTCTAGATAAGCACAAGGGATACAAGTGTCTTCCTGCCTGTATACATAGCTCTTGTAAGCCATATATATTTTATGTACAGCCCTTGTGATATGCAAAGTGACTTTTACCAGACTCGCATAGATTGGCGTGTTTATATGACGTTCTTTGGAATACCGTAGTCCTCTTAATACAAGGCCACCCCAAATGCATCAAAATGTGGCTTTACAAAAGCAAAGGTGGCCTCTTTTAAGGGGTAAAATATAATTGAAATACTATCCTTGCTGCATGGAAAAGTGGCTTTTGCAGAGGGGGTGGCCTCTCTTGGGTCTTACAAGAAGGGGATCACGTACTGCAGTGAGGCACACCAAGCATATCGAGTTGTACAGCAAACACTCTGACATATATCCAAGCAAGAAAACAAAAAATTACCAACCACATGCATGGTGCGAACACAGTGAGAGGGCTGAAAGTGAAACTTCCCAGCCTACCACCCACTATCACAGACCACTCTATGAGTGTGGTGCTCACTATTACAGAGTTGTGAAAACAAAGACAGCTGGAACAGAGCTGGGGTCTAATGAAAAAATTAATGTTCGGAAAGTGTACTTTTGACTCTTTTAGCATGTTTTACATAGAATATATGGGTTGCTATGGGTTTGCTTGCACCTGCTTCTTGTTGTCAATGCATGCTGTTCACACCTTTTGATTGGCTGACAGCCTGAAGTGGAAGGATGGGGAATCCAAGAATGGATGCTTGATTCAGCTTCCTCGTAAAAAGACTTTTTCTTCATGTACCAGCGTGCCTGCAGTTACATCGAATATAAAAGTCCAGGTCAACAGCTTTCCTTGTCACCCTTAGGGTGTAATGCACCCAAAGTTTGCCAAGCAAAGCTGTTAACTCAGTCCAAAATGTGGTGGTAACAGAGGTGGGTTTCAATGTACTGTAAATTGCTTTAGTTTTGCTGTACTTTTATTTTTGCTTATTTCGCTGATGGCACAAAACCGTGAAAATAAAAGCACAGTAAAACAGTACTTCAACATTATTTGAACAGGAATTATTTCCAAAAGAGTGAAATTAAAACTAGAGTGAAATGTCAAAAATACAAAAAACTGAAAATTTATACACGTGAAAATAAAGCAATTTACAGAATGTACAAATTTTGCATCACCAAATGATTATTGATCTGGGAAATATGAAATTGCTAAATAAAATTAGCTTTAAATAGCGCGTACATACATTCAAACTTTCCATGCACACACACCTTTGCCAACAGCTTATCCACCAACAGGACTGAAGTCCATCCCCCCTCCCTTCAGAAAGTCTTAGTTCAACTTTCAACCTATCTTTTGAACACTACCTGTCATACAGAACCACTTCTCACAGGGACAGCCCCTGAAGATAGGCTCTAAAGCACCTTTATTTTCATCGCAAAGCACCTGTGGCAACAACCACCTATTATATTTCTTATGCTTTATTGAGTGAAACCTGTTTGGAGAGACTGCCCCTAGGGCAGACCAAAAAGGGGTCACATTAGGCGAGTGGTTTCTCACCTGATTAGACATACAACATGGGAAAGATAGCAAAAAGGTCATAGTCAACAGTGTCTGAAAAGGCAGGTGGTCTTTCACCAAAGTGGTCTCTCAAAACAGGTTTCACTGTAATATATAAATGACTGCACATGTAAGAGCCATGTGTCTTAACAATTGATTTCACGTGCTTCAGGGGCTCTTTTCAGGCTTTATGTCTGTTCGCTAACCGTGCTGATTGTTAAAGTTCATCCACGAAGAGAAGAACGAATTGAGGAAGTGGCATAAAATGAAGTCACTGTGAACATGCAGCCATCAATGGAAACAGCAATGTAGCCATGACAACAAGAACTGTCAAGGGCAATGAGACAAACTTTATTTATACAATATGTGACAGGTCTGCCAGAGTGTCTGCAACAACTTCCGGTCACGCAGGAGACTATCATTGGGATTACGAGCAGGCAGACAGGGTTAAGTTTCCAGGGACTGCTGGTGCCATTAGGCAAATGTTGATCTTTCATCTGGCTAAAGAAATGGGCAAATGGTGAATTCATTTTAACACAAATTATGTAAGAGTTTGGTCAAATTCTGTAGTGTGGTCAAAAAAGAAGAAAAAAAATAACTGTTTATTACCACTAACCTGACCAACCCATCTCTACCCCTTCCCCCCCCTGACCTCCTGTTGACTTACTTCTGACCAAAAAAAAACAAACAAACAAAAAAACAAAAACAAAAAACAAAAAAATTTAAAACACCTATCTACCCAAAATTGTGGAATATTTAAAAAAGAAAACATACCAACCCACCCAAATTGTCAGACTTAAAAAAAAAAATCATGCCGATCTACCCCAAAAATGTTTGTTCCATTAGGAGTAACACACTTGTATTTTTTTGGCCTGATTACTGTTTTATTTCTCCATTTTGGCTAACAATTTTGAAGGCTTAGATCTGTCCCTGAGTTGGGAAGTAGGTAAGTGATATTTTTTTTTCTTTTTTCCTTTTGTTGAGACAAGCTGTTGATAGACCAATTATTACCATGATTACACAAAAGACACGCATCCAGCATGTCCACCACACTACGCTGATGATTGATCAGCTGTTATACTGAAGGCATGTCACATTTTGTCAATAGTCATCCAGCCATCTATCCCAGATGAGATATTTATAAACACGCATTTATAAACACATTTTTTACACATATGTGCTGTGCAGTCAAATGCATCTACAAGTTTGAATATGCTGAGTGCATACGTTTAGCTATCGGTCAATTTCAAAGCTTTCATCTGCCTTCAATAATCTATCTAAACATACTGGGACACCAGGCTGTCACAACATAAGTTTGTTGCCTCATTAAACACCAGTAAAATACGAATATACATAAATAAGTTTTTCGCCAGAGGATAAAATAATATTTTGTACACAAAATTTGTTCTGAGGGTCAACTGTGGACCCAAAAATTATTGCTTCAGATCCTCTAAACTTCAAAATTTGCTTTCCAACTGGGTCTATGGTCTCTGACTGACACAAGTTTCATTTCTGTAGAATGGTACTTCTGAAATTTTGCATACAGTGTCATGTTTACATTGGGGGACATACATAAGCAAAGAAATGCAAGAGAAAATCAAGATGATACCATGGTATACCGACTGGCACCTGTTCAATACAGACTGAACACTACAGATTTTACTTTCAACAGAAAGCTGGCATCAAGGGTAAACACCCAGTAAAATTGTATGGAACCTGAGTACCATCACCTGCCATTTAGCCAGAGAGAAAAAAAAAGTACGGTGATGGTCCTGTACTCAGCTGAACTTCCAAGCATGGACTGAAGTGGTCTTGTGAACTTAAGAAAAAACATCAAGGTGACCTGTTTGTAATAGGTCTGTACTTCATACAGTTCATAAGCCATTCTTTAAATGAATTGTGAGAGAATGCACTATGACTGGGATATGTGCCAGAATGTCAGTTCAAGCTTTCAAGGTCACCCCAGGGCAAAATTAACAACACCAAAGGAAACCCCATCAAGGTACTTTCCTAATAGCACCTAACAGTAACCATGGGCCTAGAAATTGTCATCCACCATAACCATAATATATATATATATATATATATATGGATAATGCCAGCCAAGCATGTGAACAGGACAGTGCCAGAGCAAAAATACATGTATTAGCTCTTTCAGTGCCAATCATGTCCAATGTTGATCTACTTAAGTCAAACTAATCTGAATTATCATAAGGATCTCAGACTCCTATTCCTTGTAAAAAAAAAACCTTTCCTTCAAGTACTAGTATGCCTATAGTTCCAGAGAGAATAGGAAAAATTATTGCAAGGAGAAGAAGGAGGGGGAACAGGAGAAGGAAGTGGAAGAAAGAGGCACAAAAAACAACAGTACACAGACAGACAAAATGAGCAGCAGTTTAATATGTTTAACTTAAGACACTGAATAGAAGAATATAGCATTGGTGGGAACCACCGACGCAGAATTGATCAAAACGCTGAAATTACACCCGGTTGATCTGAAACTGGGAGTTGGGCTATTATTTGCTAAAACATGTTGTGACAACAAGTTCATCATCGTTTGAACATGATGAATTTCATTCATAGTTACACTCCAATACATGTATGTCTGTGACCATTTGCCACACATCAATCACACCGAGGGGAAATAACACGGTGAACACAGGAGTTGCAGGGGTTCTGGACATTTTTTGTCATGGAGACTGCATGGTGTGTGGGTGCATCAATTTCAAATTTATGAGTTTCATGTTTCTACTCATCATGTACAGAAACTTCTTGATGAACACACTTAGTCACCAGCATGCCAATAAGGAAGAAGGATAACAATAATTTTTTGTCGCTTTCTGCAAAACTTAACCCTTTCAGTGCACAATTTTGGACTGAGTCAACAGCTTTTCTCTGGAACTAGAGGCATGCTGGTACTTAGATTAAAGGTCCTTTCACACGAAACACGAATTTGAGATCCTTATAATATTTCAGACTAGTTTCACTTTAGCAGATCGACTTAAGACGTGATTGGCAATGAAAGATTTCACTACCATATTCAGTGCTAGAAATAAGGAAAAATATTCACTTGTCCGCCAACCAAGTGGAGTCTTAAATTCTAATTGAACTGTATGTAAATTTTGGACAAGTGCATTGGCAGTTTTACTTGTCCGTCACAAGTTTCACTTAGTACGGACAAGCAGATAAGCCCTATTTCTAGCCCTGATATTTATAAGCTCATCATGAACTGCTCAGTATATGATTCCAAGATTGCATCAACATCATGATCAGATGTTATTTTACTATTACACTGAAACTTAACACTTTTTCCTCTTGCATACCTGCAATGCAACAATTGAACAGCTGTGAAATTATTAACGACTGTATCCCCCCCCCCCACCTGCTTCGCTCTGATGGCACATTATAACCAACACGTCTGCTTCCTCATTTTGTCAATTAAATCATCTTTCAACATGTTCCAGGCAGAATATTTACATGTTTGTTTGGGCCTGAGGACAGCGGCGGGCACATGGAAATCTAGAATACTGTAAATTGCTTTAATTTCCCTCTCCTCTTTTTTTTCACTTAATTCGCTGATGGCACACTAAACCGTGAAAATAAAAACACAGTGAAATAGTATTTTGACATTGTTTGAATAGGAACAATGTTCAAAACAGCGAAATGTTACATAAACAAAAACTGTGAAAATTTATACACCCGAAAATAAAGCAACTTACAATATAAAACCACTTTAAAAGTATGAGGAAATCATTGGCAATTTCAAGCCCGCATAGGGTGGTATGTTTCAAGTTAAAGTCATCCACTGATGGCCATTTCCTTTATTTTGTATCTTGTGTAAAGTACTGGTCATGCATAGTCACACTTCTGGCACAAATGGCATGGCGTACAGCAATTTTTAAATTGTAAGCCTGTAGGCCTAAGATTATTCTCCCACTGAACACTGGGGCATCTTACTGTCTGGTCTGACTTAAATGCCCATGCCTAAATCTATATTGATCTTTCAAGTTGAATTTTAACAACATTTTTGCTTGTTCAGAAAATTTAAAAGCAAAAAAAAAAAAAAAAAAAGGGGGGGGGGGGGGGGCTCGTAGCAAGTATTGTACTGCCTTGGAAGTACAGAGCCAAGATCACATCAAGCTGTGAATAATAAAATTATTGTGTGACATAACTAACAACTTTGCTTTTAGTCAACTGCTCCCACTCAGAAATACATCAGTTAGCCCACTTTGGAAAACTGATCAATTGCGATCATGATTTGGTATCAAAATGATCACTTGCCTTTTCATTAACATGATATGTAGATTGCATACAGACAATATACCCAAAAAACGAACATATAATCAATTCCACCATAACTTACGGGACATTTGATAAATACTTTCTTAATTAGATTCAAGTTTCCACAAATAAACACAAGAATATTACATTATGGCACATAACATCATATTAGGGAGACACCCAGCGACTAGTCTTAATGATTACTTGTACATGTACTAGGTTCTAGTGGATTTGATTCTTGGCTGAGGGGCAGTAAAATTCTATCGTGACTTGTGGGACATTTTTGATCAAACTTTCTGAAATGGTATGTAAAAGCTGTGATTACTATCTCAGTTTGAGTGATATAAGTTTAGGTTTCAGTCCCTTTACTGGCTATAGAGTTTAGCTAGCTGCATGGATACCAGTTTTGAGATACATGTAAATGCATCATCCTACCTCTAATACTATCAATTTTCCATTGCACTGATCGAACACTATCCCATCAAACCAAATTTTAAGAGCCTTTCTGTTTCAAATTATTTCAAGTTACTTCAACAATGGTTCTAAAAATTTTTTTTTCAAGCAGGCCAAGACAATTTTCTCCGAGGTGTACATGTCCAGGAACAAGTGCTCCTATCTTTAGCATATTATTCTCAAATATTACTTGTCCCCCATCAATTTTAACTTGTCCCGGACAATAGGACATGTGAATTGATGAGCCCTGTTTTAAGTTACATCAACAATGGTTTTAAAAAGAAAATAAACACATTTTTAGAGCACATACAATTATACTTCACATCAATATTTTCATTCCATTCTTAAATGGTTGCCCAACAATTGAGCACAGTAAGACTAAAGTCAAGTGAATAAACAGATACCCTCTTGCTACATACATGTGCATTTGCCTTTGACTCAGGTATGTATGCTGAGATCCATACATGTACATTTGCCTTTGAGTTTGACTCAGGTATGTATACTGAGATCCATACATGTACATTTGCCTTTGACTCAGGTATGTATGCTGAGATCCATACATGTATATTTGCCTTTGACTCAGGTATGTATGCTGAGATCCATACATGTACATTTGCCTTTGACTCAGGTATGTATGCTGAGATCCATACATGTACATTTGCCTTTGAGTTTGACTCAGGTATGTATGCTGAGATCCATACATATACATTTGCCTTTGACTCAGGTATGTATGCTGAGATCCATACATGTACTTTTGGCTTTGACTCAGGTATGTATGCAGAGATCCATACATATACATTTGCCTTTGACTCAGGTATGTATGCTGAGATCCATACATGTACATTTGCCTTTGAGTTTGACTCAGGTATGTATGCAGAGATCCATACATGTACATTTGCCTTTGACTCAGGTATGTATGCTGAGATCCATACATGTATATTTGCCTTTGACTCAGGTATGTATGCTGAGATCCATACATGTACATTTGCCTTTGAGTTTGACTCAGGTATGTATGCAGAGATCCATACATGTACATTTGCCTTTGACTCAGGTATGTATGCTGAGATCCATACATGTATATTTGCCTTTGACTCAGGTATGTATGCTGAGATCCATACATGTACATTTGCCTTTGACTCAGGTATGTATGCTGAGATCCATACATGTACATTTGCCTTTGAGTTTGACTCAGGTATGTATGCTGAGATCCATACATATACATTTGCCTTTGACTCAGGTATGTATGCTGAGATCCATACATGTACTTTTGGCTTTGACTCAGGTATGTATGCAGAGATCCATACATATACATTTGCCTTTGACTCAGGTATGTATGCTGAGATCCATACATGTACATTTGCCTTTGACTCAGGTATGTATGCTGAGATCCATACATGTACTTTTGGCTTTGACTCAGGTATGTATGCAGAGATCCATACATATACATTTGCCTTTGACTCAGGTATGTATGCTGAGATCCATACATGTACATTTGCCTTTGACTCAGGTATGTATGCTGAGATCCATACATGTATATTTGCCTTTGACTCAGGTATGTATGCTGAGATCCACACATGTACATTTGCCTTTGACTCGGGTATGTATGCTAAGATCAACTTTTATCTCCAGCCACATGTGCTACTTAAGAGAGATTTGTATTGGATCCTGGTGACTGATGTGAAATAGCGAGTCAATAGGAACAGACAGGGCTCTTTAGGCTGGCAAGACTTGATTTTGTACTGTCAAACACATCGTTTCATCCCATCAGTCACAGTGGATAGCAAAGTAGAATTACATAAAGAAGGAGACATTTTTTTCTTCTCAAAACTGGTACATGAAGGCAGATCTAAACTGAGTACCTTGTAAATGGACTGCCACCCACAAGTATATCACTGAAAGTGAGTGATAAACAAAACAAATCATAGTGTGACTTACGGGACACTTGCTTAATGTTGTGTGAGTCAAACACTGTTCCGTACCATGTGCTAGGGCAAAATTATTACTTGTACCAGTGTACTAGTCCCCCCCCCCCCCCTGTTTACACCTCCTATACAGACTGCCTGCCTTGACAGACCACAGTTTGCACATCCCTAGGGCTAGGCTCTTAAGACAGGTTTCACTTCTTTATGCCAGCCAACAAGTGCCAACAAAATGACATCAGAAAGAATAGATCTCCATTTTGGACCCAAGCTATAGTCAGTTAGCTGACCGAAGAATTCGCCATATTTTTACTATTTTTTTGAATCCCAGCAGTTTCATAGAGGAGGTATTCATATCTAACTAAATTAACTGCAGACCTGTTCTTGTGCCGTCAGTTCCCAGGCAACCGAAGTATGCCTCTGCTATGATGAGCGCTACTTGTACCATAAATGTTACATAACCGTCCAGAAATAACACCTTTTCTGCCAAAGAAATTAAATTTTCTAAATTGTTTGGCATCTTGCATGTTTTAAAACTCAGAACTAATGACGTTTCACAAGCTTCTCGCTTTCTCGAGTGTGTTACTTTTATCATAGAAACTCATTTGGCCCTACTTGACATGTATCAATAATTGCCCTCTTCCTGTCAAGTTCCTTGCTGCAGCCTAGGTGGCACCACAGGACCCCAGTTTCTGTGAAAACTGCTGAACCCTTAAAGTGCTAATCAGTGCTATAGATAATGGTTTTCTCATTACGGTTAAACATATAATGGCTAAACGATTCAAATTTATATAATAATATCTATACCTTTCATTCAAATACCAGCAAGCATAGTCTAAAGAAAAAAAGTAGTCTTAGTCAACAGCTTTCCTCAGGACACTGAGCGCATTGGACCCAAAGTGTCCCGAGGAAAGCAGTTGACTCAGTCTTAAATCAGTGCATTAAGGGTTGATGGAACACTTTTACAGGAAGGGTAGCTCCAAAACAGTCTCCTAAAGCAGATAAGTCTCTCAATGGAGGTCAAGCAACATGGAGAAAGATTATTAGATCATTCTATATTAGCAGTAGGGGCCTAAGGGACTTGATAAACTTGGTCTCAAAAGGCAGATGGTCCCTCAAGCATGTCAGGGGAGGGACAACTGAACACCATACATAAAATTATGTTGCATGTGTAATCATCCCGTCATATTTCCTGAAGCTTGAGTCCAGCTGTTTGTGTGTAGCCTAACTGACAACAGTGCACATGCTGCTACCCATGTATCCCTTCAAATGACACACATCTATTACATGATATTATTATTTAACAACGTGTTCTACCTCCACCAAGAGCACATATACAGAGATGGCGTATCTTACTTGAAGTCCTTCACCAGGATCACAACTCTCTTTGCAGGAGAGTCCTGGACAAAATTGTAATTTATGCTTTTGAAACTGAACCCTTCCACCTCACTTCATGCACAGATCTATACAGGCATTGGTGCAGATACTGCATTACTTTTATTAAAAAAAATACACTTTTGAACATGTTTTAACCCAATCCTGGTCAAGACATGTCAGATTATGGTACAGTGAAACCTGTTTTGAGAGACCACTGTGATGAAAGACCCCCTGCCTTTTCAGACCATGTTTACTACAGTTACGCCCGGCTAAAAGTTAACAGCCAAACGCTTTTTTCGCGTTTTGCTGGTGTTTGGAAACGTTTGGAATGTGTTTGGAAAAAATCTCAAACACTTTTACAAAACGTTCGAACACTTTCACAAAGCTACCGAACACTTCTCCAAACGCGTTCAAACACTTTCCAAACGCGTTGAACAATTACTCGAACAATTTCAAACACTTTCACAAACGCATTCAAACACTTCCATTTAAATGATGACGAATCTCCAAACGTATTTTCAACAGGTCCAGCAATATATGATGTACCTACATGTAAATGTGCACTTATCCAGCATTATAGGTTGTATATATACATGTATTTATATAAAACACGATCCAAATACGTTTACCCAAGTGTCTAATTCAACTAAAATTAATTAAAGACTTAATTCTTCATTTAAGATGTCATGAATACTTCATCTTTCAAAAACTGTTTCCGAGTAAATCCATAGGCAATATCATGATCAGATCATGATTCATGATCTGATCATGATATTGCCTATAAATTTACTCCGAAATAGTTCCTAATTTTCAATTAAAATATATATAATTACTCCAAGGACCAATGGAGTATAGCCTGGCTTACTCCACTGGGTAGTGTCATGTACATCTTAGAAGGTAGCGTTTGTTGCGTTTTCCACTGTATCACAGGCATAAACAAGTTGCAATTTGTCACGCAAACAAGAAAACAATGATATAGCCTACAATATATACACATGCATTGTAAGTGATACATGTACAAACTTTTAGATAGAACTGATTTTTTTGAAAAAGCATAATTTCAACTTTATTGTGAAATATACATAGTAGAGCTTTTTGGCTTATCCATAAATGAAGGCATGCACATGTTGTTGGGATTTTTAGGTGCTGATAAGCTTTTTAGACACTTGTTAAAAAATATTCCTGTCATTAGAATAAGATTACCAAGTGTACATGTACATGTATCACTTACGTTTGGTGCAAAGTGTAAAGCGTTTGGAAAAGTGTTTGAAAACGTTTGGAAAAGTGTTTGAAAGCGTTTGGCAAAGCGTTTGCAAAGTGTTTGCAAAGTGTTTGCTACGCGTTTGCAAAACGTCTGACTTTCACTGAATGTGTTTGGGAAACGTTTGGGAAACGTTGGTGCGTTTGGCGTTTGTTAACTTAAACGCGGGCGTAACTGTATGTCCCTTTTGCTATCTTTCCCATGTTATTATACCTCTATTGAAAGACCACCTGCTTTATGTGACCACTTTTTGGCTTGCCCTAGGGGTGGTCTCTCAAAACAGGTTTCACTGCACTGCATTTGGTATCCGTTGCACAGGTCACATGCTTAATGCCAAACCTACATGAAGAAAAACTTCTGGCCATGGTAGGTTGTGGATACGTGTAGGTCTGTTATTTGGTTGGGTCAGCAATTATTGTTACAAGGGGGCACACATATACTGAGTAAGCATGTCAAAGGCCATATGAAAATACCTGTCAACAAGTTGCAATCCAGAAGGAAGAAATACGGGGTCAGGTGTTCAAATCTACATGCACATTCACAATTATCATTTGTTTTTGAGTAATATGAATCACAGGAGGAAGCCACCTGTATACAGTGGTACAGAGAAGCTGCGGAAGTTTGGAAACGAGACCGGCACAGTTCAGGCTTTTCCCCAGAACTTAAAAGTTGAAAGGTGGTAAACATGACATTATCTTAAATTTTCTTGTTTTGGTCAAAAGTTCTATCAAATAATGCTAAAATATCATGTATTTTAATGGAAAAAGGTGGAAGGTGGTAAAAAGATGAAAAGGTGGTAAGGCAAAGGTGAAAGGTGGGCCACCTTGGAACTTATAATGTAAGGAAAACCCTGAAGTTTACTACACAGCTCAAAACTGTAAATTTTTCATCAATTTAAAAGTCACTCCCCAAACCTACAGAATACAGTCTCATAACATGCAAAACACATGCAACTAACCACTCCTTACATACATATTGCTACAATTTCATACAATCATGATGAGCATTCAACTCTCACTATTTCCTGGCATTATTAAAATGGAAAATACAGCCTTTCATTCCCAAAACAAAGTGGCATTTTCTGTGTTTCGAGGTCCCCTTACATGTTTTTTGAGCTCTTTCCTTTCCACATATATGCTTCACTTCAAAATGATCAGGCAAAGTTTCTCAAGACATTTTGTGAGTTAGGAAAGCAGTTTCTATAATATATATATATAATTTTCATGCAATGAAAGAATTCATAAAGAAACTGGGTGAAGATAATCTCTGTGTTAAACCAGACCAAACTTGGCTGCAAAGTGACCAAGCCAGGCAATGAAGAATGGGACTTTTCTCAAAGGGAAGTTTTGCAATACATCAAGTCATTTCACAGATTATCAGGTCAAGGAGAGTGTCAAGCAGTATTGGCTCAAATGACACCATGATCATAGCCAAACCTTATGGATAATTATTAACCCTTGCAAAAAGTGGCGAGACAGGTGGAGACCTCTGCAGGTTGCACCAGGAGGATTGTGGTAGTGAAAGGTCCCATTCTTCACTGCCCTGTGGGCAAGCTCATTCTGGCTCAATGCTATGTACAACCACTCTCACATCAATTCTATCAGTGATTCTTTAATTCTATGCAAACTATAAATGATAGAAAACTAATAAAGGAACTCAACAACTTCTGAGGCTGTGCACAAAAAGGGTTGAAGAGGAGCTCTGAAATTGATATATGGGTGATAAATGTACCCAGACACTGGGTCAGCAATGGCAATACATATCCACATAGCCTAAAATGACCATGAACTATTTTCGCCAAACTAAAGGTTGCAATAGCCAATACACGTACAATCCTTTTGACATTTTTCTGTCAACATGATCACAGCTTGGGGTTAAGTACTGAAATGCAAGTTTTAAACTGCAGCAACAGCAGTGGATTTCTTGAGCAAAATTTGCAGAAATGTATGAGGTTAACCTCTTTACCCAAATCTAACATCCATCAGACTAGTTAATTGACTGCAGGGCATGGTGGTGCCATTAGCCAAATGCTAATGTTTTTTTTATTTGGCGAAAGAAGTTTGCAAATGGCTAATTTTTTTTTAACGTGAATCATATATACAATGTAGTTAGGTTGAATTCTGCAGTGATCATTGTTTTACTCCCCGATTTGGCTACAAATTTTGAAGGCCCAGGTCTGTCCCTGAATTGCTAGTACATGCCCATGGAAACTATGTTTTTAGTCAAATACAGTTGTGATGGCAGCTATCCTGAAGAAATATGCAAGCAAATATTCTATGTGTACACTTTAAAAGCAAAAAAAAAAAAAAAAAAAAAAAAAAAAGCAAAAAAAAAAAAAAAAAAAACCTGACCACTAAGTAAAACATTTTGCTACGTTTATTTTTTCCTTCACAACATAATAAGGATTTACTCACCTCTTTTCTTGTCCTTCGTAATTTTCGCTCTAAATCATTCATATCTACCTCTGCATTGCGACTGCCTTTCTTTTTAAATATCATAGCCACTTCCGGCTCAGGTATGTGTGGATGGTGTTTACGACTTGCTATGCCTCGCAGATGGTCAAACTGTGTGATATTCACTGCTTTTCCACAGTCCAATAATGGCTTTTTCTTACTTTCCTTTTTAGAAGTTGGTTTCTTGATAGGAACTTCTGCAGGCTTTTTACTGCACAAAGAAACAACATAAATAATTATTATGGACCATAATGTGTATGCATGTCTTAATCCTTTCCCCCTGAATGAAGATGGAGTCAAAAGCATTCGTTGGCATGTATTGGTTGCTGAAGTATTTAACCTCCACCCAGGAAAGCTGTTGACCAGGGCCATGTTATCTCAATAGGCCTCATCTACCAGACTGCTAGCCATACTAGCTGATTGGGGTGGGGGTGGGGAAAGGATTAACACATATTTTTTCCAAAAGAAATCAATCCCATTCACAGATAATTGTTACAAAATTACAAATAGTTGGTCACATTTATAAACATGAGTCTTATCCAATTCAAAATCATGTTAAACACAATTTTAAGAAAGAAAGAAATGTATGAGAAAAACTGACAAATGTAGTATTCATAACACATTCATGATCAACCATAGTCAATGGCAAAATAATTTAGAGGTCAAACTGTAAATTACACTGGCAATTCATACTAAACCCATGCTATCCATAGCTCACCATTTTATTTTTTATTTTGATTGCCGGTTTTTTTGTAAATGTATGTTCCTATTCTCAATATGAGAACAATGAGCATGAAACATACTATTTGGAATTGCTGCCTGAGTATGATTTATAATTTCCCCGTGCATTAAGATGTGTCTTAAATGTTGTTTAAGTTATGCACTTAGGGGACAGTAAACTAATGATATGGGACCTTCTCTATTCTCTTACACTTTCCATAATTTTCTGTCATCTGTTTGTTCAACTACTAGCTTTTTTTTCTGCTCTCATATCTGCTACCTGTTTTCTACATTACATAATGGTTGCTTAGTTTCTTCTATCTCACCATATGGGTGTTTGTTTTTCCTGGCTAAACTCCATGGCTCTATTTCTGAAGTACTCTCTTTAACTTTACTGTTCCTTTCAGCTCTGGGTCTATTTTTTATCCTCTAATCTGAACCAATTGGAATTTTCTTTTCTGGCAATCTTTTCTTAGGTCCCCTTTACATGCTTCAAAAGAATTCTAGTCAGGTCTTCACTCATTTGCTGTACTTCCCCTTCTATCCCCATCTACCTTTCCATACTTGTTATTCAATATTACAGGCACTCCCGATTCATTTTTTATCCTTCCCAATCAAACTCCTTATGTATATTCCACACCCATTTCCTCCTGCCTTAATCCTATCTAAATGGTTGTATGTCAACTCATATTGTCATCCAGTTGTGAACTTGTGATCACTACCTAATTGTCCTGCTACCCTCTCAGTCTAAGATATAATCAGGTGTATGTCACTTCATCACATTCTAATTCATTGTGCCATCATCTAGTTATTTGTCTATTTTGCAGCTCGGTTCCATTTCTAACCAATTTGGTTGTCTGTTTCATATATATTTGGTTGCATATGTCTTTGTCGTGGTGTCACTTCATCCCAGCTGACCCTTAAGTGTCAGTTTGCACTTTTTGACAAGTAAACAATAACTTGATCAACTTTCCGACCACTTTAAATATGAAAAAGTGTAAAACACTCAAAACAAGTCCAATCTCAATCAAGACAGATCCTGACTGTGTATGTCAACTGCAAATTGACAGATTTTTTTTCTATACGATGTGCTTGGCCATTTGTTCATTACATATCTTCATGTTTTAGCCATACAAAACAAAATTGGTTCATGTAATAAACGAAACTGCTTTCATATATCTGGGTTCTGCACTATTTGTTTTGTGCTATATCATTTTATGGAATAGCCAGCTTCTTCTGTGATCAAAATCAAAATAAGGACATGATATATGCAAGCGGGTGAATTTCCCCAACTTATGCCAATTAACGTCTTGATCTTTTTCATAATGTGACAAAATCCGTCTTATCAGATGAACATGTTTTTTCACTGCTGGGTTGAGACCAAATAGATTTTTTGTCGCTGGCTGCAACCAAATTAAGAGACAAGTGACTACTTGTCTTATCGATGAAGTACACTTGCATCCAAATGACACAGCAACCAAATTGCATGCGATGAGGTGTTACAAATTCATATAAACAATCACTTTCTTGCACCAGAGAGGGCCATGTCCACTTCCCTTTGCATTGTGTGTCCCTGTCCGCTAAATTCAGTCCATACTTCCCAGGCCAGGGGAGTTTAGTAATCGGCCTCTATTTCAAGCAACTTCTCAATCCCTCCCTCATTAACATCTACTCCACTCTCAATCTACACATGGTCGATCTCCAGCAGTCATAACCTTATACCCCCACGGGTCGGTATCATCTTCATTTTAATTCCTTGCTGGCTGTGTTTATCAGTTTTGTGTTGTCAATAGTCAGACGGTTCCACATGGCCAAACAACGCCATGGAGCTCATAATAATCATGTATAATCACACTACAAACCTGCTATTATCAATGGGTTTTAATCTGCTGCAGTCATCTTTACAGCTCGGTTCCATTTCTAACTTCCATTCCCCGTTCTGTGTGACCTTATTCGTGAGAATTGATAGTAAAGGGTCGCTAGGGATATGGTTTTGAAGCCCGTCTCCCTCTGACCCCCGGCTTTCATCCCCTGCTGCCGCGGCTGCCTGCACCTTCCCCGCTTCCAAGTTCAGCTTCCAGTGAGTCGATGTTCTCGAGTTTGTGTTTATGATGTGGACCGAAATTATGTAAAGTGCCATGTACGAAACACATGGCAGGTCACACGACATCTTTTTAGTCTTCGACACGGCGCCGAGACCACAGAGATGGACCATATATGAATTTGACAGCTTCGACCTACAATTCGATCCACTGACACTTGCCTCTGTTTGTCAATATGGCGGGCACTGGCCAGGTGCGACTGCGGAAATGTAAATAAACAATGTTTCAAAATAATTTTAATGGCTGATTGCCATTAAACAAATAGTATATATATTTATAAAAAATGCTTCTCAATGATCGGAGTAATAATCATTATCGTTACATTGCGACATATTATTACAAAATCAGCCAATGGCGCGAAGAAGATTTTTTGTGTCCTGCTTGATCAATAATTTAAATGATTGACCACCAGGTGGCACAAGGTGTTCCCTCTCATATTTTTCCTTTAAAATTCTGAAGGAAACTGTGCAAAAGGTGTTGCCAAATATTGCCAGGAATGCCTTGATATGAGAAGCAGTGCAACCACTGTTTAATGTTGTAGATTGTGATATAGTGGTTTAGTCATGTAGGTTTTTTTTTTTTTTTTTTTTTTTAGCCATAAAACTTACATTATGGCTGGTGCTGAGACTCTTTGACAGTCGGTTTCATAGCTCATGCATTTTTTTTCTGTTTTTGTTTGTTTCATGGTAGTATAGACTATAGTATTATAGTGTGGTATGTAGTAAAGCCCCCCCCCCCCCCCCCGCGTGTTGCACTTGGACCGGATTGTGCACAAGCTCGGCATTATTTTATTTTGTAAGCGTGTATGTAGTATGGCATGTAGCCGTTGTGGGCTATATGAACAAGATTTTCTCTCACATTCAATGCGACCGTACAAGTCCAAGGTATTAGTACCAATAAGAGAGAATTCTCGTTTCCCACTGTAATTGTACTATAATTAGTCTCTCTCTCTCTTTCTCTCTCTCTCTCTCTCTCTCTCTCTCTCTCTCTCTCTCTCTCTCTCTCTCTCTCCCCCTCTCTCTGTCAAGGCCAAAGTCAAAACGGACGTTTGCTCCACTCAACAATTCGATCGAAAGAACCGTTTTTCTTCGTGATTGGTACAACAGTAGATTATAAATAAATAAAGAAAGAAAGAAAGAAAGAAGGAAAGAAAGAAAGAAAGAAAGAAAGAAAGAAAGAAAGAAAGAAAGAAAGAAAGAAAGAAAGAAAAACAATTTCCTTCCGGTCTCCTCTTATAGTTGCCAATTCTGGAAAAATGGTGATAAACACGAAATTCGTTTTGTGACTGTGTAGGGAAGGTAAGGGTGTTTACATTAAATGTCTTAATCCATTCTGATAGCATACATCAAAATAATATAAGATAGAATACATAAAATAAAATACTCATAATGAGGATACACATCAAGAGAAGATTAAGTAATGGTTATCATAAAATGTCAATGCCCCTCAGAAGAAAGACGCACCTGTGGGAAGACTGAGAGAGAGAGAGAGAGAGAGAGAGAGAGAGAGAGAGAGAGAGAGACAGAGACAGAGACAGAGACAGAGACAGAGAGAGACAGAGACAGAGAGACAGAGAGACAGAGAGAGAAGTTACAGTGTACTCAAATAACATGTCCGATGACGTGGTACTCTAGATTTACAGATAAACAACATACTCGAAGAATTATGCAACACATGATGTCCTGGCACTGGCACTGAAGATTTACAGTGTACTCGAATAGCAACTGATGTCATGACTCTCATTTTTTTGATTAGCCACGGCAATAATGACTCACGCTCACTAACAATTTCCTTAAGGGGCTGGTTCACTTTACAACAATTAAAATAGAAAATGTTAGCTTTTGTTAAACATATATTTTTATATTCTACAATTTTCATTTGACACCATAAAACTATTTATTTGGTTAAAGTAGACATCTCGATGAATGTAAATCCTTTAACAAATTTTATGTAACTGTTCAGTCATTAGATTTAGATTAGTACTTAAATTACAATTGAACTTAACAGATTTAGAATACAAACCAAAAATTGCTGAGACGCATTTCCAGATAAACATCTGATTTGATCAAAATTGACAGAGGATATTGTTGGCTACATAGCTGTATCTCATTTTGTAAAGGGTTCAGTTTACATTTTAAAGCTTTCAAAATTGACTCATTTTTTACATTCATTAAAATTTGAATGATCTATAAAATTTGAGTCAAATTCTATATCCAGTAGTAAATTTAACTTGAGATAAATATTTTCTTTCAGAAACATATGATTTTGATAGTCTTGCCTCAAAAACAAATGAAATAATTGCACATTTCTACATGAAAGTCACAAAGTGCACTAACCCATTAATTTGCTGAGCTATAATATATTCTCCTCGTTAAGAGAATTCATCTAACTGGTTTAAATTCCTCTTTTTTTCATTTCCAGATCAAAAGACATGAAGTATTACTACCAGCTTTATATAAAATATGTTATATATTTCTGTGCAATAAGCCATTCTCAGATATAGCCATGATTGCAGTAAAATCCACTGTAATGAGCATTAAAGGGCTCTCCCCACATAGGACGCATATATCTAGATTTTCTCCAATTGACATATAAAGATCATTCAGGACAGTCTACGCATATTAGATCCGTAGAAGTTTGTACCATACTTCTCAGTTAAAAAACTATTTAGTTCTGAGAAGACCATATCAAAATCATCTCCCCCCGCCCACCCCCAAAAACTGCTGACCTTGCAATAGAAATTCTTCAAAATATACTTTACAGAATCACTACTCTTCTTTGAGCTGACACAATATCTTAAATATATCATCTAGTCAACCACATTGAATTCTTCTCCAGCAACAATAACTTTAGATTTGTCATGCTGAGTGTTACCAAAAACCATGACTTTACCCTCAGATCCATCACACTTAAAACAATAATCATTAGCATAATTTTCACACAGGGAAATCATTTTGTTCAATGCCTTCAGTATGGGCACAACTAAGTCAAATCATCGGCATACAACGTTCCACCATTGTACTTAAGTTGGTGGTGCCATATGTTATATGTTGATGGTGATTTTTAGAAAATATTTTATCTATCTATCTATGTATCTGTCTATCTATCTATCTATCTATCTATCTATCTATCTATCTATCTATCTATCTATCTATCTATCTATCTATCTATCTATCTATCTATCTATCTATCTATCTATCTATCTATCTATCTATCTATCTATCTATCTATCTATCTATCTATCTATCTATCTATCTATCTATCTATCTGTATGTCTATCTGTCTGTTTATTTCATTTAGTCTGTGTATTCATTCATTCATTTGTTCGTTTCTTTCTTTCTTTATTTATTTGAGCTTGTGGCGCCAGATGTAAACTTTTTTAGCCTTGGAATGAATCCGTTCATAATGGCCTCGCAAGAACGGTATAGTTGAGAGCAGGTACATACGTTTGTTTGTTAATATACTTTATTCGTTTCGACAGGGTTAAAAATGGTTTATGGCTAATACAAAATTTTCTCTTCGAGTAAACACAAGTACATCAATAATTGATACTTCAAACTGCAAATATAAAAAAGGGTAAAATGAGAAAAAACACACACAATATTAGGTATAACAGAACAATTTGGTCATGCGTATATACCATGACAAGCAGAAGGTGAACAAATACAAACTATTACTTGCGCTATTCAAACAAAAACACAATTGTAATCAAAGAAAACTTACGATTGAATAAAGCATACGACCCCAAATAATAAGGAAATCAAGTGAAATCAAACCAAACACATAACTGTAACATAGGAAATCATAATAACCACGCGTAGATTGAAAAACAAAAAGAAGAAAAACAAAAACAACACAAAAAAAAACAAACAAAACAAAACAAAACAAACAAACACACACACAAAAAAACAGGGTGATGTAGGTATAATATTAAGTGTGTTCTATACGAACAGATTCGTGATACACGCTTATAAGAAAAATCATGTGAACATACATACATACACAGCACAATAGAAATCATATACAAAAATACAAAAACAAGAACTACACATGGTACGTAAATCCAAACCGAACAGGCAAATCAAGTTGGAAACATTTTGTCTGTATCGTTATCTCTTATGAACTTTTTAAACCTTGAGGTCTTCACATTGTAAGTCCTTATCGTATCTTTAATGTTACAGTTTTCATGGTATGGAGCAGACGGGACACCAAACAAAAGTAAGCTTTAACTCATTCCACCCTGATAGAAGACTGAGTCAACAGCTTTCCTTGGCGCGCTCCGGGCGCAATGCGCCCAGAGCGCGCCAAGGAAAGCTGTTGACCATGGGCATATAATTTGGAATGATCTTCCATGCAAGTTTCATCCAAAATATTGAAAAATAATCCCTAAATTAGTAAAATACAATTAGCAGACGACATTTAGATATTAGCGGGAAAAAGCGTCATCAGGGTGGAATGAGTTAAGTCCACCTTCTCGGTCACTCATAAACTATCAAACAAAACATCTGTATTATCAGAGAGAATGTCTTTCACCCTTGTCAAGGCTTTATGTCTAATATCGTTACAAAGGGGGCACTACAGCATAAAATGAATTCAGGTTTCGCACCTGGAAGCACAAGCACATTCAGGAGAGTTTCATAAGTTTCTGGAAAAGAGATAAGCATTCAGAGAGCTAAGGCCGACTCGCAAACTATTTCACAGTATAACAATTTTTCGGTGCCCATGCCTTAAGTGTCAAAAATTGGGAGGGTAAAATACAAGTTTCGAAGACTTTTTGAAACTGCCAACTGAAGGAGCATTACGCCCTGTTAATGGTAATGTGTTCCAAAGCCTAAATGTAGACGGTACTAGAAAAGATGATTTGCTGCATAGCAAATCATATGTGTGTTTTCAAAGCATATTGGTATGGCAATGTACAACTAGTCCATAACATAGGAGTAGAAATTGGAATGGCATCTCTATCTATTATAGCTTTGAAGTTATTCAACATTTAAAATTTCTAATGGTGCTACTTAGCATAATTTAAATTGCTACAACTTTGTTTTTAATTCATTAGGTCCGTAATTGTCAATAACCCCCTGGAAAAATTTGGATTTACACCTCTATCTATTACAATGTTGAAGATGTTCAAGATTGAAAATTTTGAATGCTGCTAATTAGCATAATTAAAATCGCTTCAACTTTTGTTTTAGATTCAGTACATGCGTAATGGGCAATAACTCCCTGTTACAAGTTGAAATGACATCTGTATCTATAATAGTTTTGAAGATATTCAAGATTTAAGGTTTCAAATGCTGCTATTTAGCATAATTTAAATTGCTACAGCTTTTGTTTTAAATTTATCAGATGCGCAATGGTCAATAACCCTCTAGCAGAAGTTGGAATGACATCTCTATCTATTATACTTTTGACGGTACTCAAGATTAATTTCAAATGCCCCTAATTTGCATGATTTTAAACATCTTCATTGCTCTGCATAAAAAGGCCCAACTCCTTGTATGGAGGTACAATCATGCCAAATTTGGAGTTTGTATGTATAATAGTGTCAGAGAAAAGTGTCAGACAAATTTACTGGTAAAGAAGAAAGAAGAAAAAGAGAAAGAACTAGAAAGGAAGATTTGCCTCAAAGCAAATCTGCGTGCCTCCAAAGTTGTAAATATCAAATGGTAAAACTTTTGTGATTTGGTACTTCATATTCCAATAAGCTTATGGCTGCATAAAAATGTCCAAGTCCAAATGACCTTGACCTTTAACCTTTGCAGGTTACATGTAAATTGAAAAAATCACAGTGTTACAATACCCACAATTTAAGTCCAACATGATTAGAATTGGATGGAAATTGGCTGAGTGAAACTTTCAAAGGTCCAGATGACATTGACATTTGACCTTTAGGGGTCACATTTAATTTTCACAATGTGCAATGTTGCAATAGCTACAATTTGAGCCCAACATGATCAAAATTGGATAAAAATTGACCAAGTTATGGCTAAAAGAAAGCCACCATCAAAAGTGGCCTTTGAACTTGAAATGACGTTTGACCTTGGGATGACCTCTACCTGAAGTAAACCTTGACCTCAAAAATGACATTTTGGCCTAAAATTGGCCTTTGACCTTGACATGACCTTGACATTTGAGATGACCTTTGCCTTGCTGTGATCGAACTCCTATACACTTGGAACTATATCTACTATAGCATATAAGATATTGAAGATTTAAAACTTTAATTAGCCCTCATTTGCATAATTTTGAAAAGTATGACCTCTCATTATAAAAAGGCGAGACTTCAAAAATGTGCAGTGTTACAATAGCTACAATTTGAGCCCAATATGATCAAAATTGGATAAAAATTATCCAAGTCATGGCCAGAAGAAAGCCACCATCGGAAGTGGCCTTTGACCTTGAAATGACCTTTGACCTTGAAATGACCCCTACCTGAAGTGGTCCTTGACCTTCAAAATGATATTTTGGCTTTAAAATGATGTTCTGACCTAAACTGACCTTTTACTTTGACATGACCTTTGACCTTGACATGACCTTGACATTTGAGATGACCTTTGCCTTGATATGATCGAACTCCAATACACTCGGAACTACATCGACTATAGTATAAAGATATTGAAGACTTAAAATTTTAATTAGCCCTCATTTGCATAATTTTGAAAAGCATTACCTCTCATTATAAAATGGCCAGACTTCATCTATAGAAGTATATTTGTGCCAAGTTTGGAGTTTCTACGTATAATACTTTTCAAATGAAATGTCGGACAAATTTGCCTGTAAAGAAAGAAAGAGAGAGAGAGAGAGAGAGAGAGAGAGAGAGAGAGAGAGAGAGAGAGAGAGAGAGAGAGAGAAAGAAAGAAAGAAAGAAAGAAAGAAAGAAAGAAAGAAAGAAAGAAAGAAAGAAAGAAAGAAAGAAAGAAGAAAGAAAGCAAGCAAGCAAAAAAAGAAAGAAATAAAGAATTCCTAGAAAAACAATATGTCTGTGTTTGCACACAGACATAATTTTAGGAAAAACAGAAAAGTGTGTATCGACACACACACTTAAATAAACGAGATAACAAAGACCGATGTGTTGCAGTGATACGATCATTTACATGTCGTAGGCCTATATTATAACTGGCTCTGTCCCCATCGACCGTCGGGAACAGGTCACTCAAATGTGCAGAACAAAGACCTTTGACTATTTTATAAATAACCAAACTTAGATATTTCCGCCTGTCTGCAAGATTCTCCCAACCCAAACAATTTAATACCTTGATCTGACTAGATGTTTTCATGGCTCCAGAAACGTATAACGCTGCATTGTACTGAATTGACTCCAACACTTTATTACGTCTGAGTTAGACTTGCACAAGTCCCTGGTGCATGTCCCTATTTTCCCATCCCGCGGTCCCACCCAGAAGTGCGATACATTTTCCCCTCCACAAAGTTAACTGAATAATATTATGCCAACTACACGGTGTTATTAAGTAGGTCCTACTATTATTATTATTTTTTTAACTTGTCGACACTGCCGCCGTGTCGGTTTCAACAGTAGCAGCTATTGAGTCCTGGTCAGTTCTAATCCCATTATCATTGCGAGTGGAAAGTGGCCTTCGATGAATGCATGGCTAGTCACTGGCCACTCAAGCGAGACAAAGCGGACCGTCTCCCTCCGGCTGCCGACACCACGGACTTGTCAAACTTGCACAAGCCCACTCTGGACTACCATCAATTCGGACTGGTACCCAGTCAGATGATGTACCTTCTAACACAACTCTTTGTTTATGATTACTAAGATATGACTTAATCCAAGAAAGTAATAAGTCACAAAAACCAAATTCTTTTAATTTATGAAGAAGACAGCGATGCCGGACTCGGTCAAATGCTTTAGATATGTCTAAATAGATCATTCGTACATCTTTACCATTATCAATTGCTTGAGACAATTGGCAGACAATATTAATTAGCTGATACACAGATGAATCCAGTTTTTGTAAAGCCGGAGTTGTGATCAGTGAGTAGTCGTTTCGAAGTAAAACATGTGTATTATCTTTTAAATACCCAAATTTCAAATACTTTAGACAAGGAACAGAGTAGGGAAACTGATCGATAAGTACTTGTGCAATGTGGATCATCTTTTTCTTTTTTTTAAATAAAGTAGACACATTGGTTTCTTTCCAGGGACTGGGAAAAGTAGAAGTTATCAGAGACAAGTTAAGAGTTTGGTGAGAGGAACGAAGATATATTGAGCAAACAAACGCAGCACTTTATTGGGGAGTCCTTCCGGACCACCCGTTTTGCATATTTTCAATTTTGTTAGGTCGTCGTAAACCTCTCCCTCGTTAAGTATGATATTGCCAAGAATATGGGCAGTCTTTAGTCTCTGATCAGGCAATTCAACAAAGGAGTCATGAGTTACGCATTTGGAAGCAAAATAATTAAGAGGTGAATTTGCTTTATCGGTGGGACTTAGCAAGACTGCACCATTGTCAATGGCGGAGGGTACAGGCAAGCAATTACTGTACTCCACCCACCCACATTTTTCAGCGTCTGCCACCATTTCTTGGTTTCGGTTGTTTTACTTGTCAGTATATCAGTTACCTCAGCAAATAATCTTTTTTGGCCTTTCTGACCATGCGTCTGCCACCATTTCTTGGTTTCGGTTCTTTTACTTGTCAGTATATCAGTTACCTCAGCAAATAATCTTTTTTGGCTTTTCTGACCATGGCCACAACGACATTTCTTAACCGGACGTAATAATCCCAGTGATCAGCTGCGCCTGATGTTTTCGCGTTCTGTATAGGCTCGGTCCCTTATACGAATATGATGTCTTAGAGTGTTGGTCATAAATTGCTTGTCGCCAGGCCTCATAGTGACTACTTTGTGATAAATACTGTCAGTTGCAGCATCACTTAGGAATTCGGTAAATGATATGCAAATATTATTCACGTCATCATCATAGAACATAGCATCCCACGGTGCACTTTGGTGATCTGCCGTCCAATTGACGCCTGACGGCTGGACGTATCGCTGGCTAACAAAAGAGTCTTTAGAAATAGAATTTATCGTTACAAATCCCACATTAAGAATTTAATACGGTTAATCAAAAACAACCTTAAGTTTCAAAAGCAGTCAGAGAACTACAAGAAAGATTTGTAGTCACTAACATAGATAAGGCAGGTGACAATTTTGGGACCATCTGCAAAAAATATTATCTGGATGTTTTGAAAAAGGAGCTTGGTATAAACAATATTTCAGACATAAGAGGAAATGATGTATATAAATTACACAAACTATCCATTGATAATTTGATAGATACACATAAAGATGAGATGAAAAGGAATTATAATATCAAATTTCTGAAGAGGACTCCTCTATTCCACTTTTGTTCTGGATACCAAAATTACATAAAAACCCTTTTAAATCTAGATTCATAGCCGGTGCTTCAAAATGTACAACAAAACAATTATCAAAAAAGGTAACATTGTATTTGACTGCAATTAGGAATCATTTTCGTAAATACTGCAATGCTATTTCTAGAAACTGTGAAATAAATTGTTTTTGGAGTATTAGCAATTCTTCCAAATTTGTATCTAAAATCAAAGATGTAAAAACAAAAAACATCAAATATTTTTATTTGTCTACACTGTACACAAATCTACCCATAGATGAAGTCAAAATTTCACTTTCAGAATTAATAAGCAAAACGTTTAAACATAATGGTAAACCATACATAAATATTAATTCATACACAAAGAAAGCATATTTGTCACACATAAATATTCAAAAAGTAACATTAGATCTTACATTGTCGAAACTTTGATAGATGCTATTAAAATTCTTTTGGATTATACTTTTATTCAATGGGGCCCATTGGTTTTTCAACAAATAAAAGGCATTCCAATGGGTAACAACTGCTCCCCTTTACCGGCAGATTTATATTTAACCTGGCTTTAATTCAAGAATATGAATAAATTGATGAAAAATGCCTTTAAATTGCTACAAAATTATCAAACAACGCAAGATATATTGATGACATTGCTTGCGTAAATGTACAAAATTTCAGTGAAATTGCTAAAGAAATTTACCAAAAAGATTTCCCTTTGGAGGGTAACCATTCGAATGATTTCAGAGATGTGTTTTTGGACTTGGATATTTAGGTCACTAATGACAGGTTTTGTATTAAAGTTTATCACAAAATAGATGAGTTTAACTTTGAAGTAGTTAATTATCCTTTCCCGGACAGTAACATTTCGGAAACTATTGGATATAGAACGTTTTTGTCACAGATTTTCAAATTTGGTCGTATTTGTTATAAATTTCAGGACTTTGCATCTAGATTTATTTACAATAAACTTGAGTCAAGAGGATTCAAAGATATACTTTTGATCAAATATTTCTACAAATTTTGCTGTAAATATCCCGAGATGGTTATAAAGTTTTGCTTCAATAATTTTAGAAATTTTAGACTTGCCTGTTTTGCTTCTTAATTTTATCTTTAAGCATCATTCTGTTTTAATGTTCACCTTTCAGACGTTTTAGACTAGCTTGTTTTCTGGTAGGTCAAACCCCCAGGGGCTATAGGTAGCAAGCAGCTACGCACGACAGTTACAAGCTTGCCTAATTGTACTTGATATCTGGTCAGGAAATATTATATTTTCATTGCATTCTCTTGACTTAAATACGAATGACTTTCATTCTTTTCTGACTTGTGGTATAATTTTGCTGTTAATATCCAAAGATTATTAGATAGTTTGGCTACAATAATTTACAGTTTTTAGACTTATCTGTTTTGCTACTTAACTTTATCTTTTGGCATCATTCTGTTTTAATGTTCACCTTTCAGACATTTTTGGCTTGCATGTTTTCTGTCAGGTTAACCCCCCACCCACGGGGGGGGGGGACAATCGGTAGTAAGCAGAGACCTACGACAGATATATGTTTGCCTAATTGTACTTAAAATCCTGTTAAGAAACATTGTTTTTATAACATGTTTTTGGCATAAATGCTGATGACTTTCTTTCTTTTCTAACATGCCTAAATGCACATTAACTCAATACTAAAAAAAACTCGAAGTTGACCGGGTTTTTTCAAATGTCACAAACCTTAAACATAACGTTGATACTCTGATTCAGGGTTGACAGTGAAATAGAGCTTAATTGTTTGAGGGGTAGGTGTCATCATGGACTTTGTTTTACATTTCTGGTGGAGGATGTCCATTGTTGCAGTCCTTGTTAGGATATCCCTTGGTTTGTACAGGTGGTCTAGCTGCAACTGTTTATTCTAGATAGATAGATAGATAGATAGATAGATAGATAGATAGATTGATAGAAAGATAGATAGATAGATAGATAGATAGATAGATAGATAGATAGATAGATAGATAGACACAGAGAGACAGACAGCCAGCCAGACAGACAGACACGCAGACAGACAGACAGACAGACAGACAGACAGACAGATAGACAGATAGATAGATAGATAGATAGATAGATAGATAGATAGATAGATAGATAGATAGATAGATAGATAGATAGATAGATAGATAGATAGATAGATAGATAGATAGATAGATAGATAGATAGATAGATAGATAGATAGATTTTATTTCACCAGGGTTACAAAATTAGCGTGACGCTAGTTTACATTTTGGCCCTGAAATAAATATTTACAATATTTACACATTAAAAAACGAATATCAATAAAATTCAAGGCCTGGTTTTCCAGTAGCTCCTTTTAAACTTTTCCAGTGATGGTTCCAGACGAACAGATTCCGGAAGTTTGTTCCAATTGAAGGGGCCGGAGTAGGAGAAACTATTGCGAAATATATCAGTTTTAGGTTTAGGGACATATAGGAGGGATTTGCTGGTTGATCTGGTACTTCGTGTGTAAACGTCACTCGTAAAGACCAATCTATCACGAATATAGGAGGGCGTTTTCCCATGTGAAGCCTTATCTGTTAAAATACATTTGAGGAATTTGAAATTGTCATATAAAGTATCCCACTGTAGTTGTTGGAATAAGGGCTCGGTATGATCTAAGTAAGAGGCACCAGTGAGTGTTCGAGCCGCACATTTTTGGAGCTTGTACACCTTGTCAAACAGTCCTGCACTACAGTTACCCCATACAATATCGCAATACTCAAAATGGGGTTTAACTATAGCATTGAACAGTAGTTCCGTGTAGTCTTGGGTTAGAATTGTTCTTAGGTACTTCAGAAGTCCAAGTTTTTATGAAATCTTTTTGCATATTTTGTCAATGTGAACCTGAAAGGTCATGCCAAATTAAAAATATTGACCTGTCGTATACTTGAACCATTAATTGAAACATTGTAGCCATCAATATTGCATTTTGAAAGACGCTGGTGGGTACCAAAAAGAATTGATTGACATTTAGGAATGTTCAATACAAGCTTGTTCTGATAGAGCCATTCAGAGACCTTAGCCATATTTCGATTTAGTTTCAAACTTAGTGCTCCAATTTCTTTGTCCGAACAGAGAATGCTTGCATCATCTGCATAAAGATGAGCCTGAGCATCCATAAGTGTATCTTACAGGTCATTTATAAATAATAAAAACAGTAACTGTCCTAGGATTGAACCTTGGGGGATGCCGATTGTAACAGGGAGAGGCTCCGATATTTTCCCTCCAATAGGAACGCATTGCCTCTCGTTGGAAAAGTAGGACTGAAAGAAGGCAAGTGAGGTGCCATCAACACCATAGGCTTTCAGTTTTTGGATCAGAACCTTGTGATCTACTATGTCAAAAGCCTTCCGTAAATCTGTCAATATAGCACCGTTTAGCTTGTCATTGTTGATGTTTAATTTTAAAAAAGCTCACGATAAAACTCAACAAGTGCAGTCCTAGTGGAATGCAGGTGTCTAAAACCTGATTGATGATTTACTAAAAGATCACGTGAGTTTAAAAACGTGTAAAAACTTTAACATACGATCTTTTTTAAAACCTTGCTCATAATTGACAGAACTGATATTGGACGATAGTTATTTCTGTCCTCACTGTTTCCATCCTCATGTATAGGTGTTACTTTTGCAGCCTTGAAGTCGTCTGGGACTATACTGGTCTTTAAAGAGAGGTTAAGTATCCAGGTTATCACGGGCAAGGTGACCTCAAGGCTGCTCTTAAGAAGTCGAACACTTATACCATCAAGGCCTGTTGCTTTACCATTAGGCATTTACAATCACTGGGACTGAATATAATGCCCCAGCTTCTTTCCACTTCAGTTATACACTGGTTTAACTAGGATAAGCTGTCCAGCTAGAAAGGGTACATATTGGTTCAGGGGTAAGTCAAATTGTTCTTATCTGAACCTGTACTATACAAATTTAGTAATTATGGTTTGTTTGACAGGTATTCTGCCTTTACAATGATGCTCTGCATTTATAAGCAAAACTTCACGTATTTAGCTAACAATAATTCATCATTTCCCACGTTCATATTTATTCATATTATGTGGGTTGTCTTTGCTGAATATCTAGCTTAGACAAGGAGCCGCTACTTAGAGAGACATGTACGGGTTATAGGCTCCAAAACATGTTGTGTAGTTACCCGCTGAAGACCCTCTGATTTATTTGGGCTGATTAGCCTATGTCGATATTTTACAGAGGAACATGTGCCGTATGGACAATGCAATTCCATATGTATATAGGTTAGACAGGGACAGGTTAGCTTATGGAGAGTAAAGAGTTCGGACTGCGTAATAGGGTAATGACTACCAGGAAGTGGTTCTAACCAAAACGACACAAATACAATAACACTATGGCGCTGGCGGCGCTGACCGCTCAAAACATTAATTGAAGCTTTGTCATTTTTTTTCAAATATTCACAACTATTTTTTTTAAATGGTGCAGCACAAAAACAAACAAACAAACAAAAACAAAAGACAAAACAAACAAATAGACAAACAAAGAAACAAAAAACAAACAAACAAACAAACAAAACATGCGGGGACTGATGATATACCGAGATATTTGTATGCGGCCTAAACAGGACTGCGGGACCAAGCAAAATGAATTAAAAAAAAAAAAGGAAAAACAAAGACTAACAGACGCTTCTGGTCCTAGTTTTTTTTTTTCAAAAAGACATACAACTCGCTGCCTGATGAATACAGACAAAAGTAAAAAAGTGTATAAGCATCCAGTCAGGGCTTGCACAATGTACTGACCAATGGTGACGGTAAAGGTGTGACCTTTCATGTCAGCTAGAACTAGACAAGTTTTAACAAAAGTCAAACAAATCATAATAGAATGAGCAAGAACATAACAGTTCCTCCTTGATCAATCGCAGTAGACAAATTATTTTTATATACGTAATACAAATCGATTTCATTTGTTTTTGCATGAGTATGTAAAACACATTACTGAACATTAAACGTTCCAGATTAATTAAAAGCAAACAATAAACCTAATAATTTTGGTAACCTCAATTGTTGTATCCCTTATGTCCACGCATATGAAATGATCAAGTGCTGTAGACGATCACATTTCAAAAGACAAGAATCATGCTCTTCTGTTTTGACCACGCGAATCAAAATTATATGGACAAGAAGCAATTGTCCAGCAAATAGGTATTTTAACACCACGCCAATTGTCACACTCACAGGTGCCAAGGCGTGTTCTGTTCAAAACACTTACACTGGCAAACGCAAGGTGGCAGCACTTGCACGGGGCTGCATTACGCCAGCAGTCTGCACTTGCTATGGCCCTCAGACGGCTTGTCAAGCAATGAAGTTATCATTACATCATCTTGTTTTCTGCTGAGACTTTCAATTCCACTTCACATTGGTATCAGCCAAGAAATAAGCCACCAGTATGGTTCGGTATAAGATGAAAATCAGTTTTTCAAGATGATAATATATTAAATCTGATAAAATCAATAAAAACATCACTTGCATGAGACTAAAATAAAATATTTTTGACCCGCTTCCTTTAACGTGTGTGTTGGCTATACAGTCAATGTAAATTAATCTGGCTAAATTTCAGTAGACACGCCATTATTCTTAAATAAGTACTGAATTTTACTTGCCGCTTGTCCATGTACATGTAAACGTAATGGGAAGGGGATGAATTACACCATGTCGGGCAAAATTGCCAGTTACGACAGCCGAGCTCAGTGTTCTCTTTATCTGTACCATAGCGGGGGAGAAGATGTTTCTTGGCAGTATTTTTGCCTTACCGAATAATAAAATCCGTGTGTTAATATAGGGCACCGCCCTGTTTCCCAATTGTTTTTTCAATCAAATATGTTTAAACTAAATCCCTGCGATATCAAATCTGTGTGTCAGTCATGGAAAACATTTTTATTGTCTATAGTGTCCATTTTCCAGATTTAAGGTTTGGGGGGGGGGGGGTGGAAGTGAGTGCGTGAGTGCTAAACGCACTGGCTTCGTGTAAACGCGTGTCCGCACTGCATTGTTCCCAATGGAAAGAGATAATACATATTTTTCACACATGATTTCCCCTTGTGAGTAAAATGATTAATCAATTTGATAAGAACACATCGCAAATGCATATTAACACGGACAAAGCTAGTTTCGTTTGAAAATGACGGTCCTCTTTGGCGTGTATCTTGACGGACTAATTTCAAAATTAAGAGTATGTGGATTTAGATGTTACGTTGAAAATAGATTTGTTCGGGTAGCTGCATGTGCAGATGATATAATTCTCACAGCTCCCACCTTTACATCGATGGCTAAGTTTCTAACTATCTGTTCAATATTCTCTGATCAATACAATGTGCTGTTAAATCCGAGTAAGCCCAAAGAGAATTCCTTCAGCCAATAGAAGGTATTGGTATGAACTAGGATCATGCACTGCCACCCAGACTGCAGCAGGGAACGTGGCAGGAAGGAGGAAAGATTCATGTCTGAAGCAATGCCAAAAGACTTCGATGATAAAAGTAACAACTTAAGGAAAAGGCTTACGAAAAGTCATTCACTAAGTTTTAACGTATAAAAGATGCTAAACATATTTAGAAAATTGACTTGTTTCTTCTAAAAAGGTATTTCTGAATAGCAAAGTAACATATATTGACTGGTACAAGTGCCCTCGTCATGGCGGAAGCACACTTCCGTTGCCTAGCAACTGAGCGGACCACAGCAGATCTGCAGTTAATATAGCTGAATGTGAACACCTCCTATTGAATGGTTCGTATACACCTAAATTATATATGATGACGTACAGATTCAAGATTACCTCTCACAAACATTTAGAAGCAAATATTGGCATACATGCGAACACCGAAAATATACAGAAGCATATTCGAAGGTTTAACTTTGAAGTAAATTTGATTAATTCCCAGTTAAGGCGCGTGTATTCCACGATAAAACATCAATTGTTTTAACGACTGGTAAGACACCAAAAACCTTTGCATGGCCGATTTTGAGATTTTAACAGTTTTTACAAGATGAATGTCCTTTCTACTAGTTGTCAAAATTTCAAGCTTTTAACTACTGTAGAAATATGAGAAAAACGCCCAAAACCACACAAGCATGTGGACATGGGAACGTCCATGTGTCATTATTTTGGTTTTCAACCGCCAAACAGAACAATGCCACCCGTCAATCATACTTAACAGCCTGTCACGTGGCTGCAGGTAGCAACGGTCCATGGCAAAAGGAGAGTGGTATCAGGGCGCCAATGCGAAAAAAGGCGACATGCCGAAAGTATGTTTGTGGGCAGGGAAAAGATGCTAACATGCAGACATATCATAGCCTTAGTGGTTTACTTTATAGTTATCTTGCTTGTTTTGTGTTCTAACGAAGGGAGACTTTAAATGTTCAGGAGGAGCGGCAGTCGTCTGACGATGTCCCTTCAAAGGCCGTGCCGCGATGGATTACCCCAGTGGTCCTGCACACCAAAGACAGGCGGGGAAATAACTGACACTTTAATCAACAATACCCACGTACATGATAATATTTTATCGAAACCCAGGGATGAGAAAATAAAAGTGCAAATAAACACATCGAAATAACCATAAACGTGAACAGCAGAGAAAACACACAAAATAACTTTACAAAATTTAGGTTGGAAAGAGAATTGAAACTCATTGCCAAAATAACCACAAAATAATGACAAGTTAACTACAGTAAGTGTCTTGTGTACAGACAAGCCTAACAAGCTAACTACATAAAGTATCCAGATAGGAGTAAATACAATAAACTACTATCCCTAAAAACGGGATGAAGAGGTAGGGGGTGGAAGACCAAACCGGCCATCCGTGCACAGACCACGAGCGGCCGTAGGCCGCCCACCGAAGATAAGGCAACACAACTTCCGTTGCCAGGCTTGAGGTCACGGAGCCCGAAGGGCCGCCTCCATGACGTCACGCTTTGAAACCAGACTGTCGATGTCACCGTTTGACAGATCGCTGAATAATGCTTTCTGTACTTCAAAAGCTCTTTTATTCATGTGATTGGCCAACAATTGATTGACAACCTCCCCAAATGTTAAGGGACGTTGTTTTCTACCTTTTGTACAAATATCAGTTCAACTTAAGCAAATGGTATTGTTTCAGAGGCAAATGATCAACATCAAAGGCCTTTGAAGCTTGTTTTCTCAGAAAGGAAAATAGAACGAGAAGCCGACCTAAGAATGGTTATTCCAAGAAAACGGCTGGGCGAAATTTAATTCGGTTAACGGCTTTTGATTCTGTAATGTCTGAACTGCAAAAACAATTCAGAGATTTTCAAAATTTTGCTTCGTTCTTTTTCTATGAAATGAAGAAAATGAACATCCTGAAAATCAAAGGGAAAATTGAAACGTCAAACTTTGAGGATGGATAACAGAAAAACGAAACCAAACATGAAAAACCGTAGGATCGTTTTTTGTTGCCAATATGTCAGGATTAAGATGCAAGTGTAATTATGAATTTATCACAAATAATTAGTGACTTATATCGACATTTATGGGGTGGATGCTTTGCGGTCAACTTTCAATTGTTTATTCAACAATTAACATCACAGACACCCAAATAAGGGCCATATAAATTCTTTGGAGTATGACGATTACACACATATATGATATGTTATCCTAACGCAAATACAGTTTGAGCTAGCATGTACTAAAGTGGGATTTATTTTTGGTGTCTTACCTGTCCTTAAGACAGGCATCTGTATGTCTTTGTTCGGTAGCCAATTAGAGGATTTCGCAGGTCAAAAAGTTGAAATGTTCTTCAGTGTTGGCGCGAAGGAATAAGACTCATTTGCAAGCACCCATACACAAGATATACAGTGCCTTGTTGCATCTGATTAATGCTGATTTAAATATTGAACACCAACTTCACAAACGTTTTCTCAAGTTCCTCACTGTAGAGTTGTGATAATGAGATTGTGAATATTCTATACAAAAACGCGGTTCATAACAGCAGGTTCAATGTATATCACTTTTTAAGTTATGAATTGTCAAGATACGGATTATGCAATGTGATTTGCCTTACTATTGCATTTCAGCTCTGATCAGCAGTATATATTTGACTTGCCTGCAAGGCAGATCAAGTTCCGTGTTACTGCACTTGAGCAGACAAAATAAGCAGCTTGGGTCTGCTTCGGAGGCAAATATTTGACACAAAAGTGTCAAATAGAAAGATGAGTTGTGCACAGGTTCAGTGACAAGAGAACTGTGTCGGATGAGAGACGGAGAGTTAGTCGTATGGTGCGCTTACTGTCGCAGAATACATTGTAGCTATACATTTACGTTCTCTTTCAGGTCCATGCGACCATTATTCGACTGGGACACTTCATGATTTTTTTTCTCGTGAATCATAAAGTGTACTGACATACGAATGTAAAAGTACGAATGATATTAATAATAATCAATGAGAAAAATGGTAACAATACGTATGATATGCTAGATACATGAAATTGATTCAATATGATGAAAGCCAATGGAGATACATACTTCTCTCATTGCCAAGGTAGACCCGGTCGTGTGGTGTGTCTGTATAATTATGTTTATAGGCGATGTTTATATGAGCAAAAACAACACGGAGATGTAATTCTCATATATTCCAGCTTACATCCACAACAGATGGCATTTTCACCGCAACCAGGGAATCGTGCTTACAGTTTTAATAATATTCGACAAAAGTGTGTTTGCATGCTTGGAGAGTGCCACCCTGTGTAAAAATAGGAGGACTGTGGCAGTCCTGTGCTCAGCTGACCTACCGAGATATAAAATAATCTGTCAGATTTGCTGCTTTCCCTATTGTGCAGTAACAATGGTAAGATGCACATTATGCCCTCACCAATTTTTCCTAATTTTGATAATTTGTTAAAAATTAGAAAATGACATTACCCACATGCAGTAAAAAGGATCTGGTAGAGAGCAAGTGCAGGCACGTTCCAACTATTAAAGGTTGAACAGAATCCATCATGCAGTTTGGGAAAAGGTAAAAAAAAAGGAACAAAATTTGTTAAAATATGGGAAAAGAATCGCCGTGCTACATCCACGCCAATGTTTAAAGTGAATCTGGCTGCTGGTTTTGCAAAAGAAATACAAAATCTGAACAACCATTGTAATCCCCATAGAGTTACATGACAAACAATAAGAGTGCATACATCAACCAACAAGTTCCCAAATAGAAATAAAATCGCTAACAAGAGAGCTTTGTGAGCAGCACATGCTCAGCTGACCTAGAGATTCTTCACACTCGTGGTTCTGTGATCTTGGGATAGGACAAAGTAGGTAGACACTCATGAGAGGTACATCCCTACCAAGCTTGACACAAATCTAGCAAAATTATTTAATTTATAGCCTTTACAAGAATTTCCCATATTAAACTTTCCTATGAAAACCTTTTCGAAGATTAAAAAAAAAAAAATCATAAAAAATCAACAAAAGAATCACTGGAGCATGACCATTTGAACAAACTTGGTACAGACCCACCCAAGGAACATTGCCACTAAATTTAAAGTCAATCTATTGGACAGTTTCTTAGAAGTCCAAAATGTGAATTAGCATTAGAATGCCCATCGACTTACATAGTAATCAATTGGAAAGGTGCTTGTACCGATAAGTTTCCGAATTGGAATCATCAAAACTAAAATATCCACAGCAGTGCCACCAGGCATACAGCTTTGTTTCACCTTTTAACAAAGAACAAATCCGCAAATTTTCAGCTTAATCCTAGTGACGGTTCTGGAGAAGTGGTTGAAAATATAAAAAAAAACACACAAAATCATTGAAAAGTAGAAAAAATGCAGCACCACCTGGTGAACAAATTAATAACTAGGAGTCTCTAGAAGTGTTCCTGTGTGATATCAAAGCAATAAGGTGAGCGGCTTTGCAGAAGATTTTTTAGGATTTGTCAAAAAAAAAAAAGCAAAATTCATAAAAAAAATCTAAAAATCACTGAAGCGTGATCACTCGTACAAACTTGGTAGAAAACCACCCAAGGTACATTGCTACCAAGTTTGAAGTCAATCTGGTTGATGGTTGCAGAGAAAAAGTCGACAATGTGAGTTAGCATTACAATCCCCTTTGACTTACATAGAAATCAATAAGAAAGGTACATTTACCGATATGTACCCGAATTGAAAAAAAAAAACGTTAAAAATCAGGAATCGGAAGCAGTGCCACCTAGTGAACAACTTTGTTTGATCCTTCCACAAGGAACACATCCATCAAATTTCATCTTAATCTGTGTGACGGATCTGCAAAAGAAGTCAAAAATAGCAAAAAAGCACAAAGAATCTTTAAAAATATAAAAAATTGTAGCGCCACTTGGTGAGCAAATTACGAACTAGGAGTCCTTAGAAGTGTTCCTGCATGATATCAAAGCAAATGGGTGAGCAGTTTTGGGGACGATTTTTTTTTTAAGATTTGTCAAAAATCAAACAAACAAACAAACAAACAAACAAACAAATTTAAACAAATCCAAAACTGGAGTGTGGCTACTCGAACAAACTTGGTGGAAAACCACCCAAGGTACATTGCCACCAAGTTTGAAGTCAATCTGGATGACGGTTTCGGAGAAAAAGTTCCAAATGTGAATTAGCATTAGAATGCCCATTGACTTGCATAGTAATCAATAGGAAAGGTGCATTTACTGATATGAACCCAACTGAAAAAAAAAAAGGTCAAAAACCAGGAATCCACAGAAGCGCCAACTATTGTTTGATCCTTCCACAATGAACATATTCACAAAGTTTCTGCTTAATCGGAGTGACGGTTCTGGAGAAGAAGTCGAAAATAGCACACACAAAAAATCATAAAAAGTTAAAAAAAAAAGTTGCAGCACAACCAGGTGAATAAATCAAGAGCTAGGAGTATCTAGGGGTGTTCCTGCGTGGTATCAAAGTACTAGGGGTGATCTGGGTTGATTTAATTTCTTGACACACAGCCTTTCATTCCAATGGTTCATATTTGTGACTCCCAGTAACAAATGCCATTTGAGGTCAGGTGTAAAAGTGGGTCAGCAAAGCCCATTACATTACAGTAAACCTAAAACCCCTGAAAGTTTCACCCTGCGTACGAGGAAGAATTTTGTATATATCATCTAATCTACCTGAAGTACATATATAGTCATCTTGCAATTACATCCCAGTGTGATAAAATCAACGTTTAAAGTTTACTTGACAACACATAGAGCGGTTAAATTTATACCTGCTATATTCCAAAAGGTTAGGATCATGGAAAGTGACCACAGGATGTGGACACTCAACAATGAAAAGGATGGGCAGCACCATCTTTATGTGAATGTAGAACTAACCCAGATATCTCCTATTGGGTGAGCGGTTTCGGAGATTTTAAAAATTTCCCCAATAAATGAACAAAAAACTGCATAAAAAATATTTAAAAAATCACTTTACCGTGACCATTTGAACAACTTGGTGGAGACTCGCCCAAGGAACATCCCCACCAAGTTTGAAGTAAATCTGGCTAACGGGTTTTGAGAAGTTGAAAATGTAAATTGTGGACAGACAACGACGGACGGACGGCGGACAACGAATTCTCACAAAAGCTCAGCTGACCGATGTGCTACAAATCCGGGATCCAGAGTATCACCTATTGAATAATTTAGATTAACGCTTGCACAAGCTTCATTTTTACCAGGTTTCCAAACAATCTGAGTGGCATTTTGGAGAAGTCAAAAATAGCTTTAACAAACAAACAAAAAATCATCAAAATATAGAAAAAGTATCACAGCGCCATCTGTTGTATAAATTGTGGACCAGGAGTCCCCAGAAGTGTCCCTTTTTAACTTCAAAGCAATTATCCAAGCTGTTTTGAATAAGATTTTGTAATGAGTTTAACAAAACAATGAACAAAAATATGCATAAGAATCTAGAAATCGTTGGAGCTTGACCACTTATATTCCATGTTTTATAGCAACATTGACATTGATTGAAAATACACTATTAAGCACTTTGATAAAAATTCACTCTTTGGGCATTGTAACTAAACCTATGCTAAACCCTTTACCAAAGGATGAGAGGAAGGCACTGAGTAATTCTGACAATTACCGTGTCGTTAAGTAGTGTTCTCGGAAAACTATTTCATTGGGTAATCTTAAACGATCATTCTGGTACTCTGTGCACTTCTGATCTGCAATTTGGATTTAAAGCCAGTTCCCCAACTCAGTGCACTTATACATTGCTTGAATGGGTCAATCATTACACCTCTCATAATACCAACATTAATTTGGTTTTTTTCGATGCCACTAAGGCGTTTGACCGAGTGCATTATGTTAAATTGTTTACCTTACTGTTGCAACGAAAATTACCTCCCATATATGTTCGACTATTGCTTAATATGTATACTATACAAAATGTACGTGTTGTATGGCGTAATGTAGCATCAGCTGCTTTTTCATGCGCAAATGGGGTCAAAGAAGGAGGTGTGTTATCTCCTGTACTGTTTTGTGTATATATCAATCAGTTATTAGTAAGACTAGAAAAATCAGGACTCGGCTGCCACATTGGTAGTACCTTTCTTGGTGCCTTAACTTTTGCTGATGATCTGGTCTTATTTTCCCCTACTATGTGTTCCCTTCGTAAGTTATTGGATATCCGTGCTAAGTTTGAGTTTAACTCCAACAAAAGCAAGTAGATGTCATATTCCTCAGCTGAACCACGTGACTCATTATCTTTGGGCAGTGAACTCATTGAAAAAAGTCAGGACTTCATTCATCTTGGTCATCTGATTGGTCCAAATTCCACCAGAATTAATGTTGATCGATGCATCATCAAATTTTATTCTGAGGTAAACTTACTCATGGCTCAGTTCGTTAACATATTTGCTTTCACCAGATACATTTTTTTTTCAAATCTTATTGGATGTCATTTTATGGGTCTCAGTTGTGCAATTTTGCTAACAGGGAAATAGACAAAATTTTTGCAGCATGGATGAAAGCTATACGTCTCATTTGGGGACTGCCTGCCAGGACACACTGCAAGTTACCGCCGTTAATTTCAAGTGACTTGGCCATTGAAATTCAATTGCACAAGCGATTCTTTAAATTCGTGCATAGTATACTTTATAGCCAAAATGAAGTTGTAAATTTATGTGCCCGACTGACTTTAGCCAGAAGCCGTTCAGCTGCTGGCAAATCACTTCATGCTCTACTAGCCAAATACGAGATAGACAAATCTGTTTGTAAATTGCAGATCCTTAGCGAATTAATGCCATGATCATCAGTCATACCCGCTCAGTGAACCCTTGTGACCAGACTAAGGCGTCCCTCATTCGTGAGCTCTCTGACATTCGTGATGGGCGACTTAGTGCAATTTGTGTCATAATGAAATTGATGACCTTACTGAGTATTTGTGTACCAGGTTACTTCATTTATTTACTTTTTCTAATGCTTTAGTTACAACCTGCTTGAACTGTGTACCACCAGTACGAAAATAAAGATACACACACACACACACACACACACACACACACACATATATATATATATATATATATATATATATATATATATATATATATATATATATATATATACATATATATATATATATATACATATATATATATATATATATATATATATATATATATATATATATATATATATATATATATATATATATACATATACTTGGGTGACTGGCTGAGAGTTACTCCGATGTAACCACATGTAACTTACGATTCTATTCTATTAAACTCAACTCATTTCTTTCTTCATCAACAAATTACAAACTTTTGTCAAACCACGAATTGCTGAAAAATGAAATGCCCGAACATTTGTAATATATTAGAGACTAAGATCGGTAACGACCTTAGCGATATGTTTTCAGAAAAGAATACTGGTCTTAGGCTTGTACTTTTTTCAACGATATTCGCTGTGGGCATTAACTACTGCGTATATGTAATTCTATTGTATCTTCTCTTCCGTGTGCTTGTTATAAGACCATGTCTTTCACAAAGTGTGCCTCGTACAGTCACTCAGGCATGTAGTCACTGGACAATTATATATTATGTATATATTCGATCCGTCCTAATGTATGCTCATACTTACTTATCATTAGTTATGACTAGTTCATTCATATGGATTGACCAATTTGTATTTTGGATTCCAGTCTTTATTCTACAGAATTAAATTTTATATGCATTGCTTTGGAAAAAAATACTTTTTCAACAGTATCTGCACACGTGCGTATGGGCAAGTCGTACTCCGTCTTCCTCTTCACTGTTGTTAGCCAACTCTAATACCCGAATAAGGACACTGGTCTGTGCCATAGTTGAACTACATTAAGTGATTGTCTGTTTTAATACTGGTTTTTGATTGTTGGATAAATTACGATTCCACTGTCCCTCAATTCTATGTTATTTCAGCTGATTGTCAATATGGCAATTGAGCTAAGGAAGGGTTTTTGTGTGTGTGTGTGTGTGTGTGTGTGCATGGGTATTTTCTGTTTTATTTAATTTTTTATTTTTGTGGGTTTTTTTACGCCCGAAAGGCGTCATGAGTTGGTCATTTGCAAAGTCCACATTCAATCCAAATATGGCTTTTGCCCTACATATGTTTAAATTCATTAACCAGTTTTCTCAATTATAATAGTAATTTTGATGCGAACTCTTGGAATTTTCCTTTTTTCGTGTTCTTGTTTCTTTTACTAGGTACTCTGTCTTTCATGCCTAACATTTTACCACCTTGTTTTTTCCCAGTAGCAGGTATTTGTTATAGTGTTTGTCTGCGGAGATGAACATATATTTGTTGCATATGAGGATTACGCCCCTGTACATGAATTTGGGACTTACTCCGAAGTTTGGGTCTGATGTTTACATTATCTACATTATTTGAGTGTTTGAATGATTGTAAACATGTACATTGATTTTTACTGGTCTACACTTTCTTGGTCAATATCTTTATTGAAGTCATGGTGGAAAGGGAATCCTTTTCCAGAACAATATTGCAAAAATCATTCTGTTGATTTTATATGTGCACTCATGCCGTTGTATTGTCTATAAACTTCCACCCTAGGTATTTGCAGTGTGGAGTTGCCAATGGCATCTTTGCTTAATATATATATATACATATATTAAGCAAAGATGCCATATATATATATATATATCGTGCTAGGACAACTATATATATGCCACCCGTCATGCGTTTAATTGTCATGTGTTATCTTTTTGCGGTTGGCCTGATATAAGAAATTTATTATACATGTAGGCATATTGTAATGACAGATGTTTATTTTTTGAAACTTACGTATACCTCAATCCAGGTCCCTCAGTAAAAACTATACACAGAGAGAACGTAAGGCTTGTCGTGCCGATATGTGTAGTCATACACGTCGACCTCCAGGAAATATAACATGGGTCTGAGAGGTTTGATACTCTTACGTTGCGTTTTCTGAAACGTGGTTTCATTGGATCTGTCCGACTGAACTATTAACTTTTGAGGACTTCAACATACCGATTAAAAAAGGCAGAACTACTGTTTGGGGGGGGGGGGGGTATTCCCATGCAGAAGGTAATGGGTAGCTGCCGCGGGATCAGTCCTGTTCTTATTATTCCCTGAATTAGAAAAGCCTTTCAAATCTAGAAAATTGACTTAGAATAAGTATACCAATGCTTAAGTGTGGAATTACAATGGGCATTTCTGTTTCCAAAATGCATCAGGTGGCATACACTTCCTTTTATTTATTTATTTGTTTATGTATGCATGCATGCATGCATGCATGTATGTATGTATGTATGTATGTATGTATGTATGTATGTATGTATGTATGTATGTATGTTTGTATTTATCTATTTATGTATTTATTTTTTTATATTCTATTGGTAAACTTCCAGACCCACCCCTCAGCAGACTTCGCACCTGCGACCCCCATTTCAAGATATTACGTATAAATGAATTAGGAAGAAACTGATAATAAAAAATATATCAACTACATCATGCTTATTTGCAAACTATCAATTTATTATTACATTAAAAAAAGTGAAAATGATATGACAATGGGCTCTTGAACGGTGATTATTATTGGATGTATATATATATATATATATATATATATATATATATATATATATATATATATATATATATATATATATATATATATATATATATATATATGTATATATATATATATATGTAGTTGTATATGTGTTCATACATCTGCATATGGATGTGAGATTGTAAGGAAAACACAGTCTGCCAAATAACCAGCAAATTGGGAGTACAGTTAAGACTACAGCTACATATTTCACCAAGATCCGCTCCCTCCCACAAAAGTAAAGGCCGTTCAACCTCCAACGTCCCCGCCTTTTCATTATTAATTATAATGACTAAAGTTATAATTTTTATTATCATTATTATTTTCAGTTGTAAAAGTTTGTATCAGTTGATATACTCTAATACATTGTCAATTTCTGCCAGATCAAAACATGATCCGTTTCTCTTTTGTGACAATGTATAGATCGCATAGAATTCGGTGTTTTGTAAAGGACGTCTATCTTTGTATGAATTGTAGGACACTGATTAGGCAAGCTTTACTGCCCTAAAATGGTCGTAACCTATTGTTATAAGTTCAACATTTTACAAAAGGTTTCATTAATAGTTTAGAGGCTATTTTCCTTCCATACTTAAACTCGTTCAGCTGAGATATATTCATGTTATTTTACCATGTAAACTTGGCTCTGTAGCAAGTGCCTATGTTAAAACTATACAATCAAGTAGTCTTACCCCAGCAAAAGGGCTTTCTTTAGGCATTGGAGGTGAGAAAATCATTAGGCATAGTGGTCCACCTGTGGAGGAAAGTCCTGAATTTTTTACAGACATTGACTTGACGGACTACTGGTTGAAGTGGCAGACCAATCAGATCTAAGAACAATGTCATGTGACCAGTCTTGTGCTCTGCGATTCGGTCACTGCCCTCATTTCACGTTGAGCGGAGGATGCAGAGCGCACATAGGTACAGTTTCTAGGGTTAACCTCGTGGCACGTACTGCATTCCAGGGCGGGGAAGTTGAATTCGTCGCCATTTTGAGACATTTTGACTTTATAAGATTCAGGCTACCTCTTCAATGTTTTAAAACACAGTTGAACTTGACAGACAGGATTGTGTCATCAGCTAGTAAGATCTTGGGCCCAAACGGACCCTCGATCTCCAGGCTGCCGATAAAATCCGCGCTCTCAAGTTTCGCCGTGCTTCTATCCTTTGGTAAACTGTACCAGACTGTTCCTCCCAAAAACTGTTTAGCGTATGCCTTGGCTCTTAGTCCAATATCGACGTATGATGGCTTCGCATTGGATACAGTTACGTCCCCAATTTATGTTTCTGGTTCAACATTTTCTGACCCTTGTGTGAAATGACTTTCACTCTCTCCAGCAAATGTTCTATTAATGTCGTTCTGATTATTTTGGCCATATATACTTGATCTACCACGACCCGATCGCCTCAGGGCCTCCTCCTCGGGGCCAAAAAACTCTCTCAATGTTGCAACAGATACTCTGCCTGTTGATAAATCAGTGTCTTCAATCACTATACCAATCTGAGGCTCCCTACTGTCACATTCGCTCGTCTGGTCTCCATCAAGATTGCAGGTAGTGCTTCTAGCAATTTGATCGTGAATAACACAACTGTCGTAGTTTTGTCGGTCATCATCATCATCATCATCATCATCATCATCAACATCATCATCATCATCATCATCATCATCATCATCATCATCATCATCATCATCATTTCTATTAACACCGTTGTTAGCGCTAACATGATTTTCACCAATTTGACTTTCTTCTGACTGTGGTGTTTCCTCTAGCCTGTTGATCATCTCGTTTGTAGTGGCATTTCTTTCATTTTCTCTCTGTACCGTGTCAGCATGGCTGCTACCCGTATCATGTTCACGAATATGAGCAGAGTGTTCGTTATTCCCTTCTAGCTGGTCGTTACCGGGAGTGTTCAGATTGCTTCTTTGCTGCAGAACATAATCTTCTGAACGTGATTGTTGTGTTTCAGACGATGTCTGACTTCTCTCATTCTAAAAGAAGAACCATCACATATGTACTCATGTATATACATCATATATATATATATATTATATGTGGAATCTGAATTCGTCTGAATTGACGATATCAAAGGATGAAATCAACCAAATTGGAGTTGGAACGCAGGTAGCATCACCTGACTTCATTATTCAATAATGCGACACAAAATTAAACTTTAATTACCTGTCCATCAGGAGGAGGAACGTAGTTAGCGTCGTCTGGTTTGATGACGTCATCATACGAGGGCGGCAAGTCGATGTATGGTGGCGGGAAAGGAATGGCATTGAAACTTGGGGGACCTTCTGGCACGGCTGGTGTTATGGCCGGCGGATCTTGTTCATTTTGTGGGCGTTGAACTATTGGTGGCGGTGGGACTGCAAGTAGAGAGAGTGCGCAATGTATTAAACGAATACTGGTAAAATAGCATTCCCCAGGTTGAATACCTCACACAAGACTTGTAGCTAAAAACCTGGGTATTTAAAAGAAACTCATGTTTTATTGGTGACGATGTTCATGTGGCTTAGTGTTGGATTATTGCACCTAAATGAAGTATTTTGGGATTATTGAAAAGCTAAACATTTCGGATTAGGGTCAATATTTCTGGGGATTGTTGGATTATTTGAGTAAAACTATGGATTATTGGCACCACAAGGCGACACGCTCCAATTTTACCACACAGCGATTCCTTTCACATTAAGTAATGTTAAATGACGATATTATAAATGAAATTTTCACTGACCCAACCATCAAAATTCCATGAATTTCAGGGAGGCACTCTTAGTCGACACCTTTCAAATGTGTAATGTTACACCGTAGCACCTGCCGTAAATTTTACATTCTCCATTGTTAGTATCATTGACTACATATGACTATAACGTTTGATTTTGAAAACAAACAAAACAAAAAAAAAACGGGTGCAGAGAGTATTGGGTTTTACCTCACACTGAGTACCACTTTACCACACGAATATATGCAAAAGTGCAAGCTGGTCAAAATGCAAACAGTCTAATGATGGTATATGTTGGTCCTGATCCTGGGGTGGACGAATTGAGCAGGTCGTTTGCGGGTGCCGCTGCAGGTAATTTTCCCTTTATCTCTACCTGTGTCAGGTGGAGACACCTGGCGGACAAACAAAAGCTGCTTCATTCATTGGTTAAAAATGTCATGTGACGCAGGAGGCGGGTGGCGCCACCATGCAGAATAGTACGTATGTCTGTCATGCCCTATTAAAATGGTGAGACATACTGATAGATTTTATGGTGAGGTAAAAGTACACTGACTTTCTTAATGTCCAGATAACCACCAGGACTTAGAACGGGTGTCGGGCCCAAGTTTCTCCTAGGGGGGATTGTGGATAAAACCAAACCACCAAACACATACAGAGTATTTTTTTTTCAGAAAATTGTTTTGCACCCGGGTATTGTGAATATAAACGAACTGGTGCGGGAGCCACGGACCCATTTTTAGGGTGGATGTGGCCATCTCTGGGGAATGGATGAATTTTGTACCAAATTAAGATTACATTCCAGGATTTATTTTCTAGCAATTACATTCTTATAAACACGTAGCTTCATATCTGCCCAGCTTGCCGAAGTATCAATGTCAAATATTCCAGAGAACGTCAAAAATTGTAATTTTGAGCCTACAAATATATTCCTTTATGTTTATATCGCTTTTTTGTAATTTATACTGTGTCGTTATCACTACATTTATGCATATTGTAAATATGGCATTTTCTTCACTATACGATATAAAACATGAGAATTGAAAAAAATATGTCCGTTTCATGGGTAAAATACTACCCCTACGCCGTATTTAATAATTCTACTGTATCTTTGCAACTTTTAGAGTTTTTCGTCGATGAAACATTGCTGTAGAGTAGTAATACCTGTAAAACTTAAAGATTTTTCACATGAATGATGCTGAAAAGATATGTTGCTTATAATAAGGATGGTACTCATACTTTAATTGCTGTATTGAGCTATCTACAACTTTCTTTGAAAGGTGTGTTTCATACAAAACACAAGAGATGAACACTTTGTATTTACGGGTGATGAAAATATATTCCTGTGATATTGTCGAAATTTTCCTTGTGATCAGTTTTTGTTCAATCATAGAATGTTTGTTTAATGATATTTTTACAAATTTCATCTCTATTTAAAGTGAAATGTAAAATTGTGTTCACAATTTACCCTTTAAGTGATAAAAATTTACCCGTACCCCCTATTTTATCCCTCCAGGCATTGATTTATAGTTTATAGAAAAGAAGTAACGTTTTCAAACTCTAATCACATTGTACAAACAATACGGATATAATATTTTTTCAAATAGGGACCTTGTCCTAGTAATTTTAGCTCTACGCACTGAACAATCTTTTTTTTATGAGGTGTTAGATAGAAAAAGCTTAAAAATTAACAAAATACATATTTCCTGCATTCCAGCGTGTTTCAGGACATTAACAGTGTGGTGCATGTTTTTGACAGGTATTTTTGACACAGTTCTCTGCTTGTAGTAGTTAAATATCTCTAAATTGCAAACGATCACATGCCACAAATGAGTACATATTCTGGATGTTGCACGGATAAACTTTTACCCCTACCCCTCATTATGCATCCCTGGTAGGAGGGGATGCAAACTGTGTTTAGTCTAATTGTCCGCCGCCGCCGCGCATTTCATTTTCCTTATATTTCTGTCCCCTCTTGACCTATTGCTTCCTAATTTTGTACAGATACCCATGGGTCTGGGGAATTTTTTCCATATAACAATATATAACCTTGAGGTCAAAGGTCAAGGTCTAATCTTTGTTGCATTTTTCTGCAGACTCAGCAATTTTCACATGTTGGTTCATACATGTACCTTCTTGGTGGTGCATCATAAGCCCAAGGTTACCATTAAACGTGAATAGGAAAGTACCCATGGGCTTTCAATTTGTATGGTGTGTTTTTAACCTGAGTGACTTGAAAGGTCAAACTGCATATATTCCTGTTGATTACTATGCAAGTCAATGGGGATGGCAATGCTAATTCACATTTTCCACTTCTCCAAAACAATTGGCCAGATTCACTTCAAACATGGTGGGGATGTATGTCAGGTAGGTATCCACCATGTTCAAATGTTCGTGCTCCAATGATTTCGGGATTTTATTTATTTGATTGATTGATTGATTTTCCAATTCCCATTGATTACCATTTATACCAATGGGGTCTGAAATGGCACTTACCATTTTGACTTCTTCAAAACCATAGGCCAGATTTACTTTAAACCTTCGGTACAGATACTCCATAGATTTTGGGATTTTTTTTCATGCAATTGTAATGACCTTCAAGTCATAGGACAAATAGTAACAATGCCTTGCAAACTAAAAGAGTTTCCCTGCAACATCTTCAAATAGATATGACTGAAGTCCATGAAACTTTGTCATCATTTATCCAGGTGAGACTTTTCTTGAAAATTGCTCAGAGGTGACCTTGAGGTCAAAGGTCAAGGTCAAACATTCTACAAAAAAATGGTGGCTCTTAGAGGGGTGGCCTCTGGTGAAAGGTGCCTGATTGGGGGACGCATGTTTTTCAGACAAAAAACTCGCTTGTAGTTTAACCAGTAGTTAAGCAACGCTACCTCTCCACCACCATTGTCTAGACATCCGTGTCTGGGCGACAACACCCTGACACAATTGAGTTTGAACCCGATTGTTTTGAAGAGCTGGTGGTCCCCATCAGCACTTGGTTCCTGTGGAAGTAAGGGGGGGGGGACTTCCGGTGCACATCCACCCCTCTTCTTCCTTCCTCCTCGAGCACTATTTTGACCTTGCTCTAAGAGTTGGGAACTCTCTCAGCTTTATGTCTAGCAAAACAGTTTTATTGCTGTCCACACTACCTCTACTGCAGAATTTGTTTTCTAAGCTCTGCCGGTCTCTTGCAAGACAGGGACAGCTAAAATTTGACCTGCAGATCCTTGAAGAATTGTAGAAGTAGGGCTGGTCTTGAATCTAAACCAATCCTTTCCAAGGTAGCGCCTGGTGGGTCAAATCACAGACAGAGGGACAAAAATGGCATACAGGCAATCACTGTGTGGCAGTGTGCTGTGGGTATGGAGCTATCAAGTCTGACTCCGCTGAATCTTCCACCCCCGCCACACAACTAGAGAAGTGGAAGCGAAGCCATGCTGCTTGCAGGCAGGCTCAGGTGGTTGCTGCTTCTTCACTCGAAATCTCTGGGGGAATAGGAAGAGGAGGCAGCATAGTCCCAAGTGTTGGGGCACAAAGGATCCACTCGTACGGGTCCTGACAGATTTGTCAGTCAGTAGGCCCAGGCTATCTGCCACCAGCCAGCGCCTGAGCAGATGTTGTGCTGCTCAGCACAGACCTGTAGCATGCATGGTGCAGGCAGAACCCACTTTCGCCACCATGGGTACTACTCGGGCACTGACTCAGGGCTTTGAGCAGATCAAAGCTCTCATTCAGGGCCTAATGGGTGACCAAACTGTGCTTGCTGAGCCTGCAGAAGGGGAGAGGGGCCATTGTAATGTGCTGCCAAGACTTGTACTAGTATGCCATAGGTCCCCGATCCCATTCTCGACATTTGTCGCTGAGTTTTAAAACCAGCTGACCACCAGGATTCACTGCACCTGGGTTCCTATGGAGCTACTGATGTCTGGCTATCTTAGGCAAGGGCAAGTGCTCCCCTGGCAGGACATCTGAGAGAAATGTTTATTTTGCCCCAGAGCAGATTTACTCTTCTGAGTCACTTCTGGTGGATTTAGATTGAGAGGAGTCTGGTGAGAAGGTGCTGGAGGCTGTTTCCACATCCTTGGATGCCTTCAGGACATTAGAGGACGATGTTGGAGGCTCTGTCCTTACTGTGTCCTACTCCAATGTGTCACTGTTGGCTATGAGGTCCTTCTTGGACAACTTCCAGCATTCGGTGCAGATCTCAGAGGAGGTCTGGAACTGGCTTGTTGAGGCAGCCTTGCTCACGAATTGAACTGTGGTGTGTGGTCAACCATCAAATCAGGATGGCCTGCACTTTAGAGGCGAACTTGCATTTGTTTTGCATGCCCTTCTCCTGGGTCAGAAGTTTCCTGACCCAATCTTTGCCTGAGCTGTGCACAGGGCCCCTTCTCTCTGACACGCCATTTGGAGGAGAGATGGCTGATGTTGTTTGATGAGTGCTGGTCCTTCAGGCCTGATCTGCCAAACAAACCAGGATGAAGGGTTTGACTAACTCTGTTCAGTCGCATTTCTCACTGGCTGCTGCTGCCCTGATATATCTGCAGTTCACATTCTCAGGCCAAGTTGACCAGTTCAGGGCACTTCTGTTGGGCCTTGCCATAGCACCTCTGGTATTCACTCAGTCCACACAGGTGGTAGTGGCATACCTTGACCATAACGCAGTGCGCATTCATTTGTACCTGGACGACTGGCTGATCTGGGCACTACAGCACCTGTATTCACTGCAACACACAGAGACTATTCTAGAACTTTACCAATGCTTAGGCTCAATTGTGATTCTCGATGTTCACATGGCTCGCAGTGGCAAACCCTTATGGGCTCCCTGACCTCAATGGACTCCCAGGTGCCCCTGGGCTGCATACACCATTATTTCTTGGAGCATGCTCTGTGGGACAGATAGTTAAAGGAGGCAGGTGCCAGTAATCCCAGAGGACCATCGGAACCTGATTTGGCGGACCAAGTGGGAAAATGTAATGTTGGGTCAGATATTCACGCAGTTTCAGGTGCAAATCACCATATGCGTGGACTCAACGTGGTCCACTTTGGGCACTCATGTGGGGGACAGCCAAATGGCATCGGGTTTTGGATGATGCAGCCCATGTCCCACCACATAAGTTGGTTGGAACTGGTGGCAATATGCTAAGTGCTCCTCCACCTCCACAACCTGGAGTACTTACATGTTTTCACTTTGTGCAGCAACAGGACCGCAATTGCCTACCCCCACCAGCAGGGCAGGATGTGCTCTAAAAAAATGGATGGAGTTAGGCAGATGCATCACCTGATGGTGCTCCAAACACAACTTCTACATGCATGTGAGACGTGTCCCAGGACTAGAAAATGTCCTGCCTGGCCAACTTTCAAGAAATCAGCCGGTATGGACAAGTGGTGGCTTCACCGACAGGTCGTTCAGGCCATGTGGGCCAGGTGGGGTACCCCACATGTGAATCTGTTCACGACAAGATCAAACACAAACCTTACTTGTCATCTGTCCTGGATCCCCAGGCCATAGCAGTGGATGCTGTAACCATGGACTCAAGCACCTTTTGGGTTTATGCCTTTCCACCTCCACAGATCCTTCCGATAGTCCTGCTGAAGGTTTGGTCCCATGACCGCAATCAGATCTTAGTCCCCCCCTGATGGCCAAGGATGGATTGGTACTTCGACCTTAAGCCACTACTACCTATGCCAGCATGGCCGAAACTTCTGCTGCAATTATGGATGAGTGTGTTTCACAAAAACCGTCAAGTAATCAACTTCCATGCTTGGTGGTTGTTGCTAAGCATATGCACAACAGAGGTTTCTCATGATCTGTCACAGATAGAATTGAGAGTGGACATCCCGCTGGTCTTAGTCATGCTGAAGAGGTGGCCTCTTGAGTAGCTAGAGGACCCCTGCAGGGTGAGCTTCAAGTACTGAATGTCCAAAAATTAGTTTTCTCTTAACATTTGCTTTTGGGGCTGGAAGAAGCAACATCCATGCGCTGGCGCATTACATAACCAAATCCAATGGTCGCCTGACCATGAAGTAAAATCTCATTGTAGATTAAGCAGACCATGCTGAAGGCCTATGAGAATGCTTTGGACAGGCCTTCCGCCCTATAGCAGGTCTCAGCTGGAGCTAATGAGGTACAAGCCTTTAATGCCTCATGGCAAGCCCTAAGGAAAGTGGCTGTTGTTGATAACCCCTTGGCTTCCCACTGGTGATTGTCTACAACTTTCTGTGAGCACTATCTGCCCAACTTGATTGTGCTGGAGGACATTTTTGCCGGCGCAGAAGGCTCCTTTGCATAGGTTCCTGATACTTCTCTGTTAGAATTCCCTTGTTCCCTCAGGGCAGCCACCATGTTCCAGTTTATGGCACCCTCTGGGTTTAGAATCAGATGCACTCCCTAGGTCAGCATATATTATATTTTTTCTGGATATTTTAATAAGCCTTATTTAAAACACCGAAAGTCTTGCGGATATACCTTCCATGTGCACCTCTGTATTCCTATAAGGGGACAAGTTATTAAGTACAGATACATACTTCATTAACAGTTCCAATATACAGGTGTAAAACGACAGTGAGATTTTATGAAGAAACTAGCGCGGTGGCGTACGATATGCTAAGTTTTCTTCGTACATAAGAAATAATGTTGTGTCAACAGAAGCTCGGATTTCACTTGCATTCTTAATATGAGTTCTTCATATAACAAAAGAGAGAGAGAGGGAGAGAGAGAATATATATGTATATATATATATATGTATATATATATATGTATATATATGTATATATATATATATATATATATATATATATATATATATATATATATATATATATATATATATATATATATATATATATATATCATTCAATGGCAGTATATCCAGTCAGCGCAATGAAGGCATGACCTTACCCAAAAACAGGTGTAAAATTTACAACTTGCCAATTACTATACAAAGAAAAAAGGAACACACGCCAGGAAATGCATATAGTCAGGATGCATTGTCTAGACTTCGGAGTCTCCTGAAAAAGCATTGAAGCAGAACGTGCATCTTTGTGCTACTGGGCCTCCAGACTCCCGGGTCCAGACCACAGTGGGTTCCACCCAACAATTCTTGTCCACGTCCCACTCTCCTTTTTGTCATTCGGAAATTTTGGTCCATGAGAGCTTAGTTTAAGAAAGAGAAAGATTTTTTTCCCCACCGAAGAACTTGAAGAGTGGCAAAGGTGACACGCCCTTTGAGGGTTGTATTAATTTGCAGTAGAGTTTAGATCGTATTATTTTGCCTTCCTGTTGCGGTTTTTGTTGATTTTGCTCTAAATGTTGATCTTGAAGGTGTCCTGATGCTATTGGGAGTTTGCACAGTATTTTGAGTTGATCTAGGAGTAGGAAAGCATTGGATTAAAATATTATATTGATGCTGATGGAGAAAATTAGTATGATAAATTTGCACAAGATGAAGCCACAAAATTCACATTACCACAGTTATTTTTCAAAACATAAACTAGCAAGGTCTATTTTCAGACTTGTGGGCAAAGCAATGACAATTCGCAGCATGACACGCTTTAATGAAGAATCAACAAGCGTGTCATGCACAAGCAGTGGTCAGCTTTATCGGTTGACAAAATCCAGAGCAGACGCAAAATGCATGTTCCCAAAACAAAACAAAACAAAACAAAACAAAACAAAAACAGTAACACGTTAATAAATAAAACATAAATTAATAAGAAAACAACAAACAAAACTAGAAAAGAAGATTTGCTTCAAAGCAAATCTGTCTGTGTGCCTTCAAAAGTTGTAAATATTAAATGCTACAACTTTTATCCTTTGGTACTTCACATTGCTTTAAGCTTATGGCTTGATGCAAATTTCCAAGTCCAAATGACCTTGACCTTTGACCTTTACAGGTCACATACAAATTGCACAGTGTTACAATCCTAACAATTTAAGCCCATTATGGACCAAATCGGATGAAAATTGACCAAGTTATGGCAAGATGAAACTTTCAAAAGGCCAAATGACCTTGGTCTTTGCCCTCTTGAGGTTACAAGTTCTTATGAAAATGTGCAGTGTTGCAGTACCTACAATTTGAGTCCAACATGTTTGGAATTGGATGGAAATTGACCAACTTATGACTTGATAAAACTTTCAAAGGTCCAAATGACCTTAACCTTTGAGGTCACATGTAAGTTTCAAAAATGTGCAGTGTTACAATAGGTACAGTTTGAGCCCAACATGATCAAAATGACCTCTACCTGAAGTGAACCTTGACCTCAAAAATTACATTTTGGCCCAAAATTGACCTTTTACCTTGACATGACCTTGACATTTGAGATGACCTTAGCCTTGCTATGATCGAACTCCTATACACTCGGAACCACGTCTACTATAGTATATAAGATATTGAAAACTTTAATTAGCCCTCATTTGCATAATTTTGAAAAGCATGACCTCTCATTATAAAAAGACGAGACCTCATCTATAGAAGTATATAATTGTACAGTGTTTGGAGTTTCTACGTGTCATACTTTTCAAATGAAATGTCGGACTAATTTGCCTGTAAAGAAGACAGAAAGAAAGAAAGAGAGAAAGAAAGAAAGAATTCCTAGAAAACCAATATGTCCGTGTTGGGACACAGACATAAGAAAAACCGAAAAAAAATCCAGCTAATTGCAAGGTGTACTAATTGCATATATTTCTTTTTTTTTCTCTCTGAATAGCAAACAATCTTCAGACGGGGTTTTTATGTGTCGCGACGTATCATGTGCACCAGTGGGTGTGCGCTAATGTGCCAAAATTTAATTGGTACCTGCTTTGGAAATTGACAGGGTTTGATGTTATTGTTGTTCACACTGTTTACACCCACCGTGCTCATTTTCGCTGTCAAGCAAGATAATTTGGTTGAACTACATACGACTGACACTCTATAATGTACTGAAACACATTTTCATTAGCACAACAAGCACTCGTTGGTGCTGCAGCCACGTTAATCTCAAACAGGTCAGCATTTTATCAGCTGGACCCCATACGTAATTAAAAAAGTATTATACATTTTCGCATGTTGCCAACATAGAATGAACAATTGGCTTTTTGTTGCTGACCATTAAGCTTCATTTTAAGTTCCTGGAGAGATTCGAATTTCTTCATATCAGATGATTAGTTATTCCCCAGCATGACAGAAGAAATGAAAAAGAATTATCACGTAATTTACCACGTGGGCGAAAAACTGTAACTTGGAAACATGAAGCGACACTCTATTGGAATCTTTCTTGAATTGTGCGCGGCAACAACTCTGGTAAATATTCGGGGTTTCTTCGTCTTAGGTACGGTTTGACATGCATTGGACTACCTAAATCAACTTGCCGACCTGCAAGGTTTATTTCTTATCAATATGAATCCACCGTTGTGCTTTGTGTCGTTCGTTGGTATTGCTAAACAGCAAGGCCGAAAACTTTCCATTTGTCAGCCGACATTTGCTGGTTCGTTCCCGTGAAAGAAATACCTTCATTAAATTCTTAGGTTGTCATTTCATTTATTTTTCTGGTAAAGCCCTGCTAGTCGCTGTTGGCTCCCTGAGTGACCGTTGACATTTGTATATCTCCCACTCGCCGCGTGTTTGGGCGTCCTGTTAGAAGAACTACGGTTGGCCCTGTCACAGGACGAGGGGAGGGCGGAATTTTGGACTCCCTTTGGTTCTAAGGTTTTAGCAGAGTGGCAAAAAGATCAGTTTACTTGTGCAAAGAGGGTGCCACATGTAGCATATTGACTTTCCCGCTGTCTGCAATCATGTACAGTTTCATGAAATGTTACGAATTAGGGACCAAGCACGCTATCATTTACCACAAGGCAGTGTTTTTTTCAGTGTATACAGATACAATTTAGCATTTTGGTTAAAAGTTAGCTCAAAGTAATTGTTAATATTTCAGAACTTAGTCGATGATTGGATTTTTAATATCTCAATCGACAAATAGTATGACAACATTTTGCATCAACATTGAAAAAACAAACAAACTAAATAACAAACTACCATGATCACCCCATAAGTGTATTTTGGTAGTATTGAATACAGCTATGTTTGACAAATATCTGCAGAAGATCAAATTGTTGTTTGTGATATCCTTTATCGAAACCTTATTCTGGCCATAATTGACAGATACTTGTCAATCCAGTCGAAACTCAATAACAACTGATGGATCTATTGAAAGGGAAGTCAAAACTGCAATATGGCCATTGGAAACGGACAAGACAGCCATCACTTGCTGTATAAATTACAATATGATCCTTTGCGAACCACAAGCTATACAGCATACATTAACTACACCTATCTCTCATGAATATGAAATCCATAACATAAAACACCCTCAAAGACACCACGAGGCATTCATATTAATTTCCCGCCACAAAGCACGGGGCATTCCCCCCCCCCCCCCGTCAATCACGGAAGACGCACGGGCATATCATTGTCATAGATGGGCTAGATGTCCCTTTCTCGCATAATTAGGGTCTTTTACAGAAATTTAAGTTCACAACTACCAGTCATCTTCATTCAGAGCTTTCTTAATTCATTACGAGAAGAAATTTCTTTCTGGTTGTGCTAAGGATCCTTTATTGCCAAAATATTATAGTAAAATCCCGCTTTACCGCACAGGCAGCGCCAGTATCTCACTAGGCGAGACCGTGGTTACCTTGACAAGTAGGTATGCAGCTGTGGCTGGAAATTGATCTGCATGCCTCGTACTGGTACGCACAAGTGTTCAATAGTTTTATCGTTGTAACGCATCCGATCAAATCACTGGGATTAAATCTAAAGATCAACATTTTTTTTCTGGGTGGGCGGGTGGGTTAGAGGAGTGCCGGCACAGATTATCACGGGCGATCTATTTTCTTCAAAAAGTTGAAGCAGGGAGACCTAGAATAAACAATATTTGTAACTATTCTGGACAGATACAGATCATTATGGTTTACTCAACGTGTAATAGCATGGATTTTGATGTGGAAGGAATACATCTCTACTGTCCGTTGTAAGCTGTTATTTCTCTTTTCTATTCTTCCAAGTATTCCCAATTATAATAATTAGAGGGTCTTGAATGCTTTTCGTTGATAGACGCCATACCAGCATCTGCACATATTATATTGACAATTGGAGATCAAATGCAGGGAAAAAAGTCATGAGCGGGATTCTGTATCGATGACCTTGATCTAGTTTTCCAAGTTCATCTGTCCGCTTTGAAGGCCAAAGGTCAGAGGGCAAAGTTTCTCAAGTCTGTTTCTTTTTTTCTTTTTTTTTTTTTTGATAACGAGGTTTCTTTCTTTTCTTTCTGCTCTTTCTTCCTTTTTTCTTCTTTTTTGTTTGTCTGTTTTGTTTTGTTGTGGATGTGTTTGTGTGTTGTTGTTTTTTTTGACTTAAGAATTGGACATTATACAGTAAGTACGTTTGTAGTCGTATGAGGTAGGACTAAATATCTGTGAAAATCAAATTTTCAAGTCGAACTTCAAGATGACGTAAGGGAAATGGAATGAAACCCCTGGTCATGCGTTTACTTTTGAAAGTCCTGCATGAGATATTATTAATTTACATATTCATATTTATAAACATTGGTAATATCCCGCTTGTAAGCACAGGTACGGACCCGAATCTCGCCAAGCGTGACTAGGCAATCAGGTGTGCAATTGTGGCAGGAAATTACTATACATGTCTCGTATCATTAACGAAAAAAATAACGCCTTGCAAACATAATGCTCACGGATAATTATTGTAGGATAATGAGGTAAAGATTATGTATAATAAGTTGTCAAAACTGTAAATATTTTACGACGAAGAGTGCCTGTGTTTATGCATGTCATTTTAATAGCCACAAAGCAACAAATTGAAAAGCGATTCTTCACACCATATTTTAATGCACTGAATTTTCGTTATTGGCAACAGTTAAAACAATTAATTTGAGAGCTGCTACATTAAAATGCAATATGTACATGCATGCACGCATACATATATACATACATTATGTACACACACACACATACACACACACACACACACACACACACACACACACACATATATATATATATATATATATCGGTGTGTTTGTGTGTGTTCTTGTGTGTTTGCTCGGATTTGGAGATAACATTGTAGGGAAATTTAAAAACTTGCAAAGTACATTTATGAAGGCTGGTTTGGCTTTTTCCTATTCAAAATTATCAGTATGAGTGTGATTTGTTCATTATGATATACGGTCCTCATTTTTGGTAGTAGACAGGAGGGACGTGGACTCCAAGGCAATAGATGCTGGACATTAAAGGCGTATACTCCGCATTTATTTTACGACATTTAATTTGTCGATTTTTTTTTTTTTTTTTTTTTGAATAAATAAGAAATAAATAAGAAATGAATCTTATTGTCTAGGCCTCGGAGACCAATGCCTCATTAACAGACGTAGAGTCTGAAATTTGTATCAATGGTGTTTGGGGAGTACATATCAGCAGAATCATTGCGAAGTCTACCTATTGACAAAGTATCTTACTGGTTGGTACTCTTCCGGTGATTGTCCTCAGTGAAGTAGACCTGTTGCTTGCGTTGACCATTCTGCGTCTTTTCTTGCTGTAGGTGATTACCAGGCAAAGAATAATTAACAAGGTTGTCATTATGATCAGAGGGGTCAGTATAGTTGGACCGTTGCTTTCCGGGTATCTGGCGAATATGCTCTTCTTTGCGGAGTTATCGTCTCGATTTGCCGGGACAGGCGGGTTGAGTTTTCTTGTTTTAACATCAGGGGCTTTGTCTATTGTTCTGTTATCACTTGCGATAAATTCCCCTGCCGTAGCTCCAGCAATATCGGTGGTGGTCCTTGTGCTTGTCGGCGTCGTGTGTGTTTTGGTGGTAAACATTCCAGATGTTGACTTGCTTTTTGCATGTTCTCCTTTCAGTTTGGCTTGATCTGTTGCCATGCCGTCTTATTTACAAACAACCATCAAAGTTAACGTGCTAAGTTATCCAGATCAGTCATAAAGTGATCCAAACCGGTGTTGAATTCAATGCCAGTCATGTTTTATCGCTTGGATAAAATACGTCCTTTTAATAAGGACAAGGTGCGAAAACCTTTAAATGTTAAAAAAAAATAGAGATGAACAGCCTATTTGCTAAAAAAAGGTCTAGAGTATCGCATCCATTAATAACACTTCCACGCATTTCTGGAACAATGTGAATACTCCTGTCGACGAAAACATACGCATATATAAGCACATGTGTGTACACATGTATAAGAACTTATAGATAGAGATCTGTATTGTTTCCCTGGGCGTGTTAAGTGGCGTATATTTTAGCTTATCTTACTAAACGATTACCGGAGGCACGTCGCACAATTCAGTGGCTATTCCTGTAAGTAAGTGGAATAAAAGGCAAATATGTGTGCTTCAGAAGTCATCGATGCATGTGGATGTCACCAGGATGTTAACATTCTGAACTTCTGTAGTGGTCCGTCTCTTGAATGAAATGCCATTAAAAAAAAATTAAACGGGATTGGGGAACAAACGAGACCACCAGCTGTACCTGATCACGTGGATGTGGATGCTAGACCGTTAAGCTTAAGGACCCGCCCTTAAATGCAAATAAACATACAAAATAAGGTCAGGTGTGACACCGTTAAATGTAAACACACCGCCAAATGTAAATGAAAATTAGTACTTGAATCGTCAAATGTAAATGCGACTTTACCTGTTATTATTTGGTTGATTGGACAATTTATCTTTAAATGTAAACGAGACGCTAAATGTAAATGTCTCACTGTATCTGAAAGGTAGTGTTAATAAAAGAAACTGAAATTGACAAGGTTAAGATAAAAACAACCACACAAAAGCAAAAGACTGAGCTTAATTTTGCCCCACTTCTGACAAAATAAGACAATAAATGAACAAATAAAATAAGATAACTAAAATAAAGTAAAATAAAGAAAAACTTAAGAAAGGAGGCCCACATAGACGGCTTTTATATTTTCCGATAACTGTTCGCTTTCACGTTTGATAGAGGTACCCATATATAAAATTTTCAAGTGGCCAACATCCGTGCAGTTTGTTCACTATTATGGGCATAAAAGAATAGAAAGAATAGAGGTGTTTAATGCCTTTGTTTAATTTTGTTTGAATTTTTGAAAAAAAAAAAGTATTTTGACTGCTATACAATGACACAATGGTCCGTGCAAAATTCGCACATGGGAATATACTTCGTCCCTGACTCATCCTCGAAAATCAGACAACAACGATATTGGGATATTGTATCATCGTGATCATCCCCAAAGTGCGCTGATCTTTTCATCCAAAGTCTTCCCAAATATATTAATGATGACGATAGTAAATTATATATATATAGAGTCATTCAGAAGCAAAAATAATAAGTTTGGATCCGACTCATATACATTTTATCGGTCGTATTTTATGTCTCTCAGATATCATGAGGCTGCCTGAAGTTACCTGTCCATTCATCCGTTGTATATGTACATGATGCATATATGCATACATACCTCATCGATGCACACATGGGCGTATCAATGTAGTACGCCACTATGCACTGAATTCAGAGCAACAGATGAAAGAGGACTGTGACCGTCCTGGGCTCAGCTGACCTAGCATGCACGGACTGAAGTGGTCTGCTGACCTTCGGAATAATATTAAGGTTACTCTTATTTACGACCACCATTACTGTTTGCAATATCAGACCTGTTCACCGTCCCTCATCAGCAGGAACAGTCCTTGAAATTAGCTGAAAGTCTGACGGATTTATGATGCATGTCGCTCATTCGAATTGGGTATTTGCTGCTATATTCTTTGTTAAATATTTCGTGTCCGCGATGGTCTTGACTACTTGTCCCTGAAACGACACTTTGTATGCTGGTACTTGGTAAGAGTCATTTTTTTCTCAAAAGTGATATAATCCGCTATAGCATGAAATATGCCAATATGTCAGTCTTAACGTTCAAGGTTACTCAAGGTAAGAATTACAAACATCAAAAGAAATCCCACAGGTGCTGGGCAGAAATGGACCTTCTTCACAAAATGACCAGCAGCTCTGCCAGGTGGTTGTGGGCATCACCTGGGTGGACTGAAACCTTTTCAGTACTTTGCCCGAAAGTTTGGTGGCATGCACATGCTAATGCGTTTTGTAGATACAGTTGGTGTACTGATGGCTGGAAGTGGACATACTTAAGTCTACATTTGCTGGAGTGCCTAAACTGCCTTCTGGGAAAAAATCCCTCCCCCCGCCCCCCCCCCCCCCGCCATGTGTGAGAGCAGTACACATTGTTGAAGAGCTTTTATGCCCGATATTGGTAAGTCATGAAATGAACACTATAGGTGAGCTCGAGCAATATATTGATGCCGAAAGACAGGGCAGTAACACAACCAAGCTACGGGTATACTGTCTTATCAAACATGATAGCACTTGTACAGGCAGGGAGGGAAGCTGACTGGCCACTGCGCCTGTTGGCAGGAACCAAGATGCTTCCATACATTTTTGCTTCTGGTCATGTCAATCGTGCTCGGTATGAGCTGTACTATCTACGGTCCATTGAACGTCTTGCCCCTAAACTTATGAAGAAGCTTGTGTCTGGAGAGCATGTTATGCATCACAACGATGGCATATGGAATGATCTATGGTCAGGTCTCTTTATTCAGACAACTTACAGACGATATGGCTTTGGACCATCTGACATCATTGTATTTATCTTGAGTGAATCTACTCTTGTCATATGGGCGCTGTCTCATAGCACACGTGTTCAGATAATGCATGATATTGACACAATGAAAAATGGTGAATCTGAGCATGTGGTCACCTGTAATGGCCAATGAGAATCAGAGCAGATGCTGCTGATAGAATGAACATTCAGATGTAGGTTCAACTTGCATTGACATTACTGACAGTGATAAGCATCCAACCACTGGTCTTGTGCATATATTGTCTACTCGGGATGTTGATGACCCTACGCTCAATATTCACTGTTGACTTGAAATGGAAACTGCACAGCGGTTAGAATATGTCAGCTAATGGCCCTTATGGTTCTGCAGCAAGATGAGCCCAAAAAATACCTTTCACTTACGTACCAGCATGCCTTTGGGTGGCCATCTTGATTCTTACCTTGCACCTCTTGCTATCTGTCTATACATAATTTCTAATATGTTACACTTGTTTTATTGGAGGTTTCACCCAGATATACAGACTCTTTTTAAACACAACTTTTCATGTCCATCGCAATGCGGCAAGGTTGAAAGAAATCGCCATGAAACTCTTGCACCTTTGCAATCACTTCCATCCATTTGACATCAAACTTTTTCAGCAAATTATGACATTAGTCAAGTTACAAATAGCTCTTTTAAGTTATGAAAGACTTTTTCGTCAACAGCAATTTTATTATTTGATGCATTCAGATGCTGAACACATTTTAATACAAAGAGAGCCTTTTCATACAACATGATTAACTATAAGTTGGCCAGATTTATATGTAACATTGCAGTTGAACATACATAAGCATATGACATAATATTGAAGTGGGTTATCTCGTATGGGTAGGTAACAGAGTTGGAACAAAGCAAAGAAGTCATAGTCTCCCATTTTTTGTAGTTTGTTCAAACTAGTATCCAAGTACCCAACAGGTATGAACGCAACTATTGGATTGTGATGCAGATAGAAATAATATCTATGTTTGTGCAGCATAAGTAAATATCTGACACTGTGCTGTACAGTAATTCAACGCACCCTCAATGGAGGACTATAAATAACAGAGTGATCACTGTGGAAATAAATATGCGAGACTCTCTTGTACAGTAGTTTAAGGCACTGTCAACGTGGGACTGGAAATAACTGTGGAAACCCAAAATAGTTTATCCTCTACAGTCACATGGTGCTGGACTTGTGGCAACCTCACATTAGTATTCATCTTCACTTGAATCGTGGCAATGCAACTGACAATCGCAAATTCCCTGTGGATGAATACAAACAATCCATTGGTGATGCAGGTAATATGGACTAGTGTATCTCTCATACATAGCTTCATCTTGCCCCCAAGGATAGCTCCACTTCCCATTGTACAATAGTCATGTTGGGATGCACAATGAATGTGGACATTTAAGTTTAGTCGAACATTCAAAATCTAAGCAGCAAGACAAATGCTTACCAGAAAGGCAGTACTTAAGGTTTCCACTTAGTATCTGTATCATATATGTTAGGTATTTAGTTTATGTTATCACCCGCAGATGGCAGCACACACAAACTGTAGTGTTTTGGGTGTTTGGGAAAAAAGAACGCTCCAGTAAATCCAGTCTGAGTTGCTGTCATTTGCCATGCTTTCCGGGTTAGGATATAACAATTTGGCAACGAGGATGTCAAAACAGACATTTGGAACATGCATAAATCAGCATTAGGAACTAAAGACTTTGGAGAGGGCAGTGAGTTGGACACAAACTCTTGAAGTTTGGTGCTTTGAGCTGCACAAAGCGGGCGGGCAAAATCGCTGATCAAGAAATACCCATTGATCCCTCAAGTTTAAATGGTCAACCTCATGTAAGATGCCCGGCTGTGTAAAAATGGCAGCAAGACAGTAGATTGGGGCAGCTTCACCATCTGATACCGGCCTGTAGGAATGGATTAATTGGCAATAGAGAATAGAGATATAGATGGAAATAAATGGCATGCAAACAACAGGAAAGATGAGAACATCCCTCGCAGTTATTGGACCTGCTGCATCTGAGACACTAGTGAATTTGACTGCACCTGATGATATAACTACTAAATATGATGAAATACTGGCTGCACTGGGTAGCGAGCATTACAAAGTGGTCCAAATCGAAGAAGGTGAAAGAGATGCCTTCAGAAACTGTAAGCATAAACTAAATCAGACAATTGCAGAGTATGTTCTGGATCTAAAAAGACTGAGTAGATACAGGGATTATGGTCCAAATTTAAAGGGTGTGCTACAGGAAACCTTTAACATGGGTCTCAGAGATAAATGTATTAGGACTAAATTGATGACAGATGCTGCTGGGAAAAACTGGGATGCAGTATGTGAGAAGGCACCTACAGTAGAAAAGATCTGCATGGAAACTCAGAGGGATCAAGCATCTGATAGTGCACAGAAACAGAAAGGAAGAAGAGCACAAGGTAACCCATGGTATGGTCATTGACAGAGATGCCATAACCAAAATGCAGGAACACAAAGACAAGCTGCACAACAGGGTGGAGCACACCCCAGCAATGCTGGTGCAACTTGCCACAGATGCTAAGGGAAACACAACCCCAAGAACTGTAAGTTAAAGGATGCCAGGTATTGTAAGTGTCAACTAAAGGCCATATTGCATCAGCGTGTTTCATTGCCCATTAAGTAAAAGATAAAAATTTACAAAAGTCAAAGTGAGAGCAAGCTCATTATGTCGAGGAGGAAGTAGAAAATTCTGTCCCAATTACTGAACAGACTTTACATTCTATCAAAACTGTAAACTGCAATGCTACTAAAGGAAACACCAATAGCAATGCAGTTAATGATACTGAAGTGACACCCAAAATTGAAGGGAAGAAAGTAACATTCACATTTGATGCGGGAGCTAACATATCTATCCTACAAGTGGACATTTATGAAAAACATTTTAGTGAATACCTCTGAAGCACACCTACACATATGAAACTACTCCAGTGATTTTATACCAGTGATGGGGGAAATGCATGTTAATGTGTGCTATGAAGATCAGAAGAAACAGTTGCCACTCATTGTTTCTAAAGGAGACAAGGCATCTTTGCTGGGCAGAAATTGGATGAAAGACATTAGCTAAATTGGGCCAAGATATTCAGCATTTAAATAAAAGAGAGTTCACAGCCAAAGACCCTGGATAAAGTAATAGAGAAGCACAAAGTTGTCTGTGGTGGTGTTGTTGGAGCAATTAAAAACTTCAAGGTAAATGTTAGAGTCAAACCAACAGCTTTCCAATATTCCGCAAGGCCAGGCCTGTTCCATATGCATTTAAAGAAAAAGTGGAGAAAGAACTTGATAGGCTTGAGAGAGGTATAATTATATATAGTTAAGATGGATAAAAGCAATTTGGCTTCGCCAATTGTGTGCATGCCCAAGCAGATGGTGTAAGGATTTGTGGAGACCACAAGGTATCAGTCAACTGGGTGATTGATGCAAAAGAGACTCATCATCTACCTATGGCTGAGGATTTATTTGCATCATTAAATGGTGACAAGGTCTTCAGTAAGATCGATTTGATATCTGCATACTTGCAGTGCGAGTTATCTGGGCAGTCTAAACAATATTTGACAGTCAACACTCATAAGGGATTATACCAATATCAGAGAATGAGCTCTAGAATCAAGACAGCATCAGTTATATTTCGGGACATTATGGAGCAGATCCTTCAAAGGCAAGAACATGTAAATTGTTTCCAAGATGACATTCTGATAGCCACAGAAAGTGAGTCGCAGAACATGCAAATTCTAGATGAAGTACTATCTCTTCTGGAAGCCCATGGTATCAAAGCAAAATGGTCAAAATGTGAGTTCATGAAAACTAGTATAGAGTATTTAGCCTATGGTGTTGATGCAGCAGGCTTTACGTCTAACTGTTGAAAAAGTCGCACGAATTAACAACTTGGAAATGCCTTGTAAAAAGAAGGAACTCCAAGCACTGTTAGGACTAGTGAACTATTATGGAAAATCTCTTCCATTCCTTGCAGATACCTTGAGTCCAGTGTACCACGGAAATGGTCAAGTGATTGTGAAGAAGCCTTAAGCAAAATAAAAGAACAGCTGACAAGCAGTGAGGTACAGGTACAAAATGATGCTAAGATGCCAATAACACTAGCTTGTGATGCTAACCCAGTGGTAGTTGGATGTGTGCTATCACATATTATGCGACATTGAGTTGAGAGACCTATAGTGTTTGCATCATGTACACTTAGCCAATCTGAGCAAAATTGTTTTTTTATGTCACTTGGGGTAACTAGAACAAAAATGGAATAGAGGAATCACTGTTCAGAAATTTTGATATTAAATTTTCTTTTCGTCTAATTTTTATGTGTATCTATGAAATTATCAATGGATTGTTTGTATAATTTATATACATCATTTCCTCGTATGTCTGAAATATTGTTTATACCAAGTTCATTTTTCAAAACATCCTGATATTTTTTTTTGAAGATGATCCCAAAATTGTTACCTGCCTTATCAAAGTTAGTGATTACAAATCTTTCTTGTAGTTCTTTGACTGCTTTTGAAACTTTAGGCTGTTTTAAATTTACCATATTGAAATTCTTAATGTGAGATTTGTAATGATAAATTCTACTTTTAAAGACTCTTTTCAAGTTTGATGACCGTCCTTCAAATTTTTTTAATTCTATTTCTTCTTTCTTTGCCCATTTCATACAGTAGGAATCAAATACATTACATGTATTCTGAAAATTACTGTCAATGTTGAACTTGGGACATATCTGAAATTTTGTCCATTTTTTCATCAACTCTTTTAAAACTGAATATTGAATTATGAACAGATTACATGTAAATACATGTTTGTGGTATGTATCAACAAAATTAGAATATGTACTGTTAGACATACAGTCACTATTTTGATTCACTATTATATCCTCAAGAGTAATGGAAACCAGAAATTTCTTGTAATTCATGATACTCTGTCCAATATTAATTGCCATATTTATAAGAAATAATGGGGGGGATCTTTTATTTTGCATTCCTTGGGAATCATGTTACGGAAAAACAAAGGGAATTCTGCAAAACTTTTGATCCAATGTTTTCTTATTAGAACCTGTTTTCCAAATAGTTGTTGTGTACGCACACGCAATTTCACAAAAAAAAAAACGAAACAAAACAAAAAAACAGAAATGTGTGTTCAAAATAAGTAAGATCCAAATATTAATTGATTCTGGTGATATCACGAAACGATAGTGCTCTAAGAGCCATATGTAATTGATCGATGTCATTAGAGAAAGCCAGTGGTAAATTTTGAACAATGTCTTATGTATCCGCATTCCTAAATTTCCTGTTTTGCCGTGCTTTTCTTTCTCCATGACTTCTTCTTCTTCTTCTTCTTCTTCTTCTTCTTCTTCTTCTTCTTCTTCTTCTTCTTCTTTAAATACCGGCCTGATTATTATGAAAAGGTGTGTGACTGCCGTCTAGAGTTGCAAAGTCCAAATTCGTTAATCCACTATGTAATTCGGAAGAAATTAGCAGAGTGATTCCTGAAATTTGAAGTTGTTTTCCACCAGAAAATGAGACATCAAAACACCAAAAAAATCCCACAACTGACACCTTGCGAAACGACCATGTACACACCCACATCTCCCACCCTTAACCCCTCAACCCCCCAAGGAGAATGCACAACAACGCTTTTGAGAATACTACAATTACTTTTGTTCCCAGCAACGGTTAAGAGAGTCCAACAATCATTTTTGTTCAACTTGGAAATGTAAATAAAGAAGAGAAGATAGTGAGGTAGAACATTGGATGATGATGATGATGATGATGATGATGATGATGATGATGATGATGATGATGATAATGATGATGAAAAGAAGAAGGCCAGCTTAACTCAGGTTAACTAAAGACCTGAGATATATACTGCCTCTTTATCATTTGTACCACAAAGTTGATGCAACAGCATATGTCAGTTTGCTATATCTAAAACTGAGTGATACGATTGGGCATTTAAGTCAAACCGAGATGATAAAATTGTTAATTAAAATTGAAAACTAGTGGTATTTGGACCATTTTCGAACAAAATTTACAGCCTTGGTATCAATAAACTGTAGATTTATTGCATTCCACATACTAATTAGAAATGATGATCTTCAGTTCGTGAAAGTCACGGATAACATGATATATTCTTGAAGTATGTTGAAAGTTACATTTCTGTCTCACATTTAATTACTGGCAAAAATACATTTGATTTGGATATCAAAGTGAATGAAAGCATATATCATATTATAATTGATGCTCTGAAATATTTGCGAAATATATATTTTTGGTTTCAAATATTATAAACCTCCCAAGATCGTCCCAATACTATACTCATTTACAAACCATTGGATGCGGAATCCCCAATTTTTAAAATGGCAGCAAAGTCCGTGGGTTAGTTCTGATTGGATGTTTTGAAGAGGTAGTATCCAAAATATATGTGTGATTAGTGTTAACCGAAGGCCCGGGGGGAGGGGTACCCCTATGTAGGATTGTACTGGGTATGTGACGTGGGAAAGGCCCAGATTTCATAACTCCAAGGATTAGAAAAGCCCCCCCCCCAAAAAAAAAGTGCAAGGCTGGATTAGGATAGGGGTAACAATTATTTGAGTGAACTGAATGTCTTATTCATTTTTCAAACACATGTATCGATCTTGGATATAGGCTGGATATATAGGATATAATTAGTAAGTTCTTTGGGGGAAATTTTTGTGGGAAGTACGAATATGCTGAAACTGGTTTAAAATTGGAATTGGTGGTCTCGAAAATACACCAGGATACACCAATGCAACACTTCTTTCAACATATTACCGGATTAAGGAAAGGTACCTTTTTACATCTGGTGTAGGATTAACATAGGGTATTGCATAAAAATTTCCGAGGCCACCCACCCTGATGTTGAATTTGTGCCCCCCCCCCTTTCCGGGACGGAAGGTTAGTTTGTCGAATGAATGTAGTGCAAAATATATAATGGGACATTTCCAGTTTGAGCATTACCTAAAACTGTAAATACAGTGCCTTGAAATTGCCAGTTGTTGGTGGCGGTGGGGCCCAAAATAGGAATATTGTATCAGACACTGATGTCGCCCTCAGGCTATGAATTGAGTAGCAGCACTGTGTGGATGTACCAAGCACCCCCGCTGTGTCAATGTAGGAACTTAGTGGAGAATTTTGCCCAGATCCCAGATAATGGATACAGGTCCCAATGTACCGGCGGGTTTGTATATAATTGGTAAAAATACTTTCACTGTTTAATACAAAGAGAAACTTAACCAACCTAATTTTGTAAGCCCATGTAGCGTTTGAACACTATCAAGTCCGATATTCTAAGAGCAAAGTCCTATCCGTACCATTCACTGAAAACTGCATAGTTCTAAATCACTATAGCAAATTAATTTTAGAAAGGAACAAATCATCTTCATAAACTTTGAAATTTTTAGGCTTTATTAGCTTTTATAATTACTGAGCTCTTTCAGTGCCACGTTTTAAGCTGAGTTCACAGCTTTCCTTTGCCTGGATACTGTACAAAGTTCCTTCTTAAGGACACTCACTGTCTGCACACTATCTCCAAAGCAGCATCATTAGGACCCATTGGTTGCAAACTATCAACTATTAAGCTTCATATATAATAACAGCAACATCCTCTGACTGCCTTCTGTCAGCGTACAAAAAACACTACTACAGGACGCTATTGACATTGCTTTTATTGCGCAGGTTGGGACTACTTCAAGTGGGTATCTGAAGTAAATTTCCAGCGGTGCTCCCAGAAACCTGTCCTCCGTGGTTTTCATTTTCATCATGTCACTGAAATTGAAAAAAAATCACGCATAAATCTCTTTGAATAACCGGTACAGTAACAACGACCACGACGATGATGATGACGATAGCTCTCATTTTTTTATTTGCAGCTCTATGGACAATGATTTACACTTCTTTAAAACCATTTACTTTCATTATAGGCAATACGGAATTTCGGTTTTAGGCAAAGCTGGCCATCATCCGTTTCTTCCTGAACATACGAATACATCAGCTGTCAAATATCTGTAATTCTAGGAATTCTTTCTTTCTATACAGAAAAGTTTTTACGACATTTCAATTGAAAACTATTGTATGAAGAAACTCCAAACTTGACATGATTATACCTGCTTACATGAAGTCCTGAGCTTTGGTAAAGAAGCTTGAAGGTTTTGAAAGTTATGCAAATGATGGCAATTTGAAAAATCTTGAACATTTTTAAAACTAGTATAGGTACATGTGTCAATCATCTT